>CM060252.1:68211214-68638714 GCA_030684275.1 Acipenser oxyrinchus oxyrinchus | reverse complement strand
ATTTTAAATACATTACTGCAAGCATGTTATTAATGTAGCACTTACTCTTTTCAGCAAAGGCAGCTTGCCTAAAAGAGAAAAAAAATATAACAATTTTATTTAAAAACATAGGAGATATTCTTTATATACCACAGTCAGTGAGAAATTGTGTTGCAGTACTGGTACAGAATATGTTTTAATTTAATTTCTATATGCATTGGTAATGAGAATTTTAAATATGTATTCAATATTCATTAAATATGTTAATAGCAGTGGAATCAGTGTGTTGAACACAGTTGAACTGTGTTGAGCCATAACTACTGAACATGTTGCAAAACAAAAGCACTTTAGAACGATTCAGATTTGGTTTTCTTACTTGAGTCTCTGGAACTCTGCATATGCGTCGGTATAAGCTGAAATAGAAATGTAAATAAAGTAACAGAGTTTTAATAAAGGTAAAAACAAAAGCATACAAAAAATGTCAAATGCTGAGAAATAATTAATTCTGGTTAGACATGGTTTAACTAATAATACAGTAATTAATTGTACTTATTTGATATTTGCTAAACAGTATGCATATTCATTATTCAGTAGGTGAATACTGTAGTTGATAAAAAAAAAACAACAATGGAAAACCAAGGTAAATGATCTGAATTATTAAAGCCCTTTATTAGAATGGTTACCTCGTACACTACTTTTAAAAACAAACTACCACCTGATTGCAGATGCGTAAGTGATGTAAAGGTTTGTGTTACAAACAGGATGCCTACATGGCTGATAGTTTACCTTGACCAGAGAGATCAATGGTACGATGGTATGACTGCTTGGCATCCAGAATCTCGATAGTGTATTTGCCTTTGTCCTTATCAGTTGGTTCACAGATCTGCAGCCAGATCTGTTCAGAAGTACCACCAATTCTCATCTTCTCGGACGAGGAAATCTTTGTATCTCTGAAACGCACAATTTAATCATATTAGACAAATAACGTGAGCAAAATACATATCCCCTGCCAAGGATAATAAAACATTACAGGTGTCAGCATCAATGATTTAATGTACATTCAGAGCATTTACATAACAGAATGTCAGAACAAATTCATGAAAACCAGCTCAGCTTATCTGTAACATAGACATGTATACACAGGCCTCTCCACGATACCCCTGATGCCTGGGATATGCTTATAATTAGGGACCTACCTAAATCGCAATTTCACGGATTTCGCGGAAATCGTGAAATTGAGGGGTCACCGCGAAATTCACCTCTTAGGGGCCAATGCATACAAAGAAGTACGGAGAGGGAAAAAAAAGAAAACTTGTTAAAACGAACTACTGCACAACGCAAGTGACGCAAACTACGTAGCTTCCTTCTGCACATAGCCCTTTTTATTCCTTCGTCGTCCTGTGTGCATTGCACTTAAGCAAAAAACAAACAAACAAAAAATGTCTACAAGTAACATTTACAAAATAAATTCTCCAAAGCAGTTAACGTTCTTGTTTACTATTCAAATGACAAAGTTTTAATCAGCCTATGAGTGCGTCTTTACTGCTTTTACATGACCTGTACTGTGCAGGAGGGGGCGGGACAAAGTTGGTGCTGCATTGTTTTGATTTAGGTTGCTAAAATCTACTTTTCAGCATCAGAGGGAAAATAGTAGAAATGGACGACAAAAAGCAAAGTATATTTCGGCTGAGGATCGTGTCAAGACATTTCCCAAATAAACTGTACATGCAGATGGATGGAATTGTTTTGCACCTCTTGTGCGACTCAAAGAAAATACGATCGATCGCTATTTAGCTTCAGAATCACACATTAAACAAAAGGCTACTTCAGAGGCTGCTGAACAGAACGTAAAATAAACAGCTTTCAGAAAACAAACTGGAAGGTCAGCGCAGACAAGAAGTATTGCTGTCTGCAAGTTAAATCAGTACTAAAACGATCCAGCACAGCCACTTCGCTTCAACCTGCTGCTTACTATTTTAGACCCGAATAGCCACGTCTTCTTTATTTTGACTCGGTACTAGTAAAATAAATTATTGGATGGGACAAATAACATGACAACGAACGTGCTGCATACATTGACTTTATTAAAGTATGCCAGATGCCCTTGTGTAACCGAGTTTTTGGGCTGTTTCTAATCGATTTCCGCATCTGTATATCTGGCAAAGCTTTGCCTTAACTTCCAACCAATTCAGTGGATGCAGCATCTCAATGTATGGGCAAGTCAACTGCAGGGGGATGCTGCATACTCGCCTTTAACAAATGCAAGCACTCTGTTTTAGTAAGGAAGCAAGTACCACTATTTTTAGGCTTTATAGTGCTCTGAAATACTGTCTACTTAGGTTTATTTAATGTTTAAACACGTCCGCGAAATGTCCGCGAAATCCTAATTTTATTCCGCAACATATCCGTGAAAAATACGTAAATTTACCGCGATTTAAGTAGACCCCTACTTATAATAACTGGTATCACCATGGTTTTAAAAGGCTTATTCAGTACCATATTTATTTATTTATTCATCCGAGATTTTTAACAAATATTTCCTTATCCAAATATATGTATTGAGAAAACATGCAGATGTTGTCACCTACAGACCAGATTAGGGAAACTGGAAATTGAAAATTACATCAATAATGTATAATTTAGATCCCAATTCATAAAACACTAGCGAATGGTGTATGAATCATACAGTACATGATAGTCTTGAGAGCATCACTGCTACAATTACTTAGATGATGATGTATTATATTCAATCAGTCTCTTGTGTAATGGTTTAATTTATATTTATTTTTATTTACTGCTGTTTTTTATATAACTTTAAACAGTAAGAGAGTGTCAATGATTGCAAGAGATATATCATTTACTCTTCTCTGGATCACTTCCAGTTATCTGAACCTGAACAAGTAACAAAATATCAGCCTCCAGCGTGAGTTTTGCACATTTATAAATGCATTACAGTCATCTTCATGAAGTTAAATCAGATTCCTAACTTAGAGACTGGATGTTATTAAAATATGACAGAATGTGACGGAATATGAGAGGAGCAAAAAACAAAGCTGAGTGCAAGATGTGTACAGCTATAGGCTGCACTAGAAGAGGCTGAGTTCAGCTGTACAATTCAGTGTGATGATTCGCGGGGGGGAAAAAGAGTGAGTTATATACTTAAAGGGTTTGCCTTTTTCATTTTGTTTAAATGAAAAGTGTAAACGTAATAAAAAAAAAATTTAAAAGTAGTGTTGGTGTTAGTGTGAAAGTATTTAGTTTAGCCTTAAGGTTTCAGATTATTGTGATTCATGTTGAGTTTGGAATAGTACTTCTGTCTTAATGATTTAAGGGAAGTCGTGGTCTATAGACTGGCGTGTGTTTGTGCACATTTACTGATGCTAGAATTAAAAACAATGCTTGCATACAGAGCATGGGTACTGCAATAATAATATCAATGAAATTATTGTTTTAGAAAAGCTGCGTACTTGTGAGACCAGACTGTTCTCATTTCTTCTGTGTAGTACTTCATGTGGCACTGAAGCCTAATTCCTTCTGGGGTGCACTGAATCTTCAGTTCAGAGGCAGAGGATCCTAAAACACAACAGTTACCTTTTATTCACTTTCTGAATCTGTACATGTTTTTTTTCATGGTTTATGTGGAGTTCCATACTTAGGCCAAATAGGCAATTGCAGGTTTATTCCTATGATGCTAAATAAAGCAATTCATCCTGGACCACCTTTAAGGAATGTGTCATGTAATTTTTAGAGTTTGCATATATAGCTATGGCCAAACTTTTTGCATCACCTAGAATTATAGGATTTAGACATAATTAAAAAAATAAAAAAGCTATATGAACATAACCTATATTTTTTATTTAATTGAAGAAACTACAAAATGATATAGCAAAAGTCTACCAGAAGCCATAATACTAGTACAGTATTTCGAAATGCCACATTTTTCAATTTTTGTCAGTTTTTCGTTAAGTATATGAAAAACTACAAAGCGGAATATAATTCCATATGTTAACGTAACATTATTCAGCAGGTTTCATTTGACTTTATGAAGCAAAATTAGTTAATTATATCGGGTGGTGCAAAACTTTTGGTCATAGTTTTAGTACTCACCTGGGTCGCTACACAACAGCAAATTGTTGGTAAATTGCCCACTCTATTGTTTATGTATTACATGGACAATTTTTCCACAGTGGAAAATCTGCCCCAGTGTGGAGTAAAATCAATAATTAAACAAATAAAAGTTAAGAAAACTACTTTTGAGACCTGTACACCAGTCTAGTGTAATATATTAAAGAAACGTCAGGAATGAAAAACACTTACCAGCTATTCTGCTAATGCCATTTATGATATCATCAAACACTAAAACAAAACAGAAATAATGTTATAGGCAATAATAAATGTATTTCCTTAGTTTTGAGGATGCTTAAAAAGCCATTAGAAGGAAAGCATAAGAGGCAAGCTCATTTGGAAATTGCCTGTTCTAGACTCGACATATTTCCAATTGTTGATAATTAAAATTTAAAAAAACGAATTCATACAACATTTTTAAATATTGAGAAGCATGGTAAAAAGTAACCAGACTAATGAGAGATGTCAGCAGTCTGGTTATGCCTTTTTCATTATAATTGGCCCACACAGAAAGTAGTAAGTAAAGTAGTAAAGAGTAAAGTAGTAAGGCCACTTTTCCAGACTGAAAATTACTGCATGCGCCTTAGCTTTGCAAGTTTTATTAGGATCAATCTGGTTAATAGACTTCTGAATACTCAACTGTGTACTGTAATAAGAACATAAGAACATAAGAAAGTTTACAAAAGAGAGGAGGCCATTCAGCCCATCTTGCTCGTTTGGTTGTTAGTAGCTTATTGATCCCAGAATCAAGCAGCTTCTTGAAGGTTCCAGACCCTCACAATTCTCTGTGTAAAAAAGTGCCTCCTATTTTCTGTTCTGTAATGTATTTCTGTGAATGCAGGGTATGTTATTACATGTGCTGTATCATTACCTTTGCCAGCTACTTCAAATAAGGACACATCCTGCCCTCTGTCATCGGTTAGGGTTGCTTTAAAAACACCCTGGTCTTTCTTGGAGAACTGAAAGTACAGAAATGATTGTGCACTGTTAATTGCGGTTCAGTGATGATTCTGTTTTGTTTTCTGATTTTTTTATTTGAAATATCCTTTGGGCGTAGTGTTTTGAGGAACTCATTACCTGAGGAATTGGCAACTTGCATATTCCAGACATTACATCATCTGGTTCTTCCGGTATAATCTTGACTTCATCCTTGTACCAGTGGAACACAGTCTCTTTCTTGACGTTGGCCACCTGTTCCAATAAATAAGACATGTCAACTCATGGCAGATACACATCAAATTATGGTTGCATTATGAATAAAAAGCCATGTTTATTATGATTTTATAATGACACTTTTACTATGTCAGGGGCCTCGGTTTATATTATGTATGTTTCCTAGAATCATTATTAATAAATACAATTGTATAGATATAATTACCTTGCAGATCAACATAACAGTGCAATCCTCTTCTACATGCCAATAAAGATATTCCAGGAAATGGGGACCTAGTATTAGAAAAATGTTATATAATTCATGTAATATAGTAGACACGAAGAAAGAAAACTGAACATGCCATCTACCCAGCTGTGGTGTGTTCCTTTGAAGATGCAGAATTATTTTGATCAGTTGTTTGTAGTTAAAATGTCGCCTCACCTCTGAAATGAATTTATCGATCTTTTCATAACTATGGATGTTCTCTAGCAGCTGAACCCTTGAGGCGAGGGCAGCACAGTTAAATGGCCTTATGACTTTTTCATTGCGAGTTTGTGGACATGCAGATGCTTAACATGGTAGCAGAATATATTTGGACTTAGTTACAGTCCGTGTCCAATTGTCTTTTTACAATACTCATTTCTTATAGTACATGTACAACAACAACATTTTGTGCATATGACATTTACTGTATATGACATGACATTTACTGTATGTTCTGCATCTATCAATTCAACAATGTGGTTTGCTGACGCCTGGCCACCAGTGTTAACAAAATAATTAATTGACTGTAAATTGGATTCCCTGTTTAAATTATTTATATAAATGTGCATTAAAAAATGACAAAGTACAGTATTAGTCAAACTATTGTTTTAATAAATAACTCCCTAAATGTTGATTGACTAATACCGATATGAACTGGTTTCCTGAATTGTATCTGGCTAATTCTCTACACACACTACTGGGAGTAAGGTGCTCTAGTTTTTGTAGCTTTCATATTGATTGACTCCATGGCTGTAGCTGTAGATTAGATTGATTTGCAATCTCTTCCCACTTCTTAGATCAATGAAATACCTTGCTTCCTGAGATACTCTTTCCTCTGGAACTCAGCCTCTTCTAGGGCAGCCTTGAAAACTGAACACAACAGAGAGTGACAATATTAGAAAACACCATGAATACACCTATGTAGCTAATTATTACAGCTGCTCTACATGCTAATTAGACAACATATGCAGTTGGCCTTACCATCTCCAATAAGAACCAGTGAGGACTGGTTTTTGGCCTTTCCGTCTTGCATTTGAACTGTGTAGGTACCTTCACTGTGTGCTGTGAACTTATCCATTACCATCTCAATAATGCCAGTGGAGGAGTCACATTTAATCTTATGTGTCTGAGGATATAGAACACATGAAGTTATTTTACTACAGTAAAATTTATACTGCAGTCTTACTATTTGTATGATGCTGGCTATTTATGGATATGCTTCCTTTCCTCCATCTATCTGTTTTTCCAAAAATGTCAGGAAAGGTCTCCTTCTTACGCCTCTTCAGTGGTCATACCCAGGCAGTATCATACCACCACAGTCGAGGGTAATTTCTTTAGGATATTGTAGCAATGAGAGTAATCAGAGGAACGCTTGCTAAATTATTCCTTTCTGTGATTGGGTTATTTCAGTGTCCCTCACGAACGGAGCACATGTGGGATGGTTTCAGCGATATAGGCCGCAGAACATATGACAGTCAAGGGGACTGAGTTAGTGCTGACTGAGTGACCGGCAATGCAACCTGCTGGGGAAGACTAGGGAACCAGGTGTATTTTGCTGTGTTCTGTTATAAAGGTACCCAGTGTAAGAAGCTCCAGGGCTGAGATGGGACATCCTAGGCTGGACATTAGGGTCAGTAACAATCTTGATTTATATTTTCCTATATCTAATGTTGGGGGTGCAGTTGATCTACATTCAGAAATAAAAAAAGAAAAATACCTCACTATTTGTGACTTCTTGGTCATTAACAATAAATCTGTAATTGACCGCAGAGGACAGCTTCTCGGCTTGCAGCCAGAAACGAACTTGTCCTCTCTCAAAGATCTCATAGGACAGTTCAGTCTTCAGAGGGATCGCTGAAAAGGCAAGGAAAGAAGAATGCTTCAAGGGGAATGTTGTTTTACGTACCACTCTTTGAATTATTACACCGATTTAATATATAATACTTATTACTACTGTATATTTAGAAAACTACGTTTTCAACAGTTTTCTGAACTGACAGGGAGATTGAAGTATTGCTGCCTCTTGGTTATTAACAATTAGATGAGTTAGATTACAGGAGTTTGGATAATACAATTGTTACTATCAAGTCAGGTTCACAAGGGAAAACGTGGCTTTATATACTGTTTTGTACTTACTTGGGTTCCTTATTTCATGACTGAGAGCCATCAGTTTTTCCAGTTCTAATGCATAATTAAAAAAAAAAATGAATATACAAAATTGTAAATTAAATATATATTAAATACAAAAAAAATCACATTAACGGTTGTTCAGCACATGGTCCTGCGTGAATAATGCTTCATTGATCAAACAGAGTACTCTTCCAATTTGTATTCAGGACAGTCAAACGTAGTTTAAAGCTTATGTGTGGGACTTTAAGCACTATTAGCCTTAAGTAAGTGTGACAAGATGTTAACACAAAATACCTGAGCAGGTCATTCTGACCCCGCCCGGACCCTGTTATGCGTATTTTCAACCACACTTTGGACTTATTGAATTTATTTTAGAGCCTATGTATGTAAGGGACCATAACTTAAATAATTTGTTTAGTGTGCAAATGTTTCTAATGAGTCACAGGCAGCCTACCTTTGTCTTCTAGCACATAGCTTGCAGAGACACCTTCGGTGTCCGTGACAGACACGGAGTATGTTCCCAGATCTTCTTTATCAGGGTTTTTGAAGATAATCTTAGAGCTGAAAGACATTTTTTTTTAAATTCTCAAAATAATCAAAGGGGCATAGCAATTGAAATCTCCATTGTTTTTTTATTTTTTATTTTGGTTATAGTTCAAGAGCAGAACATATTTATTGGTAGATGTCATAAATGTCTAAGGCAGAACAACACAGAGAAGATCCTGTATGCGTGCAATCGTCTCAGTTGCAAGTTCTTTCTTTATATCATTCTTATGCTTTATATCATGTTAACTTCACCCTGCAGGCTTTCAAGGTATATCTTTAAACAATAGATATTGTAAACCATAGATCTCTTTTCATTGTGGGTATTTCAAGCCATGCTTAAAACATGTGCTACTCACTGATCTCCTTCTGTTTCAATGCTGACCCTGTCGAACTCAGTGATTTCTTCATAGGATTTGCACCAAACAAACTGAGAAATGTCTGTCATTTCATTGCATTTGTAGCTCATATAAATGTTGCCTTCTTCATCCACACCAGAAGCAATTTCCAATGTTTCTAAAATAGAATTTGTTAATGATTTTTATGTACTCAACAGACAGCTTAATACCTTGGTATCTCACTTATACTGCCCAATGCTTTCAATTAGATTAAAAAGGTTCAAACTGGAATAAGATACTATAGTTTGATTTGTATCCATTACGTTTGCATTTAAAGGTGGTCAACAGGCATTGCAACCGTGCAGACAGGCTGTGCAAATAGTACCATTATTTCTATAGGAACATAGGTAAAATTTATATTTCAGATAAATGAAACTTGCACAGTGTCATTTGTCATAATTTTGCTCATGGCAAAAAATATATTCTAAATGAGACAATGTAAATGTTGAAGTTGAGACCAAAATAAGCAACAATCGCTCCTGGTACGTATAGAAAGCAGACTCGGCCTCAGGTTTTTATTTAAATAAAGCTATTATAAAACTACAGTGGTGCGAGACTTCTGCACTTTAATGTCCATACAATATTACCAAATAGAAATATCAGACTAAAAAAGTCTTTGATGATTTATTTTGTGTTAACATTGACAAAGGTATGGACGAACTGCCTACAGTGTCACAAGGACTACTCGTATGACTATGCATTTCATTATCAGGTCTTTGGTATAGTTGAAATCAAGAGACAGAAAATGTGAAAAACTAAACTAAACTGTACATATCAGTTTGCAAACTGATTAAACCTACTTCCTGCTGGTTTATTTGGTACTATTTCACTTCATAGTTCAACTGATACTGGCCACAAAAACATGTCTTTAAAATTAAATGAAGATGTCTTAACTAAGCACTTTTGAACCCCAAAAGCTGATGCAGACAGGAACAAATGGCCTGTGCCTAGGATTCTGCTTAATAAAGAAATTATTTTGGGATACAAACTACTGCAATTTACCAGTGTAAGTTTAATTTGAAAGTAACTCAGTGTGCCTTTCCCGTCATTAATTGTTTACCCCCAAGGCAAAAATGTCCAGTTTAATTTAGTCTATTTTGTCAGAGATCACTGGAATGCTTTCAAACAGAATAACTGCAATACCTCCAGGGCATTATCTGCAATATTGTCACTGCCTTTTCAATTAGTGTCATGATTTAAATTGAGGATGAGCCTCAAAAACCTTTGGGGACACCAGCCTGGGTTTCACAAAATGTACTAAATGAAAGCGAATTTGTACAAATCTAATGAGAATACTCCATTTCTTACTTTACCCCACTGTGTCTCTCTTTCTCTTAATGTACCAGAGAACTGCAGTACTGCATTCTGTCTCAGTGGGGTGCTGGTGGTGCCAATCTACTTTAAAATACATGCTGTGGTACCAAGCAGTATATCTGATACACTGTAGCATGCACATTGATCTTATTCACATGGCCGTCAGGGATCAAACTTACCATGAAACCCCATAGGATCCCAATCTGAAGACATGCTATAAATAAACTGTTTAAGTTTTTGCTGCATTCTGTTTTATGTGAGAATTGCATTGTCCTTTAAAGTACTTTAAGGTTGCATCTTCTTTATGAAGGACTAAAACTTTTTCCATGTTATTGTACTGTACCTGGTCTAGCCTGGACAAACACAGGTTCAGAAACATCAGATGACTTGCCCACACCAGCTGCATTGACTGCACGAACTCTGAAAACATATGACTTGGCTTCCTCCAGATCTGAAACCTGAAAGTTTGTAGAATAATATTTTTTACACAGAAGCAATATTTTAATAAACACATGAAGCAATTGTTTAAGTGCATGGCCAATGGCACAATAAATGGGTGTGTGCACAAAAGCCCATATAACGCAATAGGCTTGCTTGCACAAATTTATAAACCACACGTGTCATTCTAAACAAATATTTCTTGCACACATTTTTACAGCCAAATATGCAAACAATTTTTGTGAACATCGGTTTTCTAAGAAAGCAAATAAAAAAATAACTATAACTATTGTGGTGTACCTTCAGGTAACGATGATTTGTTGTCTTCTCATTCACAGTTTTCCACTCCTCTGAACCCATTTCACAAACATCCACATGGTATCCTGTCACTGCGCTTTCCCCAGTGTATACTGGAGCCCTCCACTGAATCACCAGAGAAGTATTTCTAACCTCACAGAATGTCAGATCATAGGACGGTCCTAAATATTTTAAGAGAGATATTACAACAGTGCAAACACATCTTTCTTACAAGTTATATCAACCTTAAAAGGGTGTTCACCCCCAAAAAAAGATCCTCACACTCATTGTTCAGTTTGTAAGTGTCACTTAAATGTGTGTTTGTGAAACACAAATCATCACGTCAGCGCGATGCACGCGTGTCCGCATATGCGCTAGAAACTGTAGAATTAGAAAGAATGTTGCATTTTGTTTTTAACCATGCCTTCAAAATTATCTACTTGGAAATAAATGCTGAAATAACACGCTGCACCTGGTTCTGGCATCACCCAGGTTTCACACTTGAAGTGATCGCTTGCATCAGAGGGAAGCCCCACACCAGCCAGGTTGGCAGCTTGAATTCTGAACTCATAAAATGAGCCCTCTTTCAGGTTTTCGACCTGAATTAAGGAAAAAAAAGCAGTCAGTTGAACATTCAATATTTTAGAGGCCTGTATACATTTCTTTGAAAACCAGGCCTCGTCAATTACTGTTGATAATGAATACTCAAAAAAATGCTTTTCCTGTTCAAATTAGTTCAATATGTCTATATACTGTAAATACAGCATGACTACTGGGCACATTAACTGTACGAGGAGATAACAGTCGAGGATTTTAAAACTGGAAGGGAGATGATTGTCTACAACTACATCAGCGGCATCTTCTAGATGGAGCTATTAGATGACTTTGGTCTTTCCTTTTTTAAGGTACTGAATTTGACTTAGACACAGTGCTGTTTCCACTCAAAGTCAGAATTCAACTGAATCAGTGACAGGCTGATAGAATATGTCGCTAAGAAGCCGTTGTGATGTCCCTCTGTATATAAAGTGAACAGTATCATGAAATCAGGACTAAATAGATTTAAAAAACAAACGATCATATACACATTACATTACAAAAAACCACAAATAAGAGATAAAAAAAACCTTTACGGATTCTTGGTAACAACCTTGTAAATTCTTTCTTTGATGGGGGGCACATTAGTCTCCTTCCAGTGCAGGTCAGCCACATCACGCTGATCTATGTAGTAAGCAGTGATTTTAGAACCACCAGAATATCGTGGGTGCTTCCAGCCCAGGGTCATGGAGTGGCCATCACAGGCAAGGAGAGTGATGCCATAAGGAGGAGAAGGGCTTGCTGCAATGTAATACAAAACAGTTACTACAGGAAAAATGCGTAGAGACTGCTTTCTGCATTAATGGTATTATTGAATGCTCACATGAGTACTTTTCCTGGAATAATTAGTTAAATGTGTCCATACAGGGCTCATTGAGGGTACAAAGAGAAAGACTTCTGAGTGGACATTATACAAGACAAAGATGTTATATTGGACTAATTAAACCAGGAAAGGTCTTTCTTTCTTTCTTTCTTTCTTTCTTTGTCAAGTCAATTCATTAAATTATCAAATGCATACAGGAGTACTTTTACTTATCTAGTTAGTTCACTGTGTCCAAATAATTATGCAATAACTACATGGCTCACTAAGGATACAAAGAGCTAAACGTATTCAGAGTCATTAAAATATCTGCATACAGCAATACAATATATTCAACAGAAGAAAAGGGAGGCCAGTGATTATATTGGTAGCACACACAAGGAAATAAGATTTGTTTACTGTTAGACTTTTTATGCAGTGTCCTGTCCACTAGGGGGCACACCATAACAGTGAACAAGCTGTGACAGTTACAAACATATATCTGTGGTAGTTCAATACTTATACCACTAGATGGCATTGTGTGTGTTATAACAGTGACCCACATTCAAAACCCTTTCTGTGATTATGTATTCATGTCAAAGTGTCCAAAAATAGAAAAAGTGTTTTGGTAAGATAAGATATACAACTATTATACAAACACGAGTTCTATAAAGTACATACCATGTGGCACTCCTCCTCCTAGACAGAGCAATCAAATAGCAATATATATCTTTACATTTATGAAGATACAATCCATACAAACGTATATAGGTTTTATAACATTCTAGCCATATATACAGTACTGTGCAAAAGTTTTAGGCAGGTGTGAAAAAATGCTGTAAAGTAAGAATGCTTTCAAAAATAGACATGTTAATAGATTATATTTATCAATTAACTAAATGCAAAGTGAGTGAACAGAAGAAAAATCTAAATCAAATCCATATTTGGTGTGACCACCCTTTGCCTTCAAAACAGCATCAAGCATCAATTCTTCTAGGTACACTTGCACACAGTTTTTGAAGGAACTCGGCAGGTAGGTTGGCCCAAACATCTTGGAGAACTAACCACAGTTCTTCTGTGGATTTAGGCAGCCTCAGTTGCTTCTCTCTCTTCATGTAATCCCAGACAGACTCGATGTTGAGATCAGGGCTCTGTGGGGGCCATACCATCACTTCAGGACTCCTTGTTCTTCTTTACGCTGAAGATAGTTCTTAATGACTTTCGCTGTATGTTTTGGGGTCGTTGTCATGCTGCAGAATAAATTTGGGGCCAATCAGATGCCTCCTGATGGTATTGCATGATGGATAAGTATCTGCCTGTACTTCTCAGCATTGAGGAGACCATTAATTCTGACCAAATCCCCAACTCCATTTGCAGAAAATGCAGCCCAAACTTGCCAGGAACCTCCACCATGCTTCACTGTTGCCTGCAGACACTCATTATGTAGCGCTCTCCAGCCCTTGGCGAACAAACTGCCTTCTGCTACAGCCAAATGTTTCAAATTTTGACTCATCAGTCCAGAGCACCTGCTGCCATTTTTCCTGCGCCCCAGTTCCTGTGTTTTCGGTGCATAGTTGAGTGGCAGCCTTGTTTCCACGCCGGAGGTATGGCTTTTTGGCCGCAAGTCTTCCATGAAGGCCACTTCTGACCAGACTTCTCGGACAGTAGATGGGTGTACCAGGGTCCCACTGTTTTCTGCCAGTTCTGAGCTGATGGCACTGCTGGACATCTTCCGATTGCGAAGGGAAGTAAGCATGATGTGTCTTTAATCTGCTGCAGTAAGTTTCCTTGGCCGACCACTCGTCTCACGGTCCTCAACGTTGCCCGTTTCTTTGTGCTTCTTCAAAAGAGCTTGGACAGCACATCTGGAAACCCCTGTCTGCCTTGAAATTTCTGCCTGGGAGAGACCTTGCTGATGCAGTATAACTACCTTGTGTCTTGTTGCTGTGCTCAGTCTTGCCATGTTGTATGACTTTTGACAGTAAACTGTCTTCAGCAACCTCACCTTGTTAGCTGAGTTTGGCTGTTCCTCACCCAGTTTTATTCCTCCTACACAGCTGTTTCTGTTTCAGTTAATGATTGTGTTTCAACCTACATATTGAATTGATGATCATTAGCACCTGTTTGGTATAATTGTTTAATCATACACCTGACTATATGTCTACAAAATCCCTGACTTTGTGCAAGTGTACCTAGAAGAATTGATGCTGTTTTGAAGGCAAAGGGTGGTCACACCAAATATGGATTTGATTTAGATTTTTCTTCTGTTCACTCACTTTGCATTTAGTTAATTGATAAATATAATCTATTAACATGTCTATTTTTGAAAGCATTCTTACTTTACAGCATTTTTTCACACCTGCCTAAAACTTTTGCACAGTACTGTATATATGACATAAAAATGTATTTTTGTAACAGCACAAGGGAGTTATCAATGGCATTTCAAATTGCATAAGTTCCATTAAAATATTTCTAGATATTGACTAATCGAATAATAAAATCTAAACATAAGCTCACATAACATATCCAAGCCAATAGTATAATGTATGTGCATTAACTTATGTTTTAAATTTATTGTATGAAATGATAATATAGGAGAAACAGGCTTGTAACTAGGAGGTTCATGGTTCAAATCCTGGCTTAGCCCCTGACACATTGTGTGACCCTGAGCAAGTCACTTAACATCCTTGTGCTCCGTCTTTTGGGTGAGAAAGACGGTTGTAAGTGACTCTGCAGCTGATGCTTAATTCACACACCCTAGTCTCTGTAGGTCGCTTTGGATAAAAGCGTCTGCTAAATAAACAAATAATAAATTGCTTGGAAATTTGTGTGTCTGGTGTATGTGAGCAGCCTTAATAAAGTTCTCAAGCGCCTAAAAAATGAATGACTCCCATTCTTGACTGTTACTGCACACCCAACATTTTACAGTATGAAAGACAGTCAACAAATGATCTTGTTAATCCACTGAAGGCAGATTTACTACACTTTTTTTCAATAAGAAATAAACAAAGCCTCCAAAGCCTCTTGTCACTGTCACTGTGAATTAAACAAGCATGCTCTACCTGCATCAGCATGAGCTTTGAATGTCAACTACAATCTTGATTGCTGCTTGGGGAAGCAGAACAAATGTGCAGAAAATAATTTCCCAGTACTTACTAAGAGCAGCGTGCACATTGATGGGAGATGATTCCTGCGATTCCTCACTGAAGCCCACATCATTTACAGCCTTCACACGGAAGATATACTTCTCTCCAGTGGTCAGGCCATGAACCACAAACCTACAATTTATTATTATTATTATTATTATTATTATTATTATTATTATTATTATTATTATTATTATTATTATTATTATTATTATTAATAAGCATGCATAGGGCTGTTTCTTGATCTTTATCCATACATTTAAAGCAGTTGCTGTAGATACATTAACCACACTGCAGCTACAGTGTTCCTACATACAACAACATTTTAGGAATAAGGAAATGATGTAATATACGTTCTCAATGTATGGAGTTCATCCTCACAATTACATAACCGGGTGCTAAGTAGAAAAGAACAGTAAATGCAGTTTGAAGAGTTTCTGGTTATTCAGCTTGCCTGGTGTGTTTGACTGGTTTGTTGTTGCATGTTTTCCACTGTTTTGATCCCACTACGCTGGAGTCAATGTAATAGCCAATAAGTCCACCAGCTTGTTTTGGGGGATCCCACTGCACAACAACTGAGGTTTTGGTATTTCTTGTAGCCAGAATGCGACCAGGAGCAGAAGGAATACCTGTGCGAAATACATTTCATTATTAAATGTGCACATATATTTTATATATTAAATGCAAAAGACACACACACACACATATATATATATATATATATATATATATATATATATATATATATATATATATATATATATATATATATATATATACAACACTACATATTTCATATATGCAAAAGGATGTAAAATTATACATTTACTGAAATCCAATAGACTAATTAAATGGTTTTCCAGAATTGCAGTCGCAAAGATTTATTTTTCATTTGCAAGGCCGTGGTCGTAAAACAGGACATTAATAATGAAAATAGAAACGGTTGATAAAGAGTTTATGCAGGACTTCTCACATCAGTTTTGTCTTTCACTTCCATAAGTGCATATTGATAAGCATTTATTTATTTATTTATTTATTTATTTATTTATTTATTCTCAAAGGATAATTTAATTAAATTAAACTGTAATATCTCAAATGTACACGAACACTTGTTTAGAGAAATAGTTATTTAACAGTGCATTTAACTGTGAAAATGTAGGAGCATTTTATATTTGTGTAAAGTCAACACTTTCATGCTTTCACAGTTAAGAGTGGCAACACTATCTAGTCAACAGTGTGTTATGTAATTTTCTACTGAATTAACAAGTACTGTATGTATTCATGCAATAATGTGAATTAGAACTGGAAAACACTTCATAATATTCATATCAGTTTAGTATGTGTGCAATATAATTAAAAGTGTTCTGGCAAGGAAGATCAGCTTTAAAGTTAAATTATTATTGAAGTATTCTGTAAAATGACATACCATACGGCACTCCTACTCCTAGGCAGAACAACCAAATAATAACAATTATTTAGACTCATAGAGCTTTAAGCTCTTCACATTATATTTTGTTTTGTACCACATGAAATGTAAATTTCAGTTTAAATAATACAATCACATAGTATATACATATTTTAGTGACAAATGAAACAAACAAATAACATGGCTATTCAAAATAAAATGCAACACATTGAGCAGAAAACAATATCAACATGAATATTACCATAGAGATCATGAACATGAATAGGTACAGTAGGCTTAGAAGCATCACTGGTACCAAACTTATTAACAGCAAGCACACGGAAAAGGTATTGCTTTCCCTCTGCCAAGTCAAATACAGCATATCGAGGAGATCTCACTGGAATCTGAGTGTTAACTCTTTGCCAGGTTCCACTGCCAACCATAGACTGAAAGAAACAATTACAGGGTGATTCAGAGTTGCAATAACACCTCCCTCCTCTCCTAGATGTAGAATAAGGACATGGTATGTCGTATACATACAATTCAGTTCAAATTCAAAGGGATGAACACTTGAGGTAACATCATTAGCAGTTAATAGGGTTTAAGCAGGTTTTCTATGATGCCTTTATAATATTACAATAATTTCCCAGACCTAATTAATGCTTGGGATTTTTTTTTATTACTACATTACTAGTGAAAATATTCATTTTAAACTTCCTTCCTACCAGTAACAGCTGCTAAACTCCTATTTAAAACCCAAGCCTTGTATTTGCTCTCTACCTGAGTTTTAGTTTTCCACCATCCTCCCCTCCCCCCCCACTATGCTTTCTTCTTCTATTCAGCTACTCCACCTCTGCAAAGGTCTCCCTCTTGGGGGTAACTGAAGCTCACTTCCCAACCTTAGAAGCCCAGCCGCTTCGAGTCAAGGGGACCCCCGGCCAAATTTAACTATCACTGTCATCTTTCCATTTCTCTCCTCTAGATCTGCCTTGGGGGAAGTATCGGTTGCTTCCCAGCCTTGGAGACCGAACAGTTCAGCCTCACCTCTGCGAGGGCGACTTTCCACGAGTCAAGAGGAATCACCTTACTCTTCTCTAAGTTATAAGCACATATCTTCTATTATAAAATAGTTATAAAATAGTGATGATGAGTTTTATAATTAGTTGCACTTGTTATGTATTTCTGTATTATCATTATTATTATTTTTTTTTACATCTTTTTTAAATAAAACATTTATAAATGCATTACTTCAGCATGAAGTTTTAACATCTACTCTCGTGTAATGGAAATCATAAATGCGTTACTAATGATTTTTAACAAATCAAACAATACATTTGACATTGTTAGTCACACCGTGTCAGATGTATATGCATGTATAATATCATTTCACATTTCAGATGCACCAGTTAATTAAATAAAATATTAATAAAAGCACAATATTACTCTTTATTATTTTTGTATTGAGTGTATTTCATTTTTATAACGATTTATTACTTATTATTCATGTGTATACGTTTTTTTTTTCCCTTCACATTAACCCAGTTTGATACTGACAAATCTGTTTCTGCAGAGTTGAACAGTAGAAGCATTTTTAAAACCAAAATAGAATCTACTTTTCAGCTGCCGTGCTGAAGTGGTTCATTATGAAACTTAGAGGAAAGGGTTAAATACCTTCTCAATGTAGTACATCAATGATTCCCTGCCACGGGGAGCAGGTGGTTCCCAACTGAGCACAACATATATTTTGCTTGTCTCTGAAGCATGTACATTGGTGGGGGGTCCGGGGATCTTAACATCACCTACATGATTAATATATCACTGTGTTAATAAGAGGTTTGGTCTGGATCACCAATTCCATGGCAGATTCATACTCTGATCTGTGGGTTTCAATACCACATAATTGTTTTCTTGGATACACTTCAAAGTGTATAAGGATATTAACTACATGTTGTTACACTGTATTTGCAGTTCATTAATATTTAAAACATGCATTTAGCACACAATTAGAGTATATGATTGTATGTACTGTATTGTACATATATTTCATAGTGTTGCATGCATTTACTTCTTAGTACTTAACTTAAATGTATTCCGTAAATGTATACATAGTGTTGTTGATTCGATTAAAATGCATATTAAGGTAAACAATATGAAACACAAATTACCTTCCAGTTCATCTTGACAGATCACAATTTGTTTTCCTCTTTCCAGATGAATGACTGTTCAAGTAAAAGCAAAGCAGATTTATAGTACAAGTGCCGGAAGCTGCAAAATTGCTGTGCAAATTTACCGTTGTTAGGTAGCTGGATAGCAACTTGGTTATAATTCGGTACCCTCACCAAAATACATTGACAATAACCCCTGTCGTAAGCTGATTGATGTTGAAAACATTATTTCTAAAGTTTATTAAACAAACACAGAGTCTCCAAATAGCAGGTGACCTCTGCACTTGATACTTGACATTTCCAGATGTACAGTACTGTGCAAAAGTTTTGGCAGGTGTGAAAAAATGCTGTAAAGTAAGAATGCTTTCAAAAATAGACATGTTAATAGATTATATTTATCAATTAACTAAATGCAAAGTGAGTGAACAGAAGAAAAATCTAAATCAAATCCATATTTGGTGTGACAACCCTTTGCCTTCAAAACAGCATCAATTCTTCTAGGTACACTTGCACAAAGTCAGGGATTTTGTAGGCATATAGTCAGGTGTATGATTAAACAATTATACCAAACAGGTGCTAATGATCACCAATTCAATATGTAGGTTGAAACACAATCATTAACTGAAACAGAAACAGCTGTGTAGGAGGAATAAAACTGGGTGAGGAACAGCCAAACTCAGCTAACAAGGTGAGGTTGCTGAAGACAGTTTACTGTCAAAAGTCATACACCATGGCAAGACTGAGCACAGCAACAAGACACAAGGTAGTTATACTGCATCAGCAAGGTCTCTCCCAGGCAGAAATTTCAAGGCAGACAGGGGTTTCCAGATGTGCTGTCCAAGCTCTTTGAAGAAGCACAAAGAAACGGGCAACGTTGAGGACCGTGAGACGCAGTGGTCGGCCAAGGAAACTTACTGCAGCAGATGAAAGACACATCATGCTTACTTCCCTTCGCAATCGGAAGATGTCCAGCAGTGCCATCAGCTCAGAACTGGCAGAAAACAGTGGGACCCTGGTACACCCATCTACTGTCTGGAGAAGTCTGGTCAGAAGTGGCCTTCATGGAAGACTTGCGGCCAAAAGCCATACCTCCGACGTGGAAACAAGGCCAAGCGACTCAACTATGCACGAAAACACAGGAACTGGGGTGCAGAAAAATGGCAGCAGGTGCTCTGGACTGATGAGTCAAAATTTGAAATATTTGGCTGTAGCAGAAGGCAGTTTGTTCGCGAAGGGCTGGAGAGCGCATACCGAATGAGTGTCTGCAGGCAACAGTGATGCATGGTGGAGGTTCCTTGGAAGTTTGGGGCTGCATTTCTGCAAATGGAGTTGGGGATTTGGTCAGAATTAATGGTCTCCTCAATGCTGAGAAGTACAGGCAGATACTTTTCCATCATGCAATACCATCAGGGAGGCATCTGATTGGCCCCAAATTTATTCTGCAGCATGACAACAACCCCAAACATACAGCGAAAGTCATTAAGAACTATCTTCAGCGTAAAGAAGAACAAGGAGTCCTGGAAGTGATGGTATGGCCCCACAGAGCCCTGATCTCAACATCATCGAAGTCTGTCTGGGATTACATGAAGAGAGAGAAGCAACTGAGGCTGCCTAAATCCACAGAAGAACTGTGGTTAGTTCTCCAAGATGTTTGGGCCAACCTACCTGCCGAGTTCCTTCAAAAACTGTGTGCAAGTGTACCTAGAAGAATTGATGCTTGATGCTGTTTTGAAGGCAAAGGGTGGTCACACCAAATATGGATTTGATTTAGATTTCTCTTCTGTTCACTCACTTTGCATTTAGTTAATTGATAAATATAATCTATTAACATGTCTATTTTTGAAAGCATTCTTACTTTACAGCATTTTTTCACACCTGCCTAAAACTTTTGCACAGTACTGTATATACTGTACAAACACTATTGTTTAGAAATGCTAAAAGAAACGTAGTATATTCAATGACAGATTTTTTTTAACTAAAAGTCTTATTGGGTGCTTTATATACAGTAGGGATGGAATATTCTCCCTGGATGTTCTTACCTTGCAGTCTAGCCAAGTCAGCAGGATCAAGGGCTGCTACAGCTTCAGAGACTCTGGAAGGCCTGCTCATGCCTTTATTGTTCACTGCCCTCACCCGGTACATATACGAGCGCCCTTCAAATAAACCATGAACTGGGTATTTACAGATTTTAATGGGAGAGTCATTGCACTGAAGCCAATTTTCAGTTCCAACTTCACACCTGCAAAACATAATTGAAAAAATACAAATAACTAGAAGCAAAACTGTATTTAGTTAGTGTGTAGATGTTGTCTAATAATCAGTTCAGCAGTGACTCAGTGTATCTTATCTTGAATGAATATACCTGGTCTGAAAATGTTTCATGTTTTGAGAATTTATTTAAAAAAAATATGCTGATATTTTCTATTGTGATCATACTTTGAAGCTTTGAAATGCAATAGATATTTCATATTTAAAATGGTATTCTGTATTTACCTATCAACAAAGTATCCAATGACTGGGCTGTCACTAGTGATGTTTGGTGGTTTCCAGGATACAATGACATAATCTTTGTTAGCATCATGAATTTTAATATCCATGGGGGCTCCGGGGGCTCCAACTACTGTTGATTCAGCATCTGTAATATAAAAAAAAACATGACTTGCAGTATACATGTTAAACTACTGGGGTATTCCCAACAGAACAGCCAACAGACCTGTCTGGATGACAAAAGGGATAGTGAGCGGGTATCAATGTGATTCAAAAACTTCCTATATTCTCTGGATTCCAGTAAATAGAATATTCATTAATGTCTTCATATTCATATGTATTTAGTTCTTGCATATTTTAGTAATGTCAAATAGCTATAATAACAACAGCAACACTACTAGTACTAGTGCTACTACTACAACTACAACGACTACTATGACTACTACTACTACTAATAATAATAATAATAATAATAATAATAATAATAATAATAATAATAATAATAATTTAATAAAACATTATACAATAGAAGTAGATGTAACAATATAACAGAAACTTTTTCATACCTCTTACAAATATATAGGCACAGTGCTGAGAACTTCCACCCTTGGTAACCATGCGTAATGTGTACAGGCCCTCATCATCCTTATTAAGATGAGTCAGAGTTAATCTAGCAACACCAGCCCCAAACTTCATTTCAGCCCATTTTGATTCCTTAATACGAACATCTGAAAAAAAAAAACCAAACACTGTTGCTGTAGCTTTACTGCACACCCAAACAAATAAGAGACACGGTAAATACTACTGTTCTACATAACACAGTCCGTGCTATGATAGAACTGTGTCGTGAACAGTACAAGGTAGACTGTTACAAACAGATGTTGGAGATGTTGGGGATGTGAAACAATAAAAAATTTGAAAAACAACTGTTCATTAAAAAAAAAAAAAACTAGAAGTTTCTCAGATTTGCAATGTTAAAGTATAATTTTCTTTCCCCAAAAAGTGTCAACACTTTACAATATTGCCACTTAGTAATAATATGCCCCCTTAGTATACATGTAGCATCATTCATTTACACAAATTTGTGTTGCTTTATACCCCTATATTTTAATGTTTTACAATCACTCCTGACTGACAGAATCTACTGTGTCCAAACAGGCATTTGGCAGAACCAGTCTCCATTACAATTGGCACGGTTTGCAGGTTTGGAAATGGTGTTAATTGATGTTTTATGCAATTCATGGCTCTTGACAAGACAGCACGTGTAAGGAAGGGATTAATATGGACTGAAGTTGACAGAGGGTCTACAAGGGAGTTGCTTTGCTGGATTTAAAGAATTAAAGACCCAGGAGTATTATTGGACATAGAGTAAGAACATTAAATAAGCTCTAGAGCTATTGTAGCCAAAGGACTTGTGAGGCCTGTTTTTTGTATTCTTTACTTAAGAAAATGTTTTATCTGGCTTAAATGCTGACAGTGTGTGTTTAATTGATAAAGAGGTCATTGGGTTACTTGACTAATTAGCAGGTATTTGTACTCTTAACTAACAGTTCTTTTTCTGGCTTCAGTGATGAAATACCAATTATCTGTAGGCAATCCTAAAGCAATTAAAGACTTGCTTAAATGAGCTTTTGCCTTTTTCAGCAGGGAAAGAACCAGTAGAGCAATAACAGCACTACATTAGTGCCTGGCTGCATGAAGGATGGTGAGAGGGAATTATCCCCAGGGGAAGGACTGATGTTAGATGAAAAGGGGGGTTTGACAGGTGAATGAATTTGCATAAGAAGCATATTTTGTCTCTAGAAAACTTTAAATTCTTATTTCCACAACAGTTCAATCATTAAAAACCAAATGACATCCTAAAGTAAATGTGTACTTTGTAGTTATGTCCCCTTTTTCTCTTCAGAATTTTTAATGATATTGATTTGTCAATGCTTCCTTACCATCTCTGTACCACTGAGCTTCAGGCTGGAGATTGGCCATATCAGGTACAATCATCATTTTGCAGACCAGGGTAAGAGTTTCTCCTTCAGTGCCGAAGGTCACATCAAACTTCTCCACAAACATGATATCAATTTTAGTGTAAGTTATTTCGGGCAGCATAGGAACTAAACGGGAAAGAATGATAATGTGTTCATTACATGTAAACAGCTTGCTTAATATTACTTAAAAAGTACGTACCAACTGTTAGCTGGGTAATCAAAAGGATTATTGTATTAAAACTAGTTTGAACTAATTTTGTAATTTTGTACCAAGAATGAAGTACCTGTATAACATTGGATGGTTCCCTCTCATATAATAAAATGGGGGGGTCCAACCAACAACTATATATACACAGATTCAGTTCAATATGTCTTTGTTAAACTATGTGATCTTGATTTTATAGCAATCACACTGACTGTAAGTCTTTACTTACTCTGCATAGGCAGCAACACTGAGTGGTAAGGCTCTTCTTCACCTCTGTACCCTATAAAGCAGTAAGAGCTTTCTCATTAACAAGGAAGGTAGATATACATAGATATGGAACAAATATGCCAATTAATCATGTTTAATTTACAAAGAGCTAGAAAGACCTACTTTTGACAATCACTGAAGCATTAGTAGATGTCTGTCCATGGACATTAGTTGCAACTGCAGTGTACTGAGCCGTATCACGGACTTCACATCTGAGATTAAACAAATAACACATATAGTTTATTGTTACATTATAGTGTAACATAGTACCGCTTATTAATACAGGATGCCCGACAATGTTTCCTAGTTTGCAATCAATTTTCAGTAAGGAAAAATACAAGAAGGGAAACCAGTTTGAATCTGGTAACTCTTAAGTTTTACTGGTAACTGTCAACATTTACCAAGTAAGGTGGTAAATGTCCTGATTTATGAAGAAATCGATTGCTTTTCGGACATTTACCGGTTAATCTTATGATTTACCAAAGCTTATTGGTAAATGTCCGGAATTATGAAGAAATATGTTGCTTTTCGGATATTTACCGTAAGCTTATTGGCAAAGGCACATGGTTATTCTTGAGATTTACCGGTAAATGTCCAAAGTTAAAAGTGTTATCATGTTTATTTCAGAAAGACATTTGGTCATTAGCCAAAGGCACTTGGTTATTCTTGAGATTTACCAGTACATGTCCGAAGTAAAGTGTTATCATGTTTATTTCGGACATTTACCACTTTACTTTGTAAATGTTGACGTAAGGAGTCTAAAGGTGATTGCTAAAGTGGTATGGATGTTAATACAACTATACATTTATCACAAAAAAATGTAAAGGTCACCCTGGGTGCAAAATAGCAACACAAAGCCTTGACATCTTATACAATGCTATCAGTTTTCCTCGGTATTTTTGGTAGAACTTCCCAGATCAAAGGACACTTTAATTTACATGTCACTCAATCTTGAGGCTGCTGAAACTATACCAAATATAGACACGTTTTAACAGTGATATATTACAACTATTGTCATTATTTTAATTTTAGAATGTCGTTGTTAACTTTAAAGTATCTAAACACTTAAAGAAAAAAAATCTTGAAATAGTTTTCAATTCATTTCCCTTTTAAGAAGTTGCTTTGTGCTTCAAGTGGAACATGGTATTTTTAAACGCATGTCTCGTACCATATCAAGGCCGAAGGGATAAGATTAAGAGTGGAAACGTTGCAGCTGATTTTAGTTCTGGTTTCACAGCTGACCTACTGACTAGGTGACAGCCAAGACAGAGCTGTGTTTGGAAAGCATGGATCAGATGACACGTAGCTCAGCATTTTGGTATGAGCAGCTGGAGACTCTTGAAGAAGCAAGTTCCTTTGCACCATTAGAAACATCTTACAATTCTTGTTTTATTATACTGACGTTCTCTTTAAAGTCACAGTCATATTGTCATTTTATGACCAGTATAAACAGTATACAAGTCCTGGTGTTTAAAAATGTCAGCAAACTTTATGAAAACACAATTTTTATGGGCTGTCTATGCAAAGTGGTCTTTTGGGCACATACAGTATTCCACACTGCAGTTTTTGACTGTGTACTGTGGATGAAAGATTATGGGTACCAGTTCTGGGTTAAATTATTATTATTTATTTCTTAGCAGACACCCTTATCTAGGGCGACTTACAATTGTTGGAAGATATCACATTATTTTTACATACAATTACATTTTTATTTATTTATTTTTTACACATTATTTTTACATACAATTACCCATTTATACAGTTGGGTTTTTACTGGAGCAATCTAGGTAAAGTACCTTGCTCAAGGGTACAGCAGCAGTGTCCCCCACCTGGGATTGAACCCACGACCCTGCGGTCAAGAGTCCAGAGCCCTAACCACTACTCCAACTGCTGCCCTGTGCAAGTAGCTTGTCATCTAGGTTTTTGGGAGTAGTGGAAATAAGTAATGTGATAAAGCAGGGAGGACACATCCCCAGGGAAGAGGGAGTCAAGCTAAACTAGATATACAGCCACCTAATTACAATTGTCACCTGGGTTAAAACAGAGCACTACATCAGTGTCTTTTTGCACTTGCTGCAATCATTTTTAATTTACCTAGCCCAACTGAAATGCAATTTCATGTTTCAATAGGTGCATGCAGTTTTGTAGGTACTGTATGTAGTACTCAGGTATTAGGAGGTACAGTGGTCAAGGTTTGGATTTGCAGGGTTTGGGTTAGGATATCTAGCTTTTTAATATATGCCTACAGTGTATATATATATATATATATATATATATATATATATATATATATACAGTATATATATATATATATATATATATATATAATATATATATATATATATATATATATATATATATATATATATATATATATATATATATATATATACAGTGGCTCTCAAAAGTATTCACCCCCCTTGGACTTTTCCACATTTTATTGTGTTACAACATGGAATCAAAATGGATTTAATTAGGAGTTTTTGCCACTGATCAACACAAAAAAAGTCCATAATGTCAAAGTGAAAAATAAAATCTACAAATTGTTCTAAATTAATTAAACATATAAAACAGAAAATAATTGATTGCATAAGTACTCACCCCCTTTGCTATGACACACCTAAATAAGCTCTGGTGCAACCAATTGTCTTTAGAAGTCACATAATTAGTTGAATGGAGTCCACCTGTGTGCAATTAAGGTGTTTCACATGATTTCAGGTTAAAAACACCTGTCTCTGGGAGGTCCCACAGTTGGTTAGTACATTTCCTAACAAAAATCATGACACAACTGTGAATCTGTCTAGAACAGGCCATCCTCAAAAACTGAGTATCCGGGCGAGAAGGGCACCAGTCTGGGAGGCCACCAAGAGGCCTATGGCAACTGTAAAGGAGTTACAGTCTTCCACGGCTGAGCTGGGAGACTGTGCATATGGCAACAATAGCCTGGGTGCTTCACAAAACTGGCCTTTATGGGAGAGTGGCAAAAAGAAAGCCATTGTTGAAAAAAACTCACATCAAATCTCGGCTAGAGTTTGCCAGAAGGCATGTGGGAGACTCTGAGACCAAGTGGAAGAAGATTCTATGGTCTGATGAGACCAAAATAGAGCTTTTTGGCCTCAACGCTAAGCGCTATGTTTGGCGCAAGCCTAACACCGCACATCATCTTGAGAACACCATCCCTAACGTGAAGCATGGTGGTTGCAGCATCATGCTATGGGGATGCTTCTCTGCGTCAGGGCCTGGAAAGCTCGTGAAGATAGAGGGCAAAATGAATGCAGCAAAGTACAGAGAAATCCTGGAGGAAAACCTGCAGAAGTCTGCAAGAGACCTGGGACTTGGGAGAAGATTCATCTTCCAGCAGGACAATGACCCCAAACGTACAGCCAAAGCCACACTGGAGTGGCTTAAAAACAAAAAGGTCAATGTCCTGGAGTGGCCCAGTCAAAGCCCGGACCTCAATCCAAAGCTGGTAGAGACTTATCTAAATAGACTCATGGCTGTAATTGCTGCCAAAGGTGCCTCTACCAAATATTGACTCAAATATTGACTCAATATATAACAATGTAATGTTGCAGAGCCAATTAAAACCACTCACCTGTGAATTTCCAGACTGTGCACTCCATATTTACTATCAATTCTGTACCTTCCTGGTTCACTTGCTGTATCAATTATAACATTGTCTTTAAACCTGCAAAATATTTGTAAAAGTAAAATAATATTGTGGAGACCATTGACAGCAAAGGTAAAACACATTAAAACATTAGAAGTGGATTTCAATACTCAACTGTGTGTAGGACAGGGCAATTGAATAACATCCAAGCATTGACCATTGTGTATAAATAAGGCTAATTCAGAATCGGATTTCATAAGCAAACACATACTTATACTATCAACACTCTCTTTTAGCTAGAATTATATAAATAGAATCTGCTTACCATTTAACAATAGGGTTAGGGTATCCTTCAACAGTGCAGAAGAGTTTCACTGGTGACTTTTCCCAAACAGTGTGGGTCCTCAGTCTTACAAGGAATTCAGGGGCACGGATCATGCATTCCTCATGAACATGCCTCTCAAAAGCCATCTTTTCTTCAACCTGATTGGTAATGGGAAAAAAAAAAAAACAAAAAAAACAGATTCTACAAAGTGAACACCCCTGGTCATAGAGTTGATAGTTAAGTAAGGCTGGAGTAATGGGGGTTTGTGAAAATAAATTAATCTGTGGCATTCTGTGGTATTCTGAATGTATGCTTGTATGACACTGCATGTGCAGGTTGTGTACACTGCTGTAGCTTATTTAAACTATTTTCTTTTCAAGCAGTGTACTGTGTGTTAGGAGGTTTTGTGCACAGAGTCTTACATTTTAGGGTTTCCCATAAATAAAATGCTAAATTTGGCAAATGATTCCTAGTTCACCAAGTCACCCCTGTAGTAAAAAGATCAGCGAATAACATCATTTGGCTGAAAAATAATAATAACTAAATACATAAAATGCAAATGACATAAAACGACCTGTTTGTTAACTGATATTAACACCTATCTAAACTTGATAGTTACCACTCTTTGAATAGCAAGTTTGTCCACTTGGCGTCTCGTGGCCTCCCTGGCACTATGGACTTCACTCTCCAAACTTGACAACTCATTGCCAAAATGCACCACCCTCCGTTTATATTCATCTTGTTCTGCTACACTTCTGCATGCATAAACAAAGAGCAAAGAGTATAATCAGAGAAACAGAGCAGTCTTCTTACAACAGCCACTCATGATGCAAAACAGTTATGCCCCTCACATTTTTAATTGTGTATTTCTATGGGTTTATGGTTTTATCTAACACTAATAATATGCTAGCTATTATAAATCAACAATATCTATATGTATCTTCCTTGTGTAAACATTTCAAAGAACTATCAAATGCCAGTGTTAATTTGCTTATCCAGTCTATGTACTGTACTACATATTGATTGCCTTTTTCAGTTCCAGAGCTTTATTATCAGAGATACTGTACAGTACGTTAACAACCTATACAAACCAGATCCAAAGGACCTGATCCATAACAATTAGCAACAGCAGGTGATCCATAAAACAACACCTTGCTTTTTATACAAGTGGGAATAAAGATATTTAGCAAGTAACTGTAAAATGTGAAGAATTTACAAAAGTAATGCCTGGTTAAAAACTTCTTAACATGAAAAGAAAAAAGAATAATTAATTATGTTTAACCATTTACAGTAAAGCATTTTTTTGTGCCATTGGAATTATAAGCCCAGAACATATGTGATTGGCAAAGGTGATATGGACATATTTGAAAAGCAACCTGACATTTCAGAGAGGTCATTCTAGAGGTGTATCTCGAGTTACCAAATTCTGACCAGGTCAGACATGGTTTTACTTTCAAAAGTTATGGATCATTCTGTCAACAGGTTGTAGGTAAGGCAACCTTCACATGATTGGCATTTCAGGGGGCTGTATCACGTCGATATCAGAGTCTACTAAATATTATACATTAATAGGGAAACATTATAACATGATAGGGCTGTACACCCAGTAAGTATAGATTTTGTAGTCCAAACCTGGTACGAAAAAGGGGCACAGCATATTCCACTATTTCTTCATCAGCAGTAGAACGAAGCCTCTTGGAATGGGGTCCAACGCTTATAGATTCGGATCCCAAGGCTTGAGCTGAAACATTTGATTGCGATGTTCTGGATTTTGAAGAAGAAGCTCTAAATTTGAAATAAGGGGCATTAAACCAATAACTACCAGAAAGTATACTTACAGTTTAAAACATTAAAAGAATGCTATTATTTATTATGTTTAGATATAAGTTATTAAACTTTGAGAACAAATCCCTTTGAATGGAATCTGTAAAAAATATCGCTGTAGTGTACTTTTAAATGAATGTTGTAAATGTTTTAATGAAAATGTGCTGTTTAATAATGACCTTGGATGGTTTTTCGTGTGTGTTCAAAAAGCTTTATCACGTATAGGGAGGCTTTTGATATGCAGATGAAGTATTACCTTCAAGGCTCTTTGTGGATTTGAAAAGACTACAAATCCTTGGTAGAAGCAAGTGCTGTATAGTCAAACTGCAAATAAATTGTTGCTAAAAGAAGAAGTTGAAGAATGTTTACTGTGTGTGTAATAATGTGTGTGTCATGAAACGTGCCTTAGTTGCTTCAGCCTTACCTTGATGATGATGCAGAGTACTCATGGATCAGATATTTTGTCTGAGTGCTACGGTAATCTTGATCATAGTGCTTATGCCTCCGCTGATAAAATGGCACTGCCTTACTCGCCATATCTGTCACACTTCAGCAAACCTGCAAATAAGACATAGATTCAACTGTTTAATCTCACGGCATCTCTACATTTTATAGTCAATTAACTTTTAGTCTATTTGTTATTAAATGGGTAACACATATTAATCGAATGGAATACTTATTTCCAAAATGTATTAGGTGTTAGGTCCTCATATAAAATATCTGTAAACATATACACATTTTGAAAACAGTGAATTAGTTAAGAGTCCTTATACAGTAAAATATACAGAAAGACTTGTACAATTTACTGTCAACATGAACTAACAGTGAATTAACCAAATATTCAGGGAACAGTGGAATATAACACCAAAAACATCAAGTACTGTAGCATCATACTCATAATGACAGTTTCTGGAATACATAATGCTCTTTCTTGTTTAATAAGGCTGCATTGTGTAATACTCATTGTGTAATAATCGGTGCAAACTGAAATAACTGTGGTACTGTAGGTGCACCAGTTTCTAAAAATATATAGTCGCATTACACATTGCACCTTGTAATTCTTATTATAGAGTACATTTCCATAAATGGTCTACCTGCTTTAAATAAATACATACAATTTAAGTTTGGTTTTCCGTAAAAAAAAGTTCAATTTGTAATTTACAAAATATCTATATTTGTATTTGCTATCAATGCTTCAGGAAACTCACTTTTTATTCAAAGCATTTGTAAGCTTATATTTCCTTGATGACCACCATTCCAAGCTTACTTGTGATTCATCCTCAGTGAATAATTATTTAGAGCAGCTGGCTAGCAAGGAAGGGGTCTTGCCACTGAGCAGTGGTATAAAACGGTTTAATGCATAACCAGGCTTCAGAATATGAATTATTGGACAGATAAATATTAGGTTACAGTAACAAAATGCCACTTCATACAGTACAACAGGCTAAACCTGTAAATGCACAGATGGTTTGTAGCAAAGCATCCTTAATTTTACCATAGGGCTATCCCCTTATACAATTATTGTTTATTTAACAAGTATCTCTATGATATAACCAATGCGTTGCATGCATTTTAATGCTATAATATAATCCAGTATGCTGGCACCATATTTTTGTTTGTCCAAAGAAACATAAGGGATCTAAACTGAGGCTAGGGAAGACTGGAAGATCAATCCCCTGCCCCAAGTCAAGAGGGTAAATCAAGCTGTGAATATCACTTTCACTGAGAATGTGACCCCTGTTGCCAAGGACAGACACTTTCAGCAAGGAGACCAACAAGGAGACATTGAAGCCTGGTTCTCACACTTAAAGTATGCAGCTTTCCGAGGCTGAGGTAATATGGGGCGAATTAATTTATTCCAACATAAAACTGCACCAAGGTGGAAGGCTGATGTTGGTATTCACAAACCTTTAATACCTACCACACGTCCCTGGTACAAAAAAATACAAAATTGTGTACACGTAGGAAACTGTTCTTCAGCTGTGTCGATCCTCAGTTTACCAGTCACAAGACTTGTCTTGAGCAACATAAATGACAGCCAATTAACATTTCTGTAACCATACCGCTGCATTGCAGACCTCTCAAGTCCCGCCAGGCTGCCTCATGTAGGCACAGACACAGGAACAGGATCCTAAACTTTCTATTTACAGTATGAATAATAATACATGCAGACTTTACTCCACTGTATTTGTTTTAACTGTTTAATTACGTTCACTTGTTCTGTACCCTCTCCACTTGCAATCTTTGTCGAACTCTAATGCGCATCAAATTTGCATAGGATACCTGGACATTCATGTTAATTATGTTCTGCCTATTTTACAATGTGTAGAAATCGTGAAATTACTGTAGTCCAGCACACGAGTGGTGTATGTGGAGAGTGGGGGTTACAGGAGGGAGATTATAAAGCAGTTTTATATATATATATATATATATATATATATATATATATATATATATATATATATATATATATATATATATATATATATAGTTTAACAAACACTAGAACAATACAATTGAGACACAAATGATGCCGTAAAACCTACATCTCCATCTTACCAATATACTTAAAATATTGAAAAATCTAACTTTTGTATTTCATATAGATAGATAGATAGATAGATAGATAGATAGATAGATAGATAGATAGATAGATAGATTAGGTTGTTAAACTATCAGCTATTTTAAATATAATATTTACTAATGACCCGGTGCATATTTTGAATAAGTATGAAAAAATATATCGCGTTCATTTTATAATGTATAAATACTAGATACACGAAGTCATCATACCAACTCTTGCTACATTGTGACTTTGTCGATTCAACAAATAATGTCAATTTCTATTTTAAAAAATATGTAATATTGAACAATGGAACCGTCACCTGGAAGATATATTTAAGTGAAAGTGAGTATATTTAAGAAAGTGAAAACAGACTTACCTCGTACGAATTGAAGATCGCAAAGCAGAGAACAAGCTCAGCCTTACCCCGTTAGGAACCACTTGCTGATGAAAACAAAAATATTACCCCTCAGTGGAGGAATGCTGCTCCCCATCCATCCCATTTATGGATAGGCACGGAACTATATATAGCATTTACATCAATGTTCTCCCTGTTTTGGGATTTTAAAGTCAATTGTGTCAACAGAAGCTATATATTAATAAAATGCTTTCATTCAAGAAACAATTTCTCCCAATCTACATTATTTAGATAATTAGCTTTGCATGCCATTCATAGCAGGTACTGAATACACGGAAAATTAGAAAGTGAGTAATTTTTTAAATAAAAATATGAATAGTAATTCTTCGGAAACGTACACAATTTTGAAATTCAGGTACATTGCACTTTAAAATTATCTTTCTTTGGATGTCATTTATGTGATATATAGCAAGTATTTTTCTTAAACATTTTGCTGATAAAATGGTGCCTATAAACAAATCTATTAAGGATTAATAAATATATGTTTACATAAAGTTGAATTAGTGCACACTTAAGTTCCCTTTTATTATGTCCCTATATGTTTTTAAAGCGATTCCTTGGCTGAAACCTTTTTAGGCTTCTTAAGACAGCAGGGCAACCAGTCAGAGTTAACGCCAAATTCTATTTTTAACGTAGAGATTAGGATTTCAGATTCCGTCACTGGCTTAATGGATTATTTGCTTGCAAATATGAATGTTGCAAGGGAGTGTTTCTTGTTGTCATTGATGCTAGAACCTTTAGTTCCATCGAAAGTTTCATATATAGATCCCTTGATTTTTAAATTCGTTTCATAATTCTGGCTTTAGGTGTGTTGCTGGTCAGTTTACTATAAATCTGAGGAGACTACATTACATACAGCAACGTTTACATGTATATATCATGTTACATGGGCTTAATGTCAAGATCGTTTGCCTAGTAACCCCAGAGAACCTGAAAAAAGAAAAATTGGCAGCATTATATGCAGTGGACTAGGCTACTGCTATTTGTAATTAAGTCACTTTCAGATAACTAATTAAATAACCTATATGCTATGTATCAGACAAGAAATAATGTGTGAAGAATATAAAAACAAATACTGTATACATTTTAAATATCACCCATGTATTTGATTTATACATGCACTACAGGTCAAAAGAGCTCCTAAACATTTTGGCAAGAGGAATGGCATTTTTATTTTTGGTAACTGATCATGCTAGGCTACATGTATATGATATATTTGTAAGATAGTTGATACTCTTAAGTAGAGTACATTACTTAAACAGCTAATGGTGCAATCCTCTTTCTAAATGTTTTAATTCAGGGTTGGCCAAAGCTGTCCCTTCCACGCCTGCTCTAAATTGTTTAATTGAACCAATTAAACCTCAGACACCACACTCCTCTGCATCCACCACCTTACAATACCAGTCCCCATTAGTTCTGACTTCACATATAGACCACATGTTGTTTTCTAGTCCTTGGGTGTGAAAGACAAGGTGACAGAGAGTGGTCCTTAATTTTTTGGACGTCCGCTATCATGCCCCTTGTAATCTTTTGTGGTCAACTAATAAAACACATAATAATGGAATGTGCTTAAAGATTTATTTGCTTTATTTCACTTACTTCATGTGTACCTCGATTCAGTTCTGTGTTTTTTGTTGCTTTCTATAATGTAGTTGGATAAAAAAAAAGATAAGCACTTTTAAGAGAAGAATATTTACCCTGATCTCACATGGCCCATGACTTGCCCTAACAACAGTGTTTAAGACAGGTAAGTCCATAGAATTCACATAATGTAATCAAATCCTTTATCAAATACCTTAGGTCCACGTCTCGGCTCTTAAATAACATTCCATGTCATTTAGAACCAGTCGAGTAGTATGTGTATTGGTTAAAAGAGCTCCTTAGTTTGCAGATGTATTTTGTTCTCTCAGAGTTCTATTACTGGGGTGTATATGTTGTTCATGCTTTTATGTTAACCCTTTGCTGCCTATGCGGAATTACCACATTTGGTCATGAATATGAACACTTTGTGTTTAAGTGCTTCTAGTTTTGGAACTTTAAATCAGAAATTAAACCCCAATACATCTACAGAAAGGCATTAAGATATTACCAGTGATATAATTTATTTTGTTGTGGGATCTATTATATTTTTTTCAAATGAGCTACACCCCCAAAAAATTATCGAAAAATGTAAAATAATAAAAAAATATATATTTTTAAAACTGCCGATTTCAACCTCTTTCCAAGTTTTCTATAAAAAAAAACCTTAGAGCATATAGTAGCCGCACAATCTTCCAAGGATTTCAAATCTGAAATCAAAATATCTTGGAGAGTTGCAGAGCTGCATAAGGTTTTACAATGCATAGCATTTTAGAAAAATCAACCTCCGAAATGGCAAATGCAGACCAGGCCTAAGACTTTCCAAAAACTGAGATTGGAGACATTACTATGAAACAACACACAAGATATGATATATATAATATTTAAAAAAGAAGCAAATTACAAATATTGATATGAAACAAAGACAAAACTTTGATATGAAGATTTTTATTTTCAAAACTAGAATAATAATAATAATCTTTATTTTTATATAGTGCCTTTCATAGTGGACCACTATCACAAAGCGCTTTACAAGACTAGGGTGTGTGAACTATGCATCAGTTGCAGAGTCACTTACAACAACTTCTCACCCAAAAGACGGCGCACAAGGAGGTTAAGTGACTTGCTCAGGGTCACACAATGAGTCAGTGGCTGAGCTGGGATTTGAACCGGGGACCTCCTGGTTACAAGCCTGTTTCTTTAACCACTAAAATATAAAAGAATAAATAAAATCAGACTGAAAACCTTTTATTGCAAAACATTTATATTTTATAACACAACAAATAGTGTTTTATACATTTTATAACATTTTATACAAGATAATGATCAGTAAACTATTTACAGTAAATTGTCTTTACAGCAAGATGAAACAGAGAAAACATGCAATAAGAAAACAGTGAGGCAATAAGAAAACAGTGAGGCAGCATGCATTAAGAAAACAGTGAGGCAATAAGAAAACAGCGAGGCAACATGCAATAAGAAAACAGCGAGGCAACATGCAATAAGAAAACAGTGAGGCAATAAGAAAACAGTGAGGCAACATGCAATAAGAAAACAGTGAGGCAACATGCAATAAGAAAACAGTGAGGCAATAAGAAAACAGTGAGGCAACATGCAATAAGAAAACAGTGAGGCAATCAGAAAACAGCGAGGCAACATGCAATAAGAAAACAGTGAGGCAACATGCAATAAGAAAACAGCGAGGCAACATGCAATAAGAAAACAGTGAGGCAATAAGAAAACAGCGAGGCAACATGCAATAAGAAAACAGTGAGGCAACATGCAATAAGAAAACAGTGAGGCAACATGCAATAAGAAAACAGTGAGGCAACATGCATTAAGAAAACAGCGAGGCAACATGCAATAAGAAAACAGTGAGGCAATAAGAAAACAGTGAGGCAACATGCAATAAGAAAACAGCGAGGCAACATGCAATAAGAAAACAGTGAGGCAACATGCAATAAGAAAACAGTGAGGCAATAAGAAAACAGTGAGGCAACATGCAATAAGAAAACAGTGAGGCAACATGCAATAAGAAAACAGCGAGGCAACATGCAATAAGAAAACAGTGAGGCAACATGCAATAAGAAAACAGTGAGGCAATAAGAAAACAGTGAGGCAACATGCAATAAGAAAACAGTGAGGCAACATGCAATAAGAAAACAGCGAGGCAACATGCAATAAGAAAACAGTGAGGCAACATGCATAAGAAAACAGTGAGGCAATAAGAAAACAGCGAGGCAACATGCAATAAGAGAACAGCGAGGCAACATGCAATAAGAGAACAGTGAGGCAATAAGAAACCCTAACCCTAACCCTAACCCAGAAATAAACTATACCAGTCTGGTTTAATTTATAATACAGTAGAGCTCCCTTAAAAATCCATCTTACTGTTTTCCATCATAAATAAAATGTTTATACATTTATGAAAAACAAAAAAAGGAAAGAATTATATTTCTATCGCCCAAACTCAGTCTGAGGTTGTATACTATAAATTGCAAGGCTTTGAATGCTTTATTTTACATGTCAATGTTTACATTTACAATAGTCAGTAATGAAGGTCTTAATAAAAAAGTGTAGGGCCCCGGGGGCTGTATTACCACGATGGGGCCCCGGGGGCTCTATTACCACAATGGGGTCCAGGGGGCTCTATTACCACGACGGGGCTCCGGGGGCTCTATTACCACTATGGGGCCCGGGGGGTCTATTACCACGACGGGGCCCGGGGCTGTATTACCACGATGGGGCCCCGGGGCTCTATTACCACGACGGGGCCCCGGGGGCTGTATTACAACTATGGGGCCCGGGGGCTCTATTACCATGATGGGTCCCCGGGGGCTCTATTACCTCGATGGGGCCTCGGGGGCTCTATTACCACTATGGGGCCTGGGGGCTCTATTACCATGATTATTATTATTATTATTATTATTTATTTCTTAGCAGACGCCCTTATCCAGGGCGACTTACAATTGTAAGCAAATACATTTCAAGTGTTACAGTACAGGTAATACAATAAGAGCAAGATAAATACAATGACAAGTTCAAGCAAGTACAAGTGTGACAAAATACAATTCAGTAATACAGCAGATAAGTGACAGTGATAGTTACATCAAGATATGATTAAATACCAAATACTACAGTTTAAACACATGGCAGATTACAGTACTCTGAAGTACAGGATTAAATGCAGTAAAATAGGGGCAGATAAGAGTAAGTAAAGCACATTTAAGGAAGGGTGAAAGTGTCCCAGGGGAAACAGAGGAGTTCTACAGGTGCTGTCTGAAGAGGTGAGTCTTAAGGAGGCGTGAATGTGGTCAGGGACTGGGCGGTCCTGACATCTGTAGGTAGGTCATTCCACCACTGCGGAGCGAGGGTGGAGAAGGAGTGGGCTCTGGAGGCAGGGGAGCGAGGAGGTAGAGCCAGTCTTCTAGTGCAGGCGGAGCGGAGAGGTCAGTGGGGGTGTAGGGAGAGATGAGGGTCTGGAGGTAGCTGGGTGCAGTCTGGTCAAGGCATCTGTAGGCTAGTACAAGAGTCTTGAACTGGATGCGGCGGTGATCGGTAGCCAGTGGAGTGGCGGAGTAGTGGAGTTGCGTGGGAGAAGCGAGGCAGAGAGAACACCAGGCGGGCAGCAGAGTTCTGGATGAGCTGGAGCGGACGGGTGGCGGACGAGGGAGGCCAGCCAGGAGGGAGTTGCAGTAGTCTAGGCGGGAGAGTACCAAGGCCTGGACCAGGAGCTGGGTGGCGTAGTTGGTGAGGAAGGGTCGGATTCTTCGGATGTTGCTCAGGAAGAATCGGCAAGTGCGTGCCAGAGTGGAGATGTGCTGGGAATAAGAGAGGCAGGGGTCCAGGGTGACTCCGAGGTTCTTAGCGGAGGAAGATGATGGGTACCCGGGGGCTCTATTACCTCGATGGGGCCCCGGGGGCTCTATTACCACTATGGGGCCCGGGGGCTCTATTACCATGATGGGTCCCCGGGGGCTCTATTACCTCGATGGGGCCCGGGGCTCTTACCACTACGGAGCCCCTGGGCCTCTTACCACTACAGAGCCCGGGGGCTCTTACCACTATGGGGCCCGGGGGCTCTATTACCACTACAGGGCCGCCAACCTTGCAAGGTCGCATCACTCGCATTTGCGAGTTCAATGCAAAAGAGACTGAAGTCTCCGTGCAGTGACTATTTATTACCTCAGGGGGCGGGACCGAGGACGTCACTCCATGGAGGGGCCTATCGGCAGCTTTGATATAAAATGCTCAGTAAATACCTGACAAGCAGGCATATCCTAAAAGTATTGTTGGCGGCCATCTTCTCTTTCAGGGAATCGGTTTTACTAGAAGACTATGCATATTTCTGAAAGACAAGTTACAACGGTGTTTTCTTTGTGAGTTTCTTGCAGTAGTATAGTTTTTAATGCGAACCATGGAAAATAAACATATTATTTAAAAAATAACTGCATAAAGCAGTGTATTTTTATGGACAGAAACAACATTAATGTTTGTTTGTTTTTCACTTATAAAAACAAATTATCTGTAAAGCTTACAATTATGCCCACCACTAAATCAAGCTAAATGCCTCAAATTCACTTTCAGTAAACAGGGATTTATAGAATTAACTTTATAGAACTAACTTTATAGAACGTCATGAGAAACCAATTACCCTAAATGTAGGGTATTGTAGGTTTTTATTTGTTGATTGTTTTTATATTACTGTTTGTTGAAATCAGTACAAGTCAGTGATGTTTTAAGATTTAAGTGTGTAATATTTATATCTTCTTCTTTATTATACTAGAGGGTTTAAGGGTTAACAGCCCTGCTGTAGCATCATACAATGCAGTTCTTCCCTAAAATCCAGATTTTCCTTTAAACAGGTTGATTTTCCTTTGCAAGCCATGCAGAAAAACAAACATTTCATACTAGCTAAGAAAAGCTGGTAAAAAAATAACGAATTAAATAAGAAAAATGTCTTTCTTGTTTCTTTGTTTTCCTTTAACAAAATACTAGCAGTTAAAACGTAGAAACCCTCAATATATATGTTCTTCTTTTGAATGTGCATGGATGGCATATTTTGACATTTGAGGAATCACATGTTTCCTTTTTTGGACTGATGTAGTGTTGATTATCAAAATGATTTCCATCCTAGTTGCAATTTCCTGAAATTGCGTTAAATGGTGGCATTGCACATTTTTATGAAATATATTGAAGTCAGCAATTAATTTCAGTTCATGCATAGAATCATTCAACTGAACTTGAACCACGGGAGTAAGTCATCTTTCCTATACACACATTTTCTAAGGAAGTTCTGTGGTTTGTTTGCAGCAAAGTTCAGCAGGTTTCTGAACACACACAGACAATAGATAATTCAACTATATTATTACAAACACTTCGTGACTGCATATTTTATTACAGTGTAACGGGCATTCTTGTGTGATACACTGCCGTTACAGATCCTGCCCTGTGTCAGTGAGATCGGGTGTGGTGACATGAGATGACGTTAAAAGCTCTAAAATCTGTATGCTTAAAAAAACAATTCAAAATAATAATACAAAATGTCAGATGAAGGACTGGGACTACTATTAGCAGCAAAATTATTACCAAATGATTCCGTAGAATAGATCTGTTTTCCAGAGCTAGGAAGCCGTGTGAGCCTTGGGTTGGTGTGATTACAAACGATCCGCCCCCAGACAGGTTACCATTGACATAGGCAAAATAGATCCGCACCAGGGTCGACGAATTCGCAGGACTGCGCATGTGTTCGAACAAAAATGAGACACTTTTCTTCCGATGACACTATTTAGCACAACACCTGGAACGGATCGTTTGCTTCAATCGCGCCCATGTACGTGGGTGAAAAGTGAAGCAGGGCATGGCGCTTGCTCGCACGCCTAAACAACTTCCGCTTAGAAAGCAGGAAAGTTCCCATTCAAATCTGGCATATTATGCTGTTTTCGGAATTTTTCATCTTTTTAAAATTGAATTTAGTATATTTTTTCACCATTTAGAAAATAATATGCGAATATTTATCAAATGTAACACGTTATGGATCTTGTATTTTTATTTTTACTCCGGCACGTCTCATTTTGTCTTGTTCGTTGTGATTTTTTTTTTCTTTTTAGAGAAATGGATTGTCTGTTTCGAGTTTAAGTTTATAATTAATGGTTTGCAAACAAATGATGTATAATTAATGGTAAATGCACCTATGTTTGACAATAGGAAAACACATCACATCGCAATTGATTGCACCTGTACCAGAACAAAACAGCGTACTACTTACTTTCTAACATTATGTGTCCAGTTTTGGTACGCGTACCACATACTATGTCTGGGACCAAATCTAAACTTTGACAACCCGCTAATCGCACAACAAAACTGTATTTAATAGGGTTTTCTTTTTCTATCAGTAGAATAAATAAGATACAAAAAAAGCAAAAAAGATAACGCTATTAAATAGTTTTGTTAAATGCGATTAGCGGGTTGTCAAAGATTTGATTTGATCCCAGCCTACGTACCACTTTACACCGGCAAGTTTTTAACAGCATTGTTTTACCACTCTGTCCCTTTAAGTCAAGGGGCAGCGAGGTTTATCATGTGATCATATGTAATTTGTTTCCCTTACGTGACTCAGTTAGGCGCAGACTCCTTGTTATGGTAGGATGTTGAAAACAATGTTGTGTTAAATGCAATTCGCAAGAACAGTCAAGGGATTTACAGAAAATGAGTGAGAAAGGGGACACTTTCAAGCGTGCACATAACTAGCAGCACCTTAACTCAGCAAGTGCAAGCGAGTGAGCTTTTCGTTTTAATAACTATAAAACAAATCAAATGTATTGTAATGGTGTACAAATTCCACCAATAGGCTAATCGTAGTCTCTCTTTTTTTTCTATCAAAACAAATTAAGAACGAGTACATGCCGGTACATGCACATCCACCACAACCAGCTCGGGTGACAGCAAACTCAACAAATGAACAACTGGTTGAAATTTGGATCTGGTAAAGTGAAAATACTCGGGTGTAGTATTTTTAACTTTTGTTATTTTTAATTTGAACGGTTTTATACATGTGAATATAAACATTGTGTTTTTATAAGGTGAGCCATGTGTCCCATTTTTTTTTTTTACTTTTTATTTTTAACTCACTTTCAGCAAACTAGTCGAGTCGAGTGATTGAGAAAGTGGTAGTTCTCAATGGATATGAAAACACGGAGGACAGGACCCGGACCAAGATTTTCTTACAACTTAAGTACCCCCAGTGCTTAATTTGTACAGAATACTAGTGCCGGCGCGCAAGAAATGACAATGCCGTTCTAAGAACCGCACATTCAAAATCATACGTTTATTTTAAATGGTATTGTACATACTAGTGTCATTTGTTTACAGTCACTTATTCTATATCATGTACAAAGTTGTCGTTTGAGCAGAAAAAAAAAATAATTAAGAGCAACCGCAAAAAAAACAAAAAAAAACAACAAATGCTTGATTACGGGAGGGTAACTATATATTTTGCACCGCTACTCTTTTTGCTCAGTGTATACACACTATTGTTCTATGTTTTGTTATGATTTTGCATTGTAACGGTTTGAAATGTAACAAAAACGGAAAGGCATTACTCCAGAAGACCGACACTGATTTAAAAAAAAAAAAATGCAATAAACTGCACCCTGCACATTGGTTTGACCCATGGTCCGAACTGTATTAATAACGTTACGGTATGACTGCAACAGAAGCCATTTGTGGAAATGATTTTTAAAAAAATGATTAATTAAATTTAGTTTAATTAGTTGTTTGTTTACTTTGTTTTTATTCTATATTAATTAAATTATAGTTATTAAAAAAAGGCAAGAGAGAACCAGACCATTATTTTTGTTTTTCAATTGGGGAAGTTAACTGGGTAATGTTCCTGCACGGGGGTGGGGGGCATTAACGCGTTTAAATTCAACCCCAACACTAAACGGTTGTTACTGAAGCAGTAGTAATAATCTGAAGAAGTAGTAATATTCTGAAGAAGTTGCATTTCAAAATAACAGAAGCCCGTTTTTACTTTAGTGAAGTAGTCTACACTGTCTTTTCATTAAAAACCGTCGTTTTTATTGAAATTAATGTTCAGCTTTCATATAACATACATTGTTGTTTACAACGCATTCAGTCAAACCAAGTAGTGTAAGAATTTGCTTGTATCGTTAAGAAGTTTTTCAAATCAAGTAAGCTTGTTTGTGTATAAAGAGTCGTAGTCCTTCTTTTGCAGCCATTGTCATCTTACACGTAGCTGAAATGATAAAATAATTAGGAAAGTCCCTGGCGGGGACTGTCTCTCTTTAGCGCACGCAAGAACTTGCAGAATCGATAAAACTAAAACACATTTGAGAGCAAAAACAACAAAAAACAGGTATTAGATTTTTTTACTTTCACAACTGCACACGGGCCCGGCAAAAAAAAAATACGCACTGTAAATACCCGACTTAAGTTGGAAAGTAATTAGCCTCCATCACAGAGCTTGGTAGGCTTTTGGTTCGAGTCGAAATAACAGCAAATTAAAGTAAGGTAATGTTTGGTATTGAAAAATAAAATACTGTACTGTTCCCTTCAAATCGGTTACTTTTAAATGGTTTGTAATATTGGATATTATTCAAACAATGTATTAAACTTTTATAATAAAAAAAACTCACATGCTCTGTATATAACATTGTTCGAGGAAACGATATTTGTGTCTCTGTGTCGTTTTCACAATCATGTTTGCATTGTATTCAATGGATGCCCAAGGTTATATTTGCATAGAAAGGCCTTAATTTCTGCAGGAACATCAGTCTGACGCAATTGTAACACATTAAAGTGCAGTTTACTCCACAAGATACAGCACAGTGATAAGTCTGCAAAAACAGAACAGCAGTATGTGGTTTCTGAGTTAACTGAGTACACTGGCAAATACTGTGAAAACAGTGTATCACGTGATATGTAATGTTAAATAACTTCCCTAAATATGTGTGCTATGTATGCCTGCCTAACAGAAAATAACATTGTCCATTTTATTATCACTTCATAAAAAATGAAGTTGTTTAAAGTGTATGTTTTTTGTAGTGTTTTGATGATAGAGGATAGTAAATAAAAATCAATTGTATTTCAAAGGTTACTGACTAAGTAAGCAAATAACCTGTAATTTAACTTTTTTGTATTAATTCTTTTTTTATTATTTATTTGTTTTAAATGTACAGGGAACCTCTATTTGGACTAAAATGGCATCCTTAAACGTGATGACATTATTACTGTGTCTTGGCCTTGTTGTCTTGGTTAATTCTTACCCATCGTTATACAAGTAAGTTCCTTACTGTAATGTTTCATAAACAGCCGCTCCTGAGATGTAACTAGGAAGGATGAGTCATGGTTAGCAGCTTGCTATTTAGCCTGAACTGTAAAAACAGCCATCATATATTCATCATATATTCTCCAATATTATTGTGCACTACAAAATGTATATACTGTGAACTCAAACTTGCATTTATTCTACTGTAAAAATGGCTTTCTAAGAATAGTACTTTTTTTTTTTTTTTTGTAGACATGAAAATCAGTGGACAAAGCTGATTTTGACTCACCTCTGGCCTAAGACTTTGTGTACAGTAAGTGTGTTTTGTAACTAATTGCTGGAGCAGCAAAAACTAGTGCTCTTTTCCGGGTTCTATTGCTTAATTTTTCTCTATATAGGAAGTGAAACCGTAAAACCATACCACAGCAAAAAATTGACTATATTGTTTGAGGATCCACCTGGCTATTAAATGGTGAGTCCTGTCAGTAGAATTTGTGAGCCCAGCTAAAAAATTATAAAAATTAAAAACCATACACAATAATCTAAATGGGGTAATGTTTAGCTAGGATGTCTTTCCATTTTGGTTGGGTGACTTTTGTCAGTAATTTTGTTCCTTGTGGTGGTCTAATAAATTGTTATTTTTTCCAAGATGGAAGAAGTTAGTTGCCAAACTGCAGATAAGTTTAACTACTGGACTTTACATGGGCTCTGGTAAGAGTTTTCTTAACACACAGTACAGTATTTATGTTACAGAACACTTTGAGCCATGTTTTGATCACACAAACGGTAATACCAGCACTTCAATAGGACCCAGAATAGTCACATCACAGTAAGCAGGAAAGCTACTGTTTGTGTTGAGGTGTATTAAAGGCAGAGACCTTCATGTTCTCTGCACCCGCATCATCATTTAACGTAGTTTATATTTCATTACACCTTCTTATTACTACTGTTAATACCTGTATTTAAAATATATTTCCACAAGTCTTGGATTTTGTTGACATATATAATATAACATATATAATATTTTTTTTTCTCCAATGATTTAAGAACAGGTATGAATTTGCATTGTACTATACATGCTTTAAAGGTATTGTGTAATATTTATGAAGAATTATTTAGGGTTTGGCTGAATCAAATTACACCACTGAGACACAACAATAAGTACACAATTTATATTGTTGTTCATATGATATAACATTATCAGACTACTGCAGGTGCACAGAACTCTGTGTTCATTATGGGAGTAAATGTTGTGTAAAAAAACTTATGCAATACATTGCAAGCCTTTATACATTGTATGTATATGTATTGCAAACTCAGCTATTTCCAAACTTGGTTAAATGTACTGTATTGACTTTGCAGTATAATTTTGAAGCAGTATAATAAAAAAAGTTTATTAAAAGCTTTCCTGTATTTTGACAGGCCTGATAAAGGACAAAGCTGCAATAGGTCCTGGCACTTCAATGTGAATGACATTAAGGTATCAGTCTCCTTTCATATTAATTTTTAATTGCCACTTCTATTTGCATCAAACACAGTGTGATTGTTACCACGTCATAAAAAATAGAGATTACTTAATTAATATTGCTGGATTATCAAATGCTCTGGATAGAGTTTCACTGACCTACCGGTAATTGTTAAGTAACCTAGTGGATGATTTTAAAAAAGGGCCATAGTTACCATGCCAAGTCTATACCTTTGTGTTAGGCACATAAATATGTATACAGCAGACACCAATGTTTACTTGGGAACTTTTTGTTAACTGAAATTTGCTATGCCGTATACTTGTATTACTGAGTTGAGCAATATAACTTGTAATTGTTTTAAATGCAAGTTGTTGTTTCTAATGGTTGTCTCTTTCCTTTTTTTTTCTCAAATTATGTACACACGTTTTCTCACAGGATCTACTACCTGAAATGGAAAACTGGTGGCCTGATGTGTTGCATCCAGGAAGTAATCAGTTCTGGTACATCATCTCAAATTATACCTTATTTGGTTAGGCTTCAATTGTTATAATTGTTAAAGTGACATGCACGTGTCTTGTGGCACCTGTCATGTTTTACACATTTATACTGTATTTTGTATACATTTGTTTTAATGTACCTGTATTTCTGAAATGTAAATATTCTTAATACGTAAATAGATTATGCTTTCAAAAGTATACATGTAGAAACAGATTAGTATTACCACTTACCTCATTTAAAAAAAAAAAAGTTTTGTACATTGTCGCATTTTTTTCTTTCAGGAAGCATGAATGGGAAAAGCATGGGACCTGTGCTGCCGTCGCAGAATCATTAAACTCTGAGAATAAATACTTTGCCAAAGCACTGGAGCTTTACAAAAACATAGGCCTTGATAGGTAAGGAAATGTTGTTGTTACAGTTACTAACTGATCAGAGAAAAACCTGGAATGGCCAAAGATGCTACTGAATGCTTATCTGCAACAGTCCTGAAAGGAGATATGCTGCTTGTACACAAAGTGACTTAAAACAAGTCACTATAATAATAAAATACATGTGTTAACATGTGGTATGTTAGTTTATAAACAGCTAGATAACTAAAACAGGTTACTGGAAACAAAAGTTTTTCTAAAACTTTAGAAAATTGTTTGAATTTTCTTTTATCCATTATTCATTTTCAGTATTCTTAAGAAGTTTAACATTGTGCCATCTTCAAAATACTACAGAGTGAGTAATCTTTTAAATTCTGTTATGATTCATTTATTTGTACTGCACACTGTACTGTTTGTTTCAGAAGCTGACTTTTGTGTTTTATATTTCAGCTGGATGATATCAGGAATTCTATTGGCAGTTTTTACAAAGTAAAACCAAAGATCCAGTGTGTTTCTCCTTCACAGGTATTTTTTTTATAGCATATCTTGTATTACAAATGTCTTTGGTTTGCCCTTTGTAAAGTGATTTAGGGAAGTTCTTCCATTTATAGAGAAGTGTACAAGCACAATGATTCAAAACCAACAAATCAAAGCAGCTCTGTAAGGGACCAGTACTTCTCTTTTGTTTTTACTTCAGTTCTTCTGTTGGTACAAAGTCTTTTGACCATTTATTTGACTGAAACATGACGTGTGATATACTTTTAAATTGCAGAAAAGATAATGCGGACAATAGTTAGTAGGAAGAATTACCTGCAAGCAAACAAACAGCCCTGTTAAATAATATTTGTTCAGCAGTAATGTAATGTAATTCCACGTTCGACAACAAGAACCTAGCCTCATTGTTGCCTATTTAATCTTCTGTGGTATGAAGGTTGTGTACTTATATTAACTGACAACTTACTTACAATTTAGGACTTACAATTGTGTGAATAGGGCCCCTTGTACATGACATCGTTGCTCTGAATTTTTGTTAAAGGATGGAAAAATAGCCAGGCACATTGGGTATCCTAAATATCTCATTTTATCTCCAGGGAGAGGAAGTACAAACTCTGGGTCAAATTGAAATCTGCTTTGACAAAGAATATCAACTGATCGACTGTGTGGAATACGAAGAAGAGCTGTTTAACAGTACTGATGACTTTGCCTTTGAATCTGCTCTGCCCTCAGACTTTTCCGTCTGTGATGAGTCAATGCCAATATATTATCCTCCAGTACATGATGAATACTAGCAATTGTTGTAGACACTGGGGTAGAGTTGTTAAGCTTTTGCTTAAATATTCCCTTTTTGCTGAAACAAATATAAAATAATTAACAAACCCGCACATAATGATAATGTCTGTTGCACTTGGATTTTACTAGTTTGGTAACACTAACTATGATTTTCCTTTTAAACAATATAGGATGTACTAGCAAAATCTAAGAAAATGTGTGTTCTTAATTGAGTACCCTGTATACTGGGCGAATTGTAACAAAGGGTTAAATATATTGGGCTGCAATGTATCTTTGTCGGATGTCTTGCTGCCACAAAGCTTTTGAAATCTGACGATCAGGCTCCAGTGTGTTGTCGTAATAATCTAGTACATGACTTGCAAGTCTGGGTGTACATTTAGTGAGTCAAGACAATAAGTGCTACAGAATGTCTTTTATTTAATCTATTTTGAGGTTGTGACGTTGGGGCAAGAGAATAGCATGCAGTGTTTAATACCAGCAGTAACAGTGGTAGTACATTGTGGGACAACAAATCTGCTGTATTATCCACCAAAATAATTCCCTAAACCATGCTAGCCAAAACCACCACAGTCATTTTGTCATAACTCTTAATTGCTACACCCTGACTTGCCTGATATGGATTATTTCAAATTGCAGTTGTTCAGAGCACTGGCAATTGAATAAGTGATACTTATAAGACATTCATAAGTACTGTACCAAAATAGAGCATTAACAGTTTCAGAACTTAAGGCATTTTCTTTTAAGTAATGAGATTACACTAACCTGATTACATACATGTTTAGGCAATGAATACTAACACTGATCACATTGTCTTTAACACTGAACTGTATATTTGTAGAGTTGGGGGACATTGCCAAATAATTATATTTAATTTATTTGGTTTGGGGGTTTTGATTAAACAAAAAAAAAAATGCAAGCAATCGGTCATTAGAATTTTAATGGGGGTGGGGTCATGTTTTATTTTTCCTCTGTAACCCACTTGTGGTTCAAAATCCTGTCATTGTTCAAAATTGTTTGTAAAACATGATCCTGTTAAAGCATTTTATATTTGTTTGGTGTGGAAGTTTATATCCATGGGTACTTTATACTGGTGCTTTATTTTCTATTTTTTATACATTTCAACACATGAAATGTTTTTGTTTACTATTAAAACATTTCAAAGTGTCTGTGTTTGTTTATTGTTATACCTTTACAACTGTACTACTGTACACATTGCTTTTTATGGGGTATTTGATACTGTAAAACTACTGGAGGGGGACTGTTGACTCGTATTCTTTCGCTGTCTGTCACAATCTCCCTCCCGACCTGTGAGGGCACAGTATAACAGGAATAGTGTGCCCCAGACTGGATGGTTTGACAGTTCATTCCAGGGTCAGTCGGAAGTCAGCCATCCAAAAAGTGGGCAAAGCCACAATACTAGAAGTCAGCGCCTTACTGCGGTAGGCGATGTGTCAGTCATGGATTGGAGGAGACGTAATTGCACTCTCTACCAAAGGGGGTGTGGCCAAGCGATCTGTTCCTTTGTTATGGTTGAGAAAAGACCTGTAAAGGAAGGACTAAAGAAAAGTAACCGTAAGTGTTTTTGTGCTTGTTTGTTTATTGTACTAATAGTGTCTGTTTTATAATTATTAGGCGGCTAACACCGGGAGCATTAAAACCCGTAGTACAAAACACCACACCAGTCACTTTAACTGTGTATTCGACCACCAGCACGGGAGAACCGCGAAAAGTACGTGGAGACGTGCCTGCATTTATTATTGTTTTGGGACTCTTATTATTGAGCTGTGCAAATACACATTGTTGTGTAGTTGCCAGCAGTATTATTTAACGGTGTCAAACCATGCCCACAAGAATTAAAGAGCTTGCTTGAACCGTGAACAGTGTTTGTCCTATTATTATAATCACTGCACCACCTCTACACCTGCACATTGCAAGTCACTTTGCCACAGTGACCAAGCACACTTACAAAACATTATGCAGGAGACTCCCTCAGAAGTAAGTCTGAGATAGCTCTGTATAGTGTAGTCATAAACACATGAAATGTTTGTTTCAAATACCTATATACCAATACAAATTTCAGTAATCTGTAGATGGGATATGTAGATAATTTGTATGGGGACAGGGTATCATGCTAAAATGTTCCTGCAGTTGAAGGTGAAAGGTAGGGCATCAGTGTGGAGTAGTGGTTAGGGCTCTGGACTCTTGACCGGAGGGTCGTGGGTTCATTCCCAGGTCGGAAACACTGCTGCAGTACCCTTGAGCAAGGTACTTTACCTAGATTGCTCCAGTAAAAACCCAACTGTATAAATGGGTAATTGTATATAAAAAATAATGTGATATCTTGTAACAATTGTAAGTTGCCCTGGATAAGGGTGTCTGCTAAGTAATAATAATAGTGTTGTTTGGTATTTATACAGTATTCTAGTAATACATGCATACGAAGATTTTAAAGTGCCAATACCTTTTGTGAATATTCATATAAAGTATATTTAAGAAGAGGTATGACACATATAACCTGATATTTTAATGTCTTTCTTTACAGATGACACCACCAGGTGTCAGCAAAACTAAACAGATGAAAAGTGACAACAATTTAAGGTATGTTCAACTGTATTTAAAGCTAGACATGAAAACAACTTCACAATTCATGTAAACACCTTCAGATGCTTTTGCTACATCAAAACTCAAAGGGTGCAAAGCCTTAAAAGCAACCGCAACTTAACATGACCTATCAATAATATAACTTTTTAAATATGATTCATATACCAGTTTTTTAACGTTGGAACATTGTTTCGAAGATGCAATGATTTTTATCCTGCTTATATTTTACACCTATAAATCCATGTACTTGTGAGGTAAACTTCTTGTTAAATATTAAAAGGCTTCAGTTGGTGTTAATCAATTTATCAATAAAAAAGTAGAACTATGCCAAGCAGTCACCAAACATTAGACATATTGATTTCATGTTTTATTTCCAAAAAGAAGGTCAATTCCAGATCAAAGCAAACACACTGTGGCCATAGGCCGCCTTCAGTGTGTCACAGACCAAGCCATAGCTGGAGCATTAAATATAATTAACACAGATTATTCAATTATTATTAATGTTAATTGATCTGTTAGTAGCAGTAATAAAATCATATTAAGTAAAGTAATTAGTTGCAGCTACTTGGATAATATGTCACTACAAATAAAATTATGTATTCATAACATAGTATCCACAAGGTCAACGCACATACACCTGAGAGTACAACATTGTGTTGTTGTTCATTAAAGTGTTTTGCTACTGGTGATTTTTATGTCCTTATTTCTAATGGCACTCTTGTGTTCCCCTGTGCAAATTTTAAGTTTCTTGATTGTCTTACCAACATAGCAAAGACTACAAGGACATTTCAATAATACACTATAAACTTTGACGCATATGTAATCATCTCTCTCTCTCTTTGATTGTCTTACAGTTTTAGGATGTGTAATTGTATCACTTTTATTCATAGCATTACAACAGGCACAGCTGTAACACGGAAAGTTACATTTTATTTTAACATTAAGGTTAAATAAAAAAAATATATATATCAAAGGTTTAGATAATGGTAGATTTCCAAAAAAATAGTTGAGAAAGATAGCTGCTCACATTAATTTTCAAGTTCAGAGTGGCACAACCAACTGTTACAAATTGAGAAGAACAAAATAAACATTACAAACAAGTGTCCCGAGTTGGTTCCCAATGATTCAGCAGAAAGTCATACCTTGAGTGTTGGTCTTCGCCGTAATGTTGGAACCAGAATTTAAGTATCACAGTATTTTTATATGCAGTCTCACCTGTACATTACATACAACCTCATCATGAACTCCCTTGTAATCTATACTTTTGACTATATACTGTATGATCAGTTAGTTCTAAACAAACAAGAAGATTCCAAATGAATTGGAATTCGAACTGTTGCAACAATTTATTTAAATGGACAACCGTATTGAGCTACCCAGAAATGACTGATTTTATTATTTATTTTTGTACTGCAAAGCTGGTGTGTCCCACAGTAGTGCTCAATTTTATGCTAAAATATGATTCCTCAAGTCACAGCCGACCGTGAACGGGGATTCCTAGGGGGCGGTGCACAACTGGCCGAGCGCACCCGGGTTGGGAGGTCGTCAGGGGAATCCACGGTTCACCATGCATCAGCGAGGACACAGATAATAATTGGGTAGAAAAACCGGGGTAAAAATTGGCGACGACTAAATTTAAAAAAAAATAAAAAAAAAATCCGTAACTTGACGAAATTATTCCGTTGCTTTCTCATTTGTGCATCTAAAATAAATATTGTATTATCTTTGAGAACACAGACATAATTTATGACCACATTAACTTTTCAGTGATGAAGTTCCTAATTTGAAATAAACAGGCACTCTATTTTCTAGTAACTGGCTTTTATTTCTTTAAATTCCTTTTTTCAGTAGTAAAACAGTAAAAAAAGCTTTAAAATAAGCATGCAGCGATTGTTTTCATAGAGCTAGCTGTGGTGGTACCATGTTTAAAATTATACAGGTACATATTTGCTGGTTGAGAAATACACACCTATCAAAACTAGCTGTGAATAATAGAAAACAGGTAATCAAAGTGGGCATATTATTGCTTTTTTAGTGGTTGTGCAATCATCATTTTCATCCTAGTATCAATTTATATTACATATGTATATTAGTATGCAAAATTACCCTCTACCCCGTCGTCCCCCCAGTCCCCTCCCGTCGTAGTTATACAAAGCTTGATGAGCAGCTATTTGCATATAAACACTTCTTTGTGTCTTGTACAGTTATGATTTTAAAATTTTTTAAAAACCGATGCACAAAAAAACAGCCTTTTTTATCCTGGTGCACAGACGTAGACTTAATCTCTCCGTACTCTGTTACAAGTGGCATATTAAATCCAATCTGCCACTTTCTTAATCCACAAGGAACAATGAGGACATGATTTGTCTGGTGACGTGCTGCAATAAACTCGTCGCCCAGAGTATTGGAGAATATGTAAGTCCTGTTTTAATAAATGTGGCCAAAGTGATGAAACTGCATCACAGGAAACTGAAAAGAATAGTATTGAAGGTTGGATTGTTTTTGTATTACTCAAACTACACACAGACTATATTATAACCTTATTAGAAAGTTAAAAAAAAAAAACTAATTAAACAATGTTTGTTTGTAACATTGTATTTAGCACCCAAGTCTGGACAGATTTATACTTTTATACTGTACTGTAGTTCGAATTCATTTTTTAACATCAGACGATTATTAGGAGGAAAAGTTATGAAAAGCATCATGACAACATGTAGCCAGTACTACTGGTTGTATTGTAACAAGACCTTTTTATATATATATATATATATATATATATATATATATATATATATATATATATATATATATAGGTTTCAAACATGTGCAGTGATTTTTTTTTTTTTTTTAATGTATTCCACAACAAATATCTACAGGGCATGATTAGAGTGAATCAAATGTCTCTCTACCTGACAAAAAGCTTCCACATTTCATGCTTTTTTTTAAATAAACTATAATAAACTAATAACCTGGTACCTATACATAAACTAATAACCTAATAATCGTTGAGGCTATTTTCTTGGGGTGCTTGAATCTAGGGTCCCATTGTTTATTAAGCATGTTTATAGTTTATAGGAATCTTTTTGTAGGACATACTGTGGTAATACTGTGGATAATAAAACAATTATTAGCTGCCACTACAGTAGTTTGAAATATTAGCAAAGGATAGATGGGTAAAACATGCACAACAGTAAGCATAATATAAGGAAGGCTAGAATATTACGAGTAAAGACCTTACTAAGAATTTTCATTTAACATGAGTTGCCTTCAGAGCAGTCACATGACCCCACCTTCCGCATAGAAACATGCTGACACCTACATATTGTGTGTGCGTGTGTGCATCTGTGTCAGGGGGTTGCATTGCATCTCCCAGCAAGCAGATTAACCCTTACAGAGCACACATGTAAGTATTGAGTTGGATCCCATATAGTAAGACATGCTTTTGTCCTGTATCAAAGATGTGGTATTTTGAGGGTAGGGGTCCACTGTATGGTATTTTCAGCTTTTTCTATTCTCTGTGATCTCCCTGCTGCATGCAATGAATGTAGTTACAGAGGCAGTGCACTGTTTTAATCACAAAGATGGGGGATGGGTACGCCCATGCATCTGAGAGAAATGTGTACTTTTTTCTCCTTAGGGAGATCTGTACTAAATCGAATGAGATTTGTACTGCTAATCAGAGTGCTGTGAATTCAGGTTGATTTGTGTGCGAAATGAAAATTCCTTGGCTTGCAGCCATTGAAAGTCCACAAAGCTTGTGCTGTTTTTTTCTGGGTCTGAGGATATTTGGGCCTCTTGAAAGCTTCTTTTTCCTTTAATGCCAGTAATACACCTCATGACCTCTTGAAGATATATGTTTCCTAGTTAACAGCAGTCAAGGCCTTCTAATGTTTCTGGAAAGGACTTTCCATTTGTGGAAGTTAACATGTCTGCCTTTAAGCCTGTGGATTGATGGAATCGTGTCCCAGAGATAATGGTTATTGCTGAAAGCTATTCGGCCTACTCTGCTCAACCTTTTTATGGTTTTATGAATTAAGCAGCTGCTTAATTCAGAATTCAGTGGGAAAAGTTAAATATGAGTCATATATATTCACTGAATGATACAAAAAAGAATGAGCAGATAAGCTGGGAGATGCTGTGTCTGGGTATGGAAGCACTCTGTAGACAATGCGTTTGCCTCCCTACTAGACGACAAGGGACTTGAATCACCCTGTGAGCTTCCTAACACAACACTGGTCAGTCAGTACGCTATTTTTTTTTTTTTTTTTTAAATCCTTGATGTACCTGGGAGTCCTGTCTGTTTAGCAGCAGGTATTTACTGTTTACTGGAGGTTAAGTACAAAGCCATCCTTTCTGTAGTGCTGATAAACAACAACTCAGGCAGTGCATCTGATTATGATGGTTTGCTTTTTATTTCAAATAATGACCCCTGGTGAAATATTGCAATGTATGAAGGTTAACAGCAGAATGTCAGTGCCTGAGATCATTATCCTGCAATGGCAGCACACAGTGACACATTCTCTTTGTTCTGGTGGGCAGTCTACTTTCGTTGCGACGTCACTTTCTTGCTTGTGTCATTCAATCGTTCAAATTATTAATTTGCATTTATCAGAAAGTACAACTGAAATGGATGGCATTGAAAAGGAGGGCAGACAGACAAGGGAGAAGACTATCCTGAAGGACACAGTCCTGATGAATTTCACTAGGAATGATTTACAGCAGCTCTTCATCAACCAAGATAACTGAGGAGCTTGCACAGCATTCCTAATAAGTAGCTAACACATGTGGTGGGTGGACAACAGGATGAAATAAATTATTGGTTTACCACCTATTTCACTCTATTCAGTATGTTTTTCTCTTGTTCTCTTTACCAATGCACATCATCATGGTTTGGTGAAGTATGCAAAAGAAAAGGCGTCAGGAAAAGAACTTTCATTTAAATTAAACACTTACAGACCAATACAGACCAGAATTATGTTTGGAGCAAAAAGTATTTTCGTCACACTTTAACAGCTACTTGACGCAACAAACTATTAGGCTTTTCTGCAATGCAATTATTGCCAATTTGTAACCATGGAATATCAGAAAAACACTTCCGTGCCGTGATTCATACACTCATGTAAATCATTGTAATTTCAATCAAATTGCGCTCTCCATTGATGATCAGTTTTAAAAAAAAAAGCAATTATGCTTTTAAGCACAATCTATTTTTAGGGCCATTGTGGTGAGAGTTTTTCAACAGTGCTGGTGATTGATTTTAAAAGGAAACGTTATATCATCTACATTTTCCTAATGCTTAATTTCTTACCTTTTAATATTCTCTTCTGCTTTGATCAATGCTTGCCACAAACTATCCCATATTGTGACATCTTCTAAGGACACTGAACAGCCTCCCTCATTCCATTCAAATCAAGTGACAATGTGACATTTCATCTCCACTGCCAGCCCCACCAACTATACATGTTTATATTATACAACAATACAACTAAAAATGTATATATCAAGTGGGGCTGGCAAGTTGAGAACCAATTTCATAGCACGGTAAAGGCAGATCTAGAGGAAAATGATAAATACGCAAAATTGGAGCAACCCCAACCCTATCCCAAAATGACTCAGGATGACTTAAAACATAAAATTGGAATGAAAATCGGAATGAAAATGTTTACAAAAAAAAAGCAATACAAATGTTATGCTACTTACTGTAAAATACTGTACACAGACATTACTGTTTTTTTGTTTTCTCAACCAGACATTAACTGGTATTCAAATAATGCTGCTGTTCACCACAATGGAGTGTAATAGAAATGTTATAAATTGTGTATCAGTTGTTTCCATTAATCTCACAGTGGAAGCACCATCATTAATTCGCATCCGTTATTTAAGTATTTGGGTGATTTTACCAAATGTGACGAAGCACAAACCAATCTACCATTGATATGTGACAGCAGTTTAATGTAAAAATATACAGAGTACATTATTTTATGATGTGTAAATGGTGCAAACTGTTTAGAAAATGAGTACCCTAATAACATATATTTTGTAAATTATTCTCAGAAGACAATATTAATTTGAATGGAATCTACTTCAATGTAGTTAGAACTATTAGCCAGAATCCTTATCACTCTCTTCAGTATGTTTGCTGGTCTAATCACTTCCTCTGCATAAAGAACAAACTCTAATTTTGTAGTATAATGTCTGAGGCACATGAGTGGCCATTATTTGATGTTTTGCTTATTGATTCCCATTCTAAAAAGATTAATTGGAATAAGGTATGACTAATTATCAAAAGTAGGAAGTGGTTTTGAAACAGTTGACAGATGCTGACCACAGCATTGTAAAGTTTGTTGTACTGCATGCTGTCGCAAATACCATATTCATGATGATCAACCTAATTGTTGAAAGTGTGATTGTGAATGGCATTTGTGCGGTTTCAATGACAGTTGTGCCTATTTGCTTGGTGCTGGCCAAGGTTGCCCCAATTGTTTCTTCTAACTTAGCTTGTGTTTTTTATACAAGTTAGAAGAAACAATTGGGGAAACCTTGGCCCCCCCATCGGTTTTACAGTTGTGCCTATTTGCTTGGTGCTGGGCAAGGTTTTTTCATATTTACAATGTGTTTTTGTTTCAGATATCACTTCTTTTTTCACTTTATAACACACACACACACTACGGGAATAGCAAAATTGTTCAACCATATTGAGGCAATGTATTGCTGTTTGGATAGGGTAAATGTAAACACAGTGCTCCCTCGCTAAAAGGCTCTCGGTTATAACATGCCTTGGATATAACGCTCCTACAGCATGTCCCCCAATTCCCTATACTAGTGATTCATGCAATATTTCTACAGTAAATACAGTACCGGTGTTGTTCAAACCCAGTCTAACTTCCGTTTCTGTCTCTTCCTTTTGATACAGTATCTGTCACTTCGAACTGAACTCCCGACCGCTGTTTTGCCAGGCTATTTATAGCCTGGCAAAAGGTATTCTTTCGCTGGTGTTGCTGTGCAGTCTCTCACTGGTGGCGGCGCAGCGTGCTTTCACTGGCAGTGTGGGTCACTTTCTCTTGGACAGCGTGGGACACTTTCTCCCAGGTGGTGCAGGTCACTCTCTCTCAGGTGGTGCAGGTCACTCTCTCTCAGACGGCAGTTGTGGAGCGGAGCTCTCTGGCGGCAGCTGTGGTGCGGGGTTGTCTTTCTCAGGCGGTAGCGCTGGACATTCTGGCGATGCTCTGCTCTCTCTCTCTCTGGGGATCTGGCTGGCAGCATAGGGCTCCCTCTGGCGGCACGGGTACTCTCCCTCCTGCGGCGCGGGACTCTCTGGCAGCGGCTGTGGTCTCTCCGGCAACGACTCGACAACCTGGATGACCTCATCCCACTCCCTCTCTGAGCACTGCAGCTTCTCCTGGCTCCACACCCCCAGCTGTGCTCTCTCCAACTCTTCTGGTGCGGGGCTCTCTGATTCGGTGGGTGGTAGGAAGACAAATAGGAAACAAAGAGCCGCCAAATTTAAAGGCATATCTCCCTGTCTGTGCTTTTGGCCTCCATTTAGGCATTGGGGTTTTAGAGGAGTGCTGGAGACTGGCTGTATTGGTTTTACTGCTGTTTTTTTGTGAGCCCCGTCTCTATGTAGGTATTGAGCCGCACTGCCCTTTAGTTTTAAATTGTAATTGTGTGTTTAGTTATTGTTTTAATTAACGGGCAGTGCAAACCAATTGCCGTGACTTTGTATTGTAGATCTGCCCCCACCCCCCCCGCCGAACAGCAGATTCAAATATGACCACTCCATTGTTTCAATGTGAATACCAAACGTGCAATACATTCAGAAACAATTAGCTATGAAGACTTGGCAGTACACAGCGCCATCTAGTGACTTAAATACGCAACTTTTATATAGAACCTTTAAAAGACAATGTTAGGAATATCAAAATGTCAGTAAATGCTCAATACCACAGTCTATCTTAAAACTAAACAGCATGTTACTTAAATTTTCTTAATCGCCTCTCTAAGTAAACCTTACATCGTAGAGTAATTAAATCACTTACCTTAAATCAATCTTCTCGGTTTCATCTGTGCAAAGCCTCTAATAATTTCAGTAAAATCCAGTTTGCTGAGTATATCACATTCCGTGGACATGATGGCAAGGCTGTTTAGTCGATCCTGGTTCATGGTGGCTCTCAGTTCATTCTTAATGAGTCCCATGCAGGAGAATGATCGTTCTCCAGAACAGTTAGTGCACATTAAGGACAGGTAAATGCGCAGACCATTGGTGACGTTTGGAAATGTGGAAATCACTTGATAAGTTGAAGGTGGTCAAACGTTCTCTTGTCCTTGCCAGAAACAAATTTAGCAAACTTGGGCATTTCTGATGGGAAATATCCGTCCAGATCTGAAGGATAGGTTTATTATTTGTTGTTACATCATTTTTATAGGATTTAAAACAGAAATTTGATAACATGTCGCTTCTTGTTACCGCAGCCCCCTGTTCACACCAAAGGCGGCAAAGCCAGGGTCCTGTGACGTCATTTGTGAATGTATTGACCGCAAGCTACGCGAGCTGGCAGAATGTGAGAAAAAAAAAGGTTTTTTTTTGCTTGTTTTTATAAATTTGAAATTAATTACTTCTTGTGGTGAATTACTGTGGTAACATTTACTGTGTAATTAGGCTACACGTATTGGAAAACTGACTATTTTGAACTACAGTTAAGTAAAACAAAAAATGTAATTAAACTGGGCTAAGAGTAGATTTTGTTTGGGGGGGGGGGTTCTGTTACATTACAGATTTACAAAAGTACAATAGCTTAATTAAGCTCTAAAAACATAAATCCTTACGTTTTAAAAGTAACAGGAATTTGTTTTTGTTTTAAACAAAAGACATTCAGCCATTTGCAGATGAAACGCGTTTGAGTTTATTTGCCTGTGTTTAAAATAAAGTTAAATTTTAAAATGAATATGTGTGTTAATTCTTTGAAAGTGATTTTATTTATTTTATTATACTTGATTTATTCACAAAAAAATTCTACAGGCTTCACAAAACATTCTAGAGGCCTTTTTTTAATATAATTATCATCATTACATAAGCAGTGTTTTCAACAAAAGTATTTTCCCCCTACTGTGGGTGATTGTATCAAAATAATTAGGCCACTAATTTAATTAACTGTTGAGATCCTAGTAAATGGAATTTGTTTTGATAATAGATTGCTTATAATTAGGGCCTCTTTTTCAGGTTTTATTAATTGTATTTTTCGGTGCTTATTTTTAGCTATTTTCGAGTTTTATGTAAATCGTTTTTTTTCGGGGCTTACGTTTTTGATATACTGTATAAAATTAGTGTTTTCGGATACATTAGTGTTTTCGGATACTTGCCAAAATGCTTGAGTGTTTTTTGTTTTTTTCTGTCAAAATAGTAGTAACTCCCAGTAATTGCACACTTAAATTGTACCTTCTTTCCTTTGCTGTCTTCCACAACGAAATCCCTATGGTCACGGGCACATTCTTCTGGGGTTTTTGTGTGTAGGCATTTTTGTACATTTCGCCACAATTCTGTTTTAAATCCTCTGTGTGTTAACAGTAACTGTAATGGTTTATTTAGATTCCCAGAAAGCTTTTGACAAAGTCCAGCATAAAAGATTAATTCTCAAACTAAACGCAGTGGGGATTCAAGGAAATGCATGCACATGGATTACGGAGTGGTTAACATGTAGAAAACAAAGTACTGATTAGAGGAGAAACCTCAAAATGGAGCGAGGTAACCAGTGGTATACCACAGGGATCAGTATTAGGTCCTCTGCTGTGGGGAAGCTATAAAAAAGGCCAACAAGATGCTCATTATATATATATATATATATATATATATATATATATATATATAAAGTGAAAAATGTTGAATTTAAATCAAGGGAAGTAATGTTAAAACTTTACAATGCATTAGTAAGACCTCACCTAGAATATTGTGTTCAGTTCTAGTCACCTCGTTACAAAAAGGATATTGCTGCTTGTCACAAAGACGGCTGTAGTGGGTGACGTCAGACCAGAGCCAGGAAATAAACGACACAGAGGTGGAGCTTGGTGGAGCTGAGCGAATGGTTTCGCTCAGCATTTAATAAATAAACAGAACACAAAAACAGGACACGGCACTTGAGCCAAAATAAACAGACAAACAAAACGGACTAAACAGACAAACACGGTGAGCAGATTTAACTACTTATCCCTTTGACAATTATTACCACCGTCTCCTATCCCGTTCACCACTCACCGAACACACAACCCCGAGTGAGTGAAAACATGCTGCTTTTATGCAGTTGTACCGAGACTCGATTGCTAGTCATTCATTCAATTGGAATCTCGGTACAACTGCACGTGAATTAATTATGTACTCCGTGACCACACATTACATTTTAACCAGCACGTGAAGTGATTTGTGCCATCCTCGTGTCTAAATACAAATCTACATTTTAAAATACACGTGAAACACAGACCCGTTTATACCCCGTGTACCAATGACTATACACCAACATTTACACACAACACGTAACACAAAACACACAGGGGCGGGCACTTTGCCACACTGCTCTAGAAAGAGTGCAAAGAAGAGCGACCAGAATTATCCCGGGTTTAAAAGGCATGTCGTATGCAGACAGGCTAAAAGAATTGAATCTATTCAGTCTTGAACAAAGAAGACTATGCGGTGATCTGATTCAAACATTCAAAATCCTAAAAGGTATAGATAATATCGACCCAGGGGACTTTTTTGACCTCAAAAAGGAAACAAGGACCAGGTGTCACAAATGGAGATTAGATAAAGGGGCATTCAGAACAGAAAATAGGAGGCACTTTTTTACACAGAGAATTGTGAGGGTCTGGAACCAACTCCCCAGTAATGTTGTTGAAGCTGACACCCTGGGATCCTTCAAGAAGCTGCTTGATGAGATTCTGGGATCAATAAGCTACTAACAACCAAACGAGCAAGATGGGCTGAATGGCCTCCTCTCGTTTGTAAACGTTCTTATGTTCTTATATTTATTATTTTAAAGTAGTACAACAATCATGTCAATCACTAAGTGAATGCTATTCTGCAACAAACCTTAGTGAATTACACTGACTAGCCCAAAGAATCTCCTCATCTGGGAAGGTATGTTAAAGTTTTACTGCTCTGAGTCGTAATCGCTCTCAAACATAATTATTTACTGTATTTTTTCTTTTCTCTCATTTGAACTTGGTCTTACTTTTGACTGATTTTTTTTGTATTTTATAACTGCTCTTGTCTGTAATGTGATATTGTGTATTGTGATATTTTGTAATGTGATACTTAGAAATAAATAATAATAATTATAATAAAACGTGGGCACAAGTCATGTCACTACACCTATTTAAACTGTAGGAATTCCACTATACACAGGATTGGCCGGTGAACTTTTGTGGCCACTGACCAGATTATGGAACATTAATAGCCTGATAAGGTTTAGATGAAAGGGTGAGTTTGGGCCATGCTGGCAGAGGGTGTGTATCCAATTAACATGCCTTGCCCCGTATGAGCTCCAGCTTTTTATTGTATATGAATTTTATTCATTATCAATCTTGATAATCAGGGCAATTTAGAAAACAATCAATTTAGACCATGCTTATTTTGAAAAACATCTGTGCTTAATGTGTAGTAGGTGTAAAAAATACATGGACAAGCTCAGTTATATCCTGGTGAAGTGCTTGGGATTAACATTCATCTTGGTGTATTGCTTGTGTTTATGCAGTCTGTAGAGCAAATGTATTTATTTCCTTGCCTTGCAGTTTCCTATTGTAAATAATTTTCCTATTCGTTGTTAAAGAATAATAGTTAATATCATCTGCATCAGAAGACCGTAATTGTATACGTTGCCTTAATCAGTTATGCTGGGATCTGAGCTCACAGAAGATCTCTCATTCTAATTATAAATCATAGGGTCCAGCTGCCCTTGGACTGACAAAAGGGCTAAGTGTTTGTCTCTCATATAGGATGAAGCCAGAATAAGCTTTGCATCACAGAGCCATGTGTTCACTGTTGACATTGAAGTGGGAATTAATGGGCAAATTGCAGCTGGAAAGCGCCTCACATTCTGATTGCTCCCAGCAAGAGTGGTTGAAAGAGATAACAAATTCGTTGTTGAATTCCAGGTATCAGGTGTATGTATTTATCTATTACCCACGAAAAAAGGCTTGCTTTGGTCTAAGCTGCAATTCAAGCAAGCTGTAGCAGTACTGCTGCATTTTATATACTCTATGTTGAACTGCAGAAAAAGGTAAGATTGAAAGCTGATTTCCTTATTTTTCACTTCATCTACAAGGGTCCAGTTTCTAGAGTTTCCATTGCCTGTACAAAATACTTACCAAATCTTAAAGAAATGAATGCATTGCTTGTAAATTGCATTCTGAGACGAATGAGCTCCTGTGCTGGGGATTCTCTTGATCCCTCCTCTTCCCTTAGTCTCATTAGTTTTGAAATATTTAAAAATCAGTTTGAACCCAGCAGCAGCAGATGCTCACATTCGTATGTCTCCCAAGAACCCCTGTGTCTTAAGAGGCTTTTTTTTACTCTCCGTATTGACAACTCAGCCTAATTAAAGCTCCCTGCTGCTGAGATACAGTAGCAATGTGCATGGGGAGACCTTTGTGTCCCACAAGTCCCCTGATGCAAAACCCTGGGAAGGTGCAAGAAGAGAGACATCTATAATACATGTAGGCTTGTCAAAAGTGCTGCTGGCTGAGAGGTGGGAGCTTTCATCTTCTTAGGTCTGATTGGGTGTAACAGAACCTCAGGCAAAGGGAGGGAGCGGGGAGGCAGTTTAGATTGCAGCACTGCATCGTATCAACTGAAAGCAGAGAGAGAGAGAGAGAGAGAGAGAGAGAGAGAGAGAGAGAGGTGCTGAGGACAGCAACAACACTCCAGTTAGCTTTGATGGCATTTCCAGTTAGCAGCAGCTCTGTTTCATTTTGCCAGTATTAATGACTTGCTCAGACGATTTAATTTCTCCTTATTCTACGTTATGGATTACCAGTTGGTGACAAGGATGCAGTAAATCCCTTTGCTTCAGCTGCACAGATTTTTATTTAATTTTTGAATGAACAAAGACAAGTTGTGACCATAAGAAAAAGACAATGGACATGAACATGAGGAAATTTACAGTGAGGAGGTTCTTCTCAGTCTATCTCCGCAAGAAATCCCGCTCCAAGAGCTCCAGTCTAAGTAAATTAGAGGTCTGTAATTTTTTTTCCCCAGATGCATAATTGCTTCTTGCTATTTTTACTGATTGCCTTGATGAAGTAATTTAAAGCCAAGTAGTTCAGTCACTTTCTGTTAATTGTGTCTTGCTTACCAGGAAGTTCTTTTCCTTGTCTTGCCTATGCTATCAGCAGGGATTCAGCCAATGATACGGTGCTGTTGGAACTGATGTTTGCCAAAGGTCATTTATTTTTTACCCAAAGCACTTTGCCACACTTTTTCAATCACTGAATTTAGCATCCTGTCTTATCACAGAGGAACACAGTGCAGCATATTTTGTTGATGTTATTTTAGTTGGTTTTCCCATATATTAAAACAGAAAGTTTTTTGTGTCGTTACAGTTTTATTCACAAAAAGGTAAGTAGTTACATATTCATGTGCTTTGACAGCTGGCAACACAGTACATTGTGTGGTAGGTTAAGATAATTAAACAAATCTGCTGTTTTTTATATATGTATATAAAATATTAACTTACATACTATTCTTATTGATTAAATATTCATACAATATCCACTGCATTGTCACTGGAACTTCAGGGAATTTAATAGTAATTACAGAAGGAGTATGTGACTACGAAAAAGTGACCTTTCAGTTGAACCATGTATTTTAGCCTTGGCTGACTGATCATAAGGCTGATTTAGGTACATTGCTATTTGAGTTGCATAAATTTTAGGCATGTTTGATTTATGTCTTCTGAGGTTTGAAACCACCATGCTTTTTCTCCAAACACATTCCATCTAAAGAGAAATGTTGTGAGTAGGGTAGTGTGTATTTATTATTTATTTAATTCATTCAATTTATTTAAAAAAAAGGAAAACAACTTAAAACCAATACATCTCAAGCATGCACTGTATGCCTCTACTGTTAGCTTCTCCCTCTATAGTTTTTCACACAAATAGGTAACATGATTCTGAACCCACTTGGAAACTGTCTACATACATAAAAAAAATTAAGTTGATACATTAAAGGTGCTAATGATATACACAGCAATACAAGTTAAAATGAGCACAGTAATGGAACTTTGTTGGTGCCAGTTACAGTATACAGGTCCCTCTGTCATTCATTTTGTATTGAATAAGAAAATCTGTTCTTGCAATTACTGGCCGATAAGAGAAGGTGACTGCTTGGTTCAAGTGGTTGTTAAGGCAGGTTATAAGAAAAAATGAATCTCGATAGTGTTATTTGTCTTTTCCAGAATACCAGTACTTTGTCACACTACAGGTGGACTGTTTCTCAGCAGGGCTTAACTGAGTGTGTGTTATTTCAAACTTATATATAGACAGCAGGTGTACTTTATTCATACTGTGAGCGCTATACATGTACTGACTTTTTGTGTCAATTAGGTTAGACAGCATATCGGACAGACCACATTACTAGCTAGGTACTAAGTGAAGATGTCAATACTGACAGTAATTGCCAGTTATTTTTAAATTACAGTTATCTCTGTGTACTGAATTATTATGTGGCTACAAGTGACTGTATTCTAAACCTGGAAAGAGACATCCATTTCAAGTCATGCTATTTGTTTAGCAGTCATTAAAAGCAAATATATGTCCTCAAGTTTAGACTTTTCAAACAGGTGTGGTTTCCTACCACTACACATGTTTAATCTTCTTTTAATTGTCTAATTTTAAAATTATGCTGTTTATGAAATACATCAATCCATCTATTTACTTTTAAAATATCAGTGCAGTACCGTATAAGCATTTATAAAAACTGTTGGCCCACAGATTTCACATATCACCTTTATGGCTGCTTCGAAGAAGTACTGTACTTCTTTTCAGACTGTCCCTTTTCATTGGTCTAGTTTTAATCCTTTTTCGGCCCATCTGCACCCGTTCACGTGTGCACACATTAAACCCCTGTAAAGATGACATTATCACCATTTGCTGTCAACAGACAGTTACCCATAGGGACAGCATGACACTGTGAACTGTTATGATGATGAAACATAACTAAATAATGGTCTCCAGGAGGAAAACAGGACGTTTCAGATAAAATCATGTTGAAGTGTGAGTTCGCTTATGAAATTGCATTTGTCTGAAGAATGAATTTTTTTGCTGTGTTCAGCTATTTTGTCAGTATTGGAAATTCATCAGACAAATTGAGCAAGACAGGGAAAGCCTTTGTGTAAACAAGTTTGACAGTGTTAACTTTTACTTTCACTAAAATGTTTTTTTCATTGTTTTTACAACCATTTCTTAAAAAAATAGCTTATTAAATGTGTATGAAAGATCAAAAGCATCATGACAAATAAATTATTGCAAATGTCACAATGGAAAACGTTACATTTGAAGATGGATCTACACGATAGCCTGGGGAAATGGCATTAATTATTTAAATATGAAGATAGTACCTAAATATGTCCTTTGACACCATTGGCTGTGGTTCCTTAAACAGGTCTATCACAATAGGTACTCAACAACATATGGGATTCTTTGTCTCACTGTGATCACACTCTAAACCAATCCATATTAATGTCGCTCAGTTTTTCCATGACACATTGAGCTTTTATCATTGATTTCTATTATACTAGTTATTGACTTTCCAGATGCTTTCTTCTTAGAGGAGATAAGGTTACAGGATCAGTGAGTGACAGATGCTCATTGGAAATTAATGGATTTAAATGGAGTATGTAGAGAGTGAAGCGTGTGTTGCTTTTTGGAGTTTCAAAGTTTTCAATCTAGGATCATGTGGCTAACTTTCTGCTGCAGCTTGTTTTCCATCTGCAAACAGGAAATTAATGGTATATGAAATTACTTGGTCTCTAGGCATAAACCCCAATGTACAGTTCTGCTAAATTGTATTTATCAAGCCCCTAAATATATACAACCTGACCTTGATCTAACTTGATCTGACCTAACATTGATCTATGGTACATTAAAATGCGTAGGTGTAAAGGACTAACATCTGCAGAACTGTGTGTTGGGTGACTGGTGTTAATCTCCCTCTGTATGCTCTCATGAAAACGCCAGAAGGACTAACATACTGTGTTAAAATGTTGTGCACCTTGTTGTTCTCATCTTTTTATTAATAAAGCAATTGTGATACATTATGTACATTTATCTGTTTTGTTATACAACACACCCCTTTGAATATAGGAACTTCATAGGAACAGCGTGTATTAGATGGCATTCTACAGTATATGAAATGCTGATTCATTCTCACAAAGTTGGCAGCGGAGTTTGTTTTCTGCTAGCTGCTGATTTAAATTAATGTCATGTGAAGTAATTTTCCAGCAGTTCAGTAGTTCATCAGTGTACTGAAGTTTGTCAGAAGAATATACTGTATCACAGAGTTAGAATAAATATTTTAAATCAAAGGTGCGGTCCTAAGAAAGCAGTGTTTTTTTGTTTACTTCAGGATATGACCTAATATGTCGCACTCCGATTGGTTGAAGCAGTTTTCAGTGTTCCACGAGAAGGCAGAGTGCAAAATAGGTGCAGTTTAACCTTTCTAGAACCACCTGTCTTCATATAGTGCATCATACATTTTGAAAAGGTAAACTAAGTTAATTTATCTGTGTTACAAAGTGAAATTATTCTTAAAGTGTATACAGTGAAAAGAAAGTGATGGAATGAACACTAATAAGCCAAGAAGTTTCACCTATTGTAATTGGGCAATTCTAATCAAAGCATTACAACTAGCATATGTTAGCATAACTAATATAGATAATGCTATAACAATACATTTGTGTGGAAAGACATACTGTAACCAATACCTATGTGGTTTTGTTCTTTGTTGCTCATTGATTATTTTTGCATTACCCACTTAAAACCATTACACAGCCTCTACAGAAATTAAACTTTTATGTTAATAAGAGACTGTGAACGTTTCTTTGCTCATCAATTAAACATAGTTAAGTGTCCCCTTCAAGTGGTAATTATATTTACTGTTTAATTGATCCCTGTGTGACACTAAAATGTTTTTTTTACCTAAGTATTTTACCTGTATCAGGTATGACTCATACTTGGATGCTGCAAATGTATACACTGAAGACAATTATTGCATTTTCCAGTTTCCTTCACTGTAATTAAACTCTCTAAAGAAATTCTGCAGCTGGTGTGATCTGCAATTCATACAGTACAGTGACACCATCTGTCCAAGAACATGAAGCTATTTATTTATCAGAACACATGTTTTTTTTTTTTTGTTCAATCCAAGTAAAACAAATGGACCATACTCAAGTAAAATTAAAAATCTCAGTCCCCTATAACTGCCTGGGACCAGACTGTGTGATCAATTAATGTTATTTTAATGCTACACAATTATTATGCTCCTCGTTTCACTATGTTTTGTTTTGAATTCTTAACTTTCAACAATGGTATAAAACACACAAGAATGCACTTGTCAGTACAGAGCTGTTTTGCTTTCACCCAAAAGTACTTTTTTTTTTGAGTATCTCAGTTATAAGATTAAAATCCAATTCCATTGGCATCAAAAAAATCATAACCTGTTATCCTGATGAAAATGTGTCTGTTCATAATTCATAATTGTATGGCAACATAAACTCTAGCATGACACATGTTTTTAATTGGAAGAAGGTTATATCATTTTCAGACATAACATTAAATGAATATGAAATTCATTAAGTTCAATAAATCGGGTCAGCGGACTGAGTTAACACTGTTGTTGAACCAGTGTGGGCAGATCGCATTGCTCACTCTTTATGAGAGAATGTGGTGATTCAGTAGGAGAAGGCCGATACCATGGTTACTACACATTCCGGCTTCAAATGTTATTCTTGACTGGAACCAAATAACAAGTTGAAAGTTTCTGTTGAATTTTGCCAGAAACAACTGAGTGAAAAAGAAGAACTGATTGAAGAACCAATTGAAAATGTGATTATCTTGTGCAGGGTCACAGTCCAGTTTCAAGGGCAGCCTTCCATCCTTGAATACAATGAAAAAATGTAAGAAAAAGCGGGGGTTCTGTAAATATATAGCGTTACACATCCCCACGTATTGCTACAACTGTTTAAATAATATACCTGGAATTTTTCATTGTTAACATCCTGACAACGTTTTACACTTTATACCTTTAAAGTCTGTTTCAAAGCTCTTTTCAAAAGTGCACTGATAGTTTAAGAATTATTGCCCACATTGTCAAACAGTTAACACATCAATAATGATCCATGATGTGGTATGGAAAAGAAAAGCCAGAGCACTTATGATTTAGAGGACAGATCTCAAACCCCAGTACACTAGAGCGGCCATTTTGGAAGAGTAGAGAAAATCACAGGAAAAACTTTTTATTTTTACTATTCCTTTATTCCATTTCTGATTTAAAAAAAAAAAATTGTAGGAACACTGTCCTATGAAAATTTGTCTTTCAACAATCATAGTTTTATTCAAAACCAAATATAAAAAGATAATTTTTCAAGAGCAGCTAAGCATTAGGTTTGTCATCACATTTTAAACAATCATGAGCAGATCAAAGCTCTGCAACTGCTGCAGACAGCTCTGATGCTAAAACTAAAATCAATGATGCCTTCAGAAAAATCCCAAAACTGCTATGTCAATATCACTTGAAACATCAATTATGCAGATACCTATAGTACAAGTTATATGTCAAACTTCACCAACTATGGGGTCAATTATAGTTATCCGTTCTCTACAATTAAAATCAGCTCATTGTAATGTGTGTGGGATCAGCAGTTGGTGAATAAAGAGAAACAATTGAATGGTGGTCAGCTCATTTCAAAAATAGAATAAAAAAGGACACCACCCTTCCTAAGCACCTAATGTCATGTTACCAATATGCTAGACATCATGTCGTTATTATTATTATTTGTTTATGTAGCAGACGCCTTTATCCAAGGCGACTTACAGAGACTAGGGTGTGTGAACGATGCATCAGCTGCAGAGTCACTTACAACTACGTCTCACCCAAAAGACAGAGCACAAGGAGGTTAAGAGACTTGCTCAGGGTCACACAATGAGTCAGTGGCTGAGGTGGGATTTGAACCGGGGACCTCCTGGTTACAAGCCCGTTTCTTTAACCACTGGACCACACAGTCTCCTTTAAGGAAGTAGCTTGTTTAATTAGACTTGTTTTTATGTTTACTATAAACTAGAAAACCCTTAAACCGGAAATTAATAATAGAGCTTTCTATAACATCTTAAGAGCAAGGACTGCTGTTGTGCTTCACAATGTTAACTTTTTATAAAAAATATATTTTTAATTCTTCTTATTTATTTTGGTTTGTGCTTGATGAGTATGATTTATACACAGAACATGATATTGCAGTACCTCAGCTGCCAGTGAAATGCATAGGGTTTAGACCAGACAAACTAATGTGACGTAAGAGCACACTTGTAACAAATTTGATTAGGGACACACGAAAGTAGTAGATAGGGTTGATATAACCAAAAAAATTTATATATATATATATATATATATATATATATATATATATATATACAGTACCAGTCAAAAGTTTGAGTACACCTGTTTGAAACCAGATTTTCATGATTATCTATGCTTTTAACTGTACAAACTTGTCTATAAACACTCAATTTTTCATTATATAATATGTGTACTTATATAAGCTGATAATCATAAGTGAATTGCATTCAAAAATTTTATTTTTAAATGAAAATGTAAATCTTGTCAATTTCAATGAAATAATCACCCAAAGCAAGGGGATTTCAGTCTGAAGCCCAAGTCAGTTAAAAGTCTGAAATGTGTATAACACGGTGTTAGAACACTGGCCTAAGTATAAAAGTGTCTTAGTTAGATGTTCTCTGAGTTAACTAGCATGTTACCTAATTAACCTTTTGTCACCAATTATTGTTAACAGGTGAGGGTCCATGATTACTATAAATATAGGTAGCATAGGCACAAGTTTGTCATTCCTGAATGTAAGGGAGCAGAAAATGGCAAAATACGCTCAGTTAAGCAAAGAAAAATGACAGTCTGTAATTAGTTTAAGAAATGAAGGTCAATCTTTAAGACAAATCGCAAGAACTTTGCGAGTGTCTGTAACTGCTGTGGCCAAGACCATCGAACGATTTGAAGAAACTGGCACTCATGAGGGCCGAACAAGGTCAGGCAGGCCAAGGGTGACCTCAGAATCAGAGAACAAGTTCATTCGAGTCACAAGTCTGCGAAACCGGCGATTAACTGCCCCTGAAATGCAAGCTCAGCTAAATGCTACTAGAAGTACAGATGTTTCAACATCAACTGTTCAGAGGAGATTGCGTGAAGCTGGCCTAACTGGAAGAATTGCTGCAAAGAAACCATTGTTAAGAGTGCAGAATAAGAGGAAGAGACTTGCCTGGGCCAAAAAACACAGAAACTGGACGTTTGAGGAGCGGAAGTCGGTCTTATGGACAGATGAGTCAAAATTTGAAATATTTGGGTCCAACCGCCGAGTATTTGTAAGACGCAGAGAGGGTGAGCGCATGAGTTCTGCATGTGTGGTCCCCACTGTCAAGCATGGAGGAGGCAGTGTCGTGGTCTGGGGTTGCTTTGCTGGTGACAGAGTTGGTGATCTTTACCAAGTCCATGGCAAGCTCAACCAGCATGGCTATCATAGCATACTTCATAGGCATGCCATTCCAACATGATTACGGCTAGTTGGGCAGTCCTTCATTCTTCAGCAAGATAATGACCCGAAACACTCCTCAAAGTTGTGCAAGAACTATCTGGCGAAGAAGGAAAGTGAAGGACAACTCAATCTAATGACCTGGCCTACCCAGTCTCCAGACCTCAATCCCATAGAACTTGTATGGGACGAACTGGACAGAAGATTCAAAGCAAAGCTACCCAAAAGTGCCCTACATCTCTTGGAATTGCTGCAGAAGAGCTGGGAAGACATGTCGGGTGATTTCCTGCTGAAACTTGTTAACCGAATGCCTCGTGTTTGTGAGGCTGTTATTAAGGCAAAGGGTGGCTATTTTGAGGAATCCAAGATTTAGAGACAATTTTCAATTTTCTTTAACATTGCTTTGATACTCCTTATGTTTTTTGTATATTGTAACATGTGTTTTCATTTTCAAATATTTACAGAAACGTATACGACGTAAAACATTGTCAATTATGAAAAAAACCTAGTTTCCAGCAAGTGTACTCAAACTTTTGACTGGTACTGTATATTCTGAGGTTTGTGTTCTTATTGTCATTAGAGCAGGCTAATTAATAGATTAAATCTGCATGTTTAATACATATACATCATTTGAATTCCAGATACATAGACTGTAGAAAAAAGTTCAACTTTAGCAATAACCTAGAATACAATCACCAAGCATACTTTATATATATATATGACACCAATTCAAAGTGAATTCCCATGGAAAACCTGAAAATCATATGGCTTTGAAGGCAAATGCATCCACTTTAGGGTAAATGAGTTGAGTACAAACAACCCTATCTATGCACAAGGCAAAGTCTATAGAGAAATCTGGGATTATGATCAGCCTGCAGCTGAGCAAACATAGTCACAGTAATTACAAGAGTATTGTGTGTTGTGAAAGAGTGATACCGGTATTTCCATGGATACATAATTAAACAATATGAGGGTGTCACCTGGTTTTGTATGGTAATGCCTGGTGTGGCCTTATTGCTTTTATACTTCAGTTGTATATCATATTTCAGTCACTTTCTTCTTTTACATTGTCTTTTTTTTTCTCTGTATGTCTGTGATATAGTGCCCCTCGTGATCAATGAGGTAGGACCATACTGTATATCACTGTTGGAGTCTCTTTAATACCAGGATCAGGTGCAGCAAATCAACCATGAGAAGTCAACCCTATGAGACACAAGTTAGGTTGCCAGCACTATGGGTCAAATTATCACAAAAACTGCATTGTATTACAGACAAATATTGGACCAGCACACTTATTTGGCAAAACAAAAGCAATGAGCCTCTGACCTTTTAAGAATACAAACATTAGTTATTCAAAAACAAACATAAAGTCGAACTCCTCTTGGAACTCTACACCGTCTATTATTAACATAGGGAAGGCTAGTCTGAATTCACAACCATGGTGGAGGATGAGTGACATAGACACAGTTGTTAATATCTAGAACACAATACTAAATCTAAAATGACTCATTGTGAGTGTGAGCATTCGATCATTAACCCTATAAGCAGGTATTAATCAATGGGTATTTGAGATTGATTCTCTAATCCGTGTGTATACTTAGAAGGTATATACTTTATCTTAAGCAACAGCTGGTGACCTAGATAAAAAAAATACATGGACAATGGAGCATGGTTCAATTCAGTGGTTCTCTTAAGAACATCATAGGCATTGCATTTAATTGAAAATAAACAAATAAAAATACTTCAACTGATTGAGTTTTATTTGGATTCACTGATTTAAACATTACAGTTAACAAGTCATTTAGTCATTCAGTTTTTTTAAGCCAGTGCAGTTTATAAAGATCCATGACTTGTGGGTTTCCAAGTTCCCATCACAGCAGTGTAATGTGTGCAATTTTCAATTCAATAACATCTAGGCATTGTACAAATTCAACTGATATTCTGAAAATGATTCATTTCTGTTGATTAGGTGTTTAGCTTGGTATTGACAGTATATTAATAAAGGGTACACCATATTCTTTTCACAAGTACAGAAAATAGTGCACTCAAACACTGGCTCTGAGTGACTGCAGGCTCTTTACATCCTGATACAGGCTCTTAGGAATTGTTGCATAATACTAATGCACTTGTCGGAACACAGATGGAATTGAGATAGATGGGGATAAATACTATAGGAAAGACTTTTATATGTGAGACAGAATTCCAAGAGCTTCTGGGCTACATACTAGTATATGCTTTGAAAAATGTGTTATTCTAAATAATTAATCATTATACTATTATTTATTTATTAGCAGACATACAATTTTTACAAAATATCACAGTACAAAGTATCACATTACAAAATATCACATTGTAAAGTATCACATTTCAGAATATCACATTACAGGTAAGAGCAGTTGCAAAGTACAATTAAATAAGTAACAAAAGCTCACATTCAAATAAGAGCAAAAAAAGAGAATGCAGTAAATAATTACATGTAAGAGCAAGTTTGACTAAGAGCAGTTAACTTATATTAAAAATATCTGTTTATCCGAATAAAGTCCAGTATGAGCACATAGTAAGTACAATGAATGGATGAGAATGATTTCAAATAAGAGCAATTACAAACAAAAAAAATGTGAGTATGGATACCAATAAGAGTAAAGTCAAATACAAGATACAAGAAGTAGTTATAATTAAGAGCAGTAGTAGAATACAGCAAGGTATGGAGCAGTTCAGTGCAAGTACAAGCTGATGCAAGTACTGGTACAATTGGGTGCCTGTGGCGGAGTGTCCCGCCCCTATTTATTATTATTTGTATTTGTTTGCGGCGCGGATAAAAGCGCCGCGTCTTTTGTTATTGTTTTTTATATTTATATTTAAAAACCTCGTGAGGATGCATGACTGATCAGCTACTGATTATTTAACTAGCTGACAGTCATGCATCCTTACCAAACGCGTGCAGACTGTGGCCGAGGGGTAATAAGATAATTAGTTAAACCCCTCGGCCAGAGTATAAGAACCAGCAGTTGTCCGTTCTGGAGGTGGAGTGTTGGAGTAGAGAGTACGGGAGAGCGGAGAGCGGAGAGCGGAGAGAGAGCGCGTAGAAGACATAGAAACAATTGCTAAAACGTGCTGGTTTAGCCAGCACGCCACTTACTTGTTTGTCTGTTTATTCGTTTGGCCCTCGTGCCCTTTTGTTTCTGTTTTGTTGTTTTGTTTAAATATTTTGTTTTTGTTTATTTGATTAATTAAATACGCTGAATGGAGTAGCATTCAGCTTCACCCGCCCATCCATTGTTTTGGTTTCTGTACTTCCTGGTCCGTGACGTCATCACACATCACCACTGCAAGCCAGCCTGTCACATATCGTGTCCTGCGTGGGACAAACAACGCCTCCAACAGTCGAACCAGGAAGAAAAAGGACGTTTTTTTTTTTTGGTTTTTCCAAAAAGTATTTTTTTTGTGTTTTTTTTGAAAAAATAAAAATAAAAAAAAGATGGGGAAAAGTAGCCGGAGGAGAAAGCAGCAGCAGCAACAACAACAGCAGCAGGAGGCGCAGCAACAGCAGCGGGTCCTTACCACGCTGGACGTCTGCCTCACCTGCCTGAAGGGTGAGGAGTGGTGCTTCGCGGTTGGTGAGGTCGAGCACGTGGCACCGGACCAACCCCCTCCATGGCAGGAGAGGAAGGAGCCTGAGCATCCAGCAACGGTGAGAGAGGACCCGCATCCTCCGAGGCGGAAGAATCCTGTCTCCTCTGAGGGGATCTGGGACTGGCTGGCGGAGCCTGAGAGGGATATAATGGTCGCCCTCCCTGCTGTGATCAACCTCCTGTGGGCGAGAGATGGGGAGCGCTGGGAGGCCTGGGAACAGAAACACCACCCAGCATCCCTCCCAGACATTGCAGCCATGGTGCTCAACTACCTGGCTGCAGATATGGGAGGGGCCCCGCTGCTGTTTCCAGTGCCAGAGGGAGAGGAGTCATCGCTGCCTTCTCCAGTGCCAGAGGGAGAGGAGCCATCGCTGCCATCTCCAACGCCAGAGGGAGAGGAGCCCTTGCCATTGTTTCCAGCGCCAGAGGGAGAGGAGCCGTCGCTGCCGTCTCCAGCGCCAGAGGGAGAGGAGCCGTCGCTGCCGTCTCCAGCGCCAGAGGGAGAGGAGCCGTCGCTGCCGTCTCCAGCGCCAGAGGGAGAGGAGCCATCGCTGCCGTCTCCAGCGCCAGAGGGAGAGGAGCCGTCGCTGCCGTCTCCAGCGCCAGAGGGAGAGGAGCCGTCGCTGCAGTCTCCAGCGCCAGAGGGAGAGGAGCCATCGCTTCCGTCTCCAACGCCAGAGGATGAGGAGCCCTCACCACTGCCTCTGCCTCCGCCACCACCAGGAGCAGAGCAGCAGGAGCTGCCTCTGCCTCCGTCACCTCCACCACCAGGAGCAGAGCAGCAGGAGCTGCCTCTGTCTCCACCGCCAGGAGCAGAGCAGCAGGAGCTGCCTCTGTCTCCACCGCCAGGAGCAGAGCAGCAGGAGCTGCCTCTGTCTCCACTGCCAGGAGCAGAGCAGCAGGAGCTGCCTCTGTCTCCACCACAGTGGGAGGACAGCTTACCGCTCCCAGCTCCACCAGCAGAGGGTGAATGCCTGCTGGTTCCGCCTCAACCGCCGTGGGAGGACTGCTTGCCGCTCCCAGCTCCACCAGCAGAGGGTGAATGCCTGCTGGTTCCGCCTCAACCGCCGTGGGAGGATTGCTTGCCCCTCCCACCTCCACCAGCAGAGGGTAAATGCCTGCTGGTTCCGCCTCAACCGCCGTGGGAGGACTGCTTGCCTCTCCCACCTCCACCAGCAGAGGGTGAATACCTGCTGGTTCCGCCTCAACCGCCGTGGGAGGACTGCTTGCCGCTCCCAGCTCCACCAGCAGAGGGTGAATGCCTGCTGGTTCCGCCTCAACCGCCGTGGGAGGATTGCTTGCCCCTCCCACCTCCACCAGCAGAGGGTAAATGCCTGCTGGTTCCGCCTCAACCGCCGTGGGAGGGCTGCTTGCCGTTCCCAGCTCCACCAGCAGAGGGTGAATGCCTGCTGGTTCCGCCTCAGCCGCCGTGGGAGGACTGCTTGCCCCTTCCACCTCCACCAGCAGAGGGTGAATACCTGCTGGTTCCACATCCACCGTCATGGGAAGGACTGCTCCTGCCCTGCCTTGCATCGCCCAAGGATGCCTGCTCCGCACCGCCCAAGGATGCCTGCTTCGCACCGCCCAAGGATGCCTGCTTCGCACCGCCCAAGGATGCCTGCTTCGCAACCGCCAAGGATGCCTGCTCCGCATCGCCCAAGGATGCCTGCTGCTCCGCGATCGCCTGGGCTGCCTGTTGCTCCGCATCACCTGGGGCTGCCTGTTGCTCCGCGATCGCCTGGAGAGCCACCAGTTACAGGGTACGAGGGAGAAGTGGAGCTCCTGCTGCCGCCTCCATGGCCAGGGGCTCCTCCCGAGTTCGCCTCCCGAGGGTCCGCTGCTGCTGCCGCCTCCCGAGGGTCCGCTGCTGCTGCCGCCTCCCGAGGGTCCGCTGCTGCTGCCGCCGCCTCCCGAGGGTCCGCTGCTGCTGCCGTCGCCTCCCGAGGGTCCGCTGCTGCTGCCATCGCCTCCCGAGGGTCCGCTGCGGCTGCCGTCGCCTCCCGAGGGTCAGCTGCTGCTGCCGTCGCCTGCCGAAGGTTTGCAGCTGCTGCCGTCGCCTCCCGAGGGTCCTGTTTTGCCTGGGTTCGCTACCAGTCCTGCCATGCGGCAGGAAATACTGTGGCTGGAGCCCCATGAAGGGGAGCTGCCGGCCACGGAAAAGGGGGGGGAGGTCAGGAGACCAGCTTCCCCAGCCGCACTTTCGCGGCAGGAAATATTGTGGCTGGAGCCCCATAAAGGGCAGCTGCCGGCCACGAAGAAGGGGGGGGAGGTCAGGAGACCAGCTCCCCCAGCCGCACTTTCGCGGCAGGAATTACTGTGGCTGGATCCCCATGAAGGACAGCTGCCAGCCATGAAGAAGGGGGAGGTCAGGAGACCAGCTCCCCGCAGCAATTTCGCTGCAGAGAGAGGGTGGCGGAGCCCCACGGAGGGGAGCTGCCGCCATGAAGAAGGGGGGCAGGTCTGGAGACGACCCCCAAAATTTTTGGCCAGAAGAGCTAGCCTGTGCGCGGGCCATTGGAACGCTACGGCTGTTTGGGTGGGAGGAGGACATCCCACCGCGGTCAGCCACCTTGGCCCGTTGTTGCCCCTGTTCCTGCGCCAAGACTGCTAGCCATGACTTTAGGGAATAAGGGGAGGTGGCCGAAAAGGCCATGTGCTGCTGCATAAGGGGCATGTGTGGCGGAGTGTCCCGCCCTATTTATTATTATTTGTATTTGTTTGCGGCGCGGATAAAAGCGCCGCGTCTTTTGTTATTGTTTTTTATATTTATATTTAAAAACCTCGTGAGGATGCATGACTGATCAGCTACTGATTATTTAACTAGCTGACAGTCATGCATCCTTACCAAACGCATGCAGACTGTGGCCGAGGGGTAATAAGATAATTAACAACTAGTTAAACCCCTCGGCCAGAGTATAAGAACCAGCAGTTGTCCGTTCTGGAGGTGGAGTGTTGGAGTAGAGAGTACAGGAGAGCGGAGAGAGAGCGCGTAGAAGACATAGAAACAATTGCTAAAACGTGCTGGTTTAGCCAGCACGTCACTTACTTGTTTGTCTGTTTATTCGTTTGGCCCTCGTGCCCTTTTGTTTCTGTTTTGTTGTTTTGTTTAAATATTTTGTTTTTGTTTATTTGATTAATTAAATACGCTGAATGCAGTAGCATTCAGCTTCACCCGCCCATCCATTGTTTTGGTTTCTGTACTTCCTGGTCCGTGACGTCATCACACATCACCACTGCAAGCCAGCCTGTCACAGTGCCATATAGTCCAGTATAGTCAAGAGTTGTGAGGTTTACAGATGCTATCTGAACAGATGTGTCTTGAGGAGGTGCCGGAAGGTGGTCAGGGACTGAGCAGTCCTGATATCCATGGGTAGGTCGTTTCACCACTGAGAGGCAAGGGTGGAGAAGGAGCAGGCTCTGGAAGCGGGGGAGTGGAGAGGGATACAGCTAATCTGCTGGTGGTGGAGGAGCGGAGGGGGTGAGAGGGAGTGTAGGGAGAAATGATAGTCTGGAGATAGGAGGGAGCAGAAAGGTCAAGACACCGATAAGCAAGTACAAGAGTTTTGAATTGGATGCGAGCAGCGATAGGGAGCCAGTGCAGAGAGCGGTGTAGCATGGGAGAAACGAGGAAGGTAGGTAATCCCATTTGAACCACGTAGGTATTTTAGATTTTATAGCTACAATATTAATTTTACAATATGGTTATATGGGTAGCGCTTTTGATTACAGGGCATACATAACCATGTAGTAACATAGTAATAACTGGATAACCATGTGTTCTTAAATAACTACTGGTTGATAATTACATGCTGTGATCATGTAAATATATTAGGCAACAAAATGTTGTTCATAAGGCAAAATAATTACCAAGTAAGACCATAAATCATTGGTAATTACCCAGTTATGACAATGTAACTACATGGCTATTCATTCAAGCACTACCATTATATCTTTTTTGCAGAAATATTGTAATAAGTAATGTCTCCATATGTAAAATGCAGTAAAACCTTCAGTGACATATACTTCACTTACAGAAAGCCTGTGTTTTTGCAATCCTTCTGTTCTTGCATTTATTAGTTATCTTGTACTGACAAAAAATGTAGTTTTTCCCCTATGGTGTAGGGAACTCAAATATTTGAAATGCCATCTTCACAGCAAAATTAAGCAAGTAAATATTCACTTGATATTTCTAGAATAGTTTGATAATGTACAAATAGCAGTATAGTTAATGTTTGCATAACATTGCATGTAGACAGATAAACCAGTTCATTGATGCTAAGTGTAAAGAAAAGTTGCTGTAGAAATACATTTCATAAAAAATTAAGTTCAGCTGCAGGATGTAAAAATATTGGAGTTGTATGTCCTGTGGGTTCAAAAAGCACTCTTAGATTAATCATTTTCATTCTCAGTTTCCACACTTATTTGGTCTTTATTAATCTTTACTTATTTGTAAAGATTCTCCAAAAAATCAAGTCCAATATTTGTCTGTAATACAATGCAGTTTTGTGTGATAATTTGACCCACAGTGCTGGCAGTCATACTGTATTTAGGATTCTTCACGCACACTAACTTGACTTCTTATGGTTGACTTGCTGCACCCGATCCACATATTGGCAGAAATATCACCCAGGAATCATCATATTAGATATGCTTCATGTCATGGGTAATGAAATCAGCACCTGGATTATAAGCACTTAGATACACCCATTGCGGAACCTAGGGTTGCATTTATGTAACTCGAGCATTACGATTCATATTTTCACTGATCAAAGAGTTGATGATCTTTATGTGTATGTTTGAGTGTTAATGATGTACATTCGATGGTGATTATGTGAAATCAGCAGAAATTTTCAATGTCAGCTTGTTGTCAGGGATTAATACCACATCACAAGAATAAAAATGTGAGTGTAAATTATAGCAGTTAAATATAAATGATATGCAGTTTTATCTTCTGAACTTCTTACTTTAGTAGACATACGTTTCAACAAAAGCAATTTAAGACACTGGAAAACCTTTTGCTTAAAACTTTTGTCTACTAGACCAAGAAGCTTATTTACTTCAGCAATTTTGTATTGAACCTAATTTTGTTTGGCATAATGCACCAAAAAAATTGTTTTCGGTTATTTTAGTTGGCTGGCACCTGCATTTCTGTCTGATCACTTTTGATTGATTTTTGTATTTCTGTTTTGGCCAATTATGAATTTGCATGCTTCAGCTGCATTTTCATATTTGTGGTCATAGAAATGTCACATAGGTTTTCTACCTCAGGTGAAATCCAATGGTGTTAATTAAATAAAGCCGGTGTTTCCCAGCATAACTAATTAAAACCATCTGTCATGTTTTATTAGCTTTTGTCTGTAGTTACTTGAGAACAGGTTGCCAAAGAGAGGATATTCAGGGATGAAAATCAGCCGCTTTTAGAAGTACAAACTATAACACCTACTTTTGCAGATTTTTACGTTATCCGACTGTTTTGAATTTAAAGGTGTGCTTGTGCCTTGTGCACAACATGCGATTTCAGATACTGAGCCTTGCTATTCAGAAAAGACATTATTAGAACTTACACCTCATACAGCCATACTGTAGAAACTTTTTAAAAGGAAGCTGGCAAAACTGTATTGAATTGGCATGAAGATGTGTACTTGGACCTGTTAGACAGAACATACTGGGAGCATTTGATTCAGAAAAGACAAGCTTACTGTTTCGTGAACTGCTGCGAACATGAAAATTAAATGTACCTTTTAAAGGACTTCGAAGCGTCTCGGCAAACGGAGACATTTAGATGTTTGATTAAGCTGTCAATTTTCTCTTACAGTCAATTGCCTCTTAATAAACAGATTGTTAAACAGCTGAGCTGTGACATGCAGCTTCCACTTGTGATCTTCTTCATCTTGCTGTAATGCTGGATTCAGACTATATCCTTAGATGATGGGGGGCATTTGGAACAAACCAAGTGCATTTCTTTCATATTCACAACTCAGGTTGTATCAAATTTGCTCTGTAAAAAGTCAGTTCTCTGAGCAACCCCCCTTTCCGGCAAAAACATGGGAAGGGGGTAGGGATTAAAGGGAAGTTAATTGTTTTACTGTCAAAAATATCGGACCACTTAATGTGACGAGACACAAGCAGAAAAGAAATCGGTGGCATTCTTGTTATAGGACATAATACTGTTCACAACGTTTTGTGAATATAGAATGGCTGCTTCATTTAGTGTTTTACCAGGGACACCTTGTCAATCAAATATTAAACTATCACAAGAGAGTGACTCACCTTTAAGCATGAGTGGGAGAGCTGAGACACCAACCAGTTTCCCCTGGCTCCCAGTGTGTAGGGCTAATCCCTGTGTTCCACCTCACGTAGTTACACCTGAGTATATGTCATTTAAATGGAGCATTTGAAGTGGTACATGTAGAAAGCAACATAATGCTGCTTCTAGTTTTAGTTAAGAGTTGCACTCCAGTATTAATTGAAGTTGATATACTGTATGTGCCGCAATCCTCTGTCTAGAGTTTAAACCTGACCTTATACATATTTTATTTCCCTTTCTCTGGCATGAAAAACAAGCAGTGGAAACAAAATTCAACAATTTGTTTTCCATTATGTAACACATAAAAACATAAAGATTTCTCATCAACACATTTGTCTGAATGAATACAGTACATTACCAAGTTTCTTTTTATTACTATAAACCAATTTAAAGGTGATTTAAATGAAAGAAAACATTTTTTGCGATATTTTTGTAATCATTTTCATTGCATTTTTAAAAAAAATATTTTTGTATGACCCAAGCCCTTCCCTGTGAGGAATAATGCTACCATGTATAGAGTTGTCTTTAGGACTAATGAAAGAAAGGTGGGAGGGATTTAGGCCAGTGAGAATCACAGCTTTGAATACACATCTCACATTTACCTGAGGGCGCCATTAAAGGATTAGGACAAAGAAACAAAGGGTCAGGGCACAAAAATATCACAACATGATTCTTTTTTACACAAAACAATAACTATAAACTTTTCTGACAACATACCAAACAAAATATTTAAGCAGTCATTTAACAGTGCTTGTTTATGTGTTTGTTACAGGATGAAGGTATTGTGAAAGAAATAGATATTAGCCACCATGTCAAAGAAGGCTTTGAAAAAGCAGACCCTTCACAATTTGAGCTTCTCAAAGTATTAGGTCAAGGTTCTTATGGAAAGGTAAGACACTACCTTGTTATTTATTGTTACATAACCCTAATGATGGTGCTATTTATTATACAACCACAGTATACATGTAAGAATGAAACACTAGTTAAAAAAAAAAACATTAAATAAAAAACAGAAGTATAGGATGAAATGAAACAGTAAACATTGTTTAAAAAAACCTTGTTTATGTATTTCCAAATTGGTTTTACTTTTATTATTCTATGTATGATCTCATTGCTTTGTACATATGCAGTGGATTAAACAAAACTGACTCCACAGCACAGACAGAAATAGCTGAAAGAGGATTCAGAAACAAACACTCGCGTTCCAAACTGTCTCGTATTCAACTCTTTTTAAAATGTATTATTTATTTTACCGGATCTAATTTTGGGATCTCAAAATAACCGGGCGGATCACACTGTTTTAAATTACACCATGCTGCTAAGCAAATGTAAAGCTTGATCTAAGGAAAGTAATTCTCAGATTTCAGCTGTTTCATTTAGATTTAAACTTTTCTTTTCCATACATTGTACTTGTTTTATTAACAGAATACTCCATAAATTTTCATAGAGTGCTGTGGTTATTTCACTCATGACAATGGCCAGTAAATAGTCATGTATCCTCTATGTATTATATTAAATGAATCAGTATTTACTGTACATAAAAGTACAATTGTGATTTCTTTTGAATACTGTTTACATGAAAGAACAACCACAGACGCAAACTAGTGAAAGTACACAGAGCTAATCAACATAATAATATGTATTCCCATCGTTTCATAGGTCTCAAATTTTCCAATATAAAAAACAAACCTCTTGTAAAACTTCCAGAAGCAATTTGGCTTCTCAGTAGCCTATCTCAGGAGATATCCTGTCTGGAGTCATATCATGTGCGATTTAAGTAATTATTTTGTTACCTCTATCTACTTTAATTTACCATTGTTATGTTTACATACCTGTACAATTCCGATTATTACCCAATCATTTGAAATGGCACACAAATAACACAACAGTATACAGTATAATGTTATTTATATGCAGTATAAATCAAGGAAGTTATAAATCTATTAGTAATTATGAGTTTGTTAAGTTGTAACCCAATTTCCCCTTGAAGCAAGAGATGTACCGTCACACTGGAGATAGCAGGCAGGGTATGGAATTCGAGTTATTTACTTGAAAAATAACTTAGTCAGCTTACATAAATAGGCTGCATCCTGCTGCCATAGAATCATAAAAAGGTGAACAAGTAATATGCTGTTTATTTTTCTCTTTTGTAGGTGTTTTTGGTGAGAAAAATTAAAGGGACTGATACTGGGCAACTCTATGCTATGAAAGCACTGAAGAAAGCAACACTAAAAGGTAAATTCAGTTTTAGGTCAAACTTCCGTTTTAAATTGATGATTTCAGCATTATAAACAGTTAACTTATTAAGCTGCTTGGATGCTTGTCTTTTTAGAATCAGACATTTTTTGCGCTTCAGTCACTTTTACAAAGAAACCTTTTCACTCTCTCATTAAAGTCAAATGAGTCAACCCCTTTGACGTGCAGTTAGCTAAGACCTGTCATTAGCCTGGAACATTTCATGCTTGTTTTCTAGCCAAGGCTGACTCTGCCTCTGTGCTGTAATTTCTGCTGCCTCAACAGAGATTCGACATGGACAGTTATATGGTGACCAGAGGTACAGTATCCATGCTGGTCCAATAGCTAAAAGGTATATGTGATTGCAGGGATGGAAATAAGACTCCCATTGCATAGCAGTTTGATTCAATCCTGGTTTTACTATGAGTTTAATAAGACTCACCTGAGCTTGTTACCTATACCCTGTGGCTAAATCAAGTTTGCATTAAAACCTGGAATGGGTGAAATTGTTATGCAATATAAGTCTTATTTCCATCCCCGTGATTGGCTTTAAGCTGAAGCTGTTGCTTCTGTTCTTTATTTTTGCTGCTGTGCTGTGCATAAGAAAATTAAGGAATTGCTGTCTATTACAGTACATGACAAAGAACATGCAGCTTTGCTTTGTGGTACACATATAGGTATAAATCCTGAATGGAAGTTTTAGATAGTATTTAAGTTTACGTTTTGTAGTCTTTCTTTTTATCTTGCTAATATTATACAAATCGGTTACAAAAATTCAATATAATATGTATTACATAATGCACAATGCTTTTAAAACAATTTTTCTGCAGGTTAAACTCAACTTCACCTTCTTTTTTTTGTTTCCTACCCTAATCAATCATGTTTTATCTTTTATGTCTTTCTACCCATCTTTCTGACAGATTACGAGTACACAAGTATCAGTATTCATATGCATGCAATAATTTATATTAAAAAATAGCTAAAGTTTTATTGTAATTCTCTTTAGCTTTTGTTATGTTAGAATGTTCAAATGTGCATTATTTAAGTGCAAATGATCAATTGGTAGACATTGTTGGATTCAATTTACAAATCTCTTTTTGATCAGAGCTACTAATTTGGATTTAATGTAGGTTAAAAAAACTTTGCACAACTCAAGCAATAATACAGTTTAATATTTAATCCAGTACAGTGTGTGTGACAGACTGCATTACTTGACAAAGACTTGTTTACCTGATATCCACATTGCAGCAAAGTGTGTAGCATTGCATCGCCAAAGCTATTGTTGTTGACATTTTGTTCATTTGGATACATTTTGTTGAAATCTGGCTACTCAGGTCAAGTCATTGTTTTCATTCAAACAAGTTGAAGAATTCATTTTAAAATTCAAATTTTAAATGTCAGTCCAGTTTGACAGGAAACTACAGCAGGTTTCTATGAACAATTGGTTTCACTTTTAGTTTTTTTTCTCTCTCATTTTTACGCATCCTGGTCTCAAATGTGTAGGTTGTTTTAGCAAACAGGTGCTGTCACTTTAAAACATGATATCTTGAACTACACAAATACAATTCTGATAGAGGGGTTGCTTTCTGATAGTCTTGCACTCACCCCTTCAAGGCCACCTTTCCTGTTAGAAACAAATCAACTGCTTCCCCAAGTGACTGACATCCTTTGCAGCCTGTAAGATGCTTGACCCTGATGACCCAGGAAACAAAGTGTAACAGATTTCCTGAAAGGGAAGGCAAGCAAATTGAGAACTTTCTTTTACCTAGTGTAGGACCAGATACCATGTTGAAAATACATATTTACAACTTCATGTTTCTGTCAAAACTACAGATTTGAGACCTAGATAGTCAATGGCTGCAGCCACTGTAGATTATTGTCATATCATCAAAAAATATATACAAGGTGAAGATCCCCAGACACCCATAAATTGTTGTGGATCATGGGGAGGTTGGCTCACCCAACAAATGAAAGCCTGTCCAAAATGTAAAATCAAGAAGGATTAAGACTATAATACAGGCAACAGCAGCATTGTAACTTAGATTCCCACACTGCAGGTGTAACCATGGTTACAACTATACGTCATAGTAAGAGAAGGCATTTCAGCAAGAATGTGCTTTCTGCAAGTCAATAACCTTTGTGACAATATTGTTGCTACTATTGACTATGGCTGCGCTATATTTAGATATATAAATGAGTGCCAGGGGCACAAACTTTTGCTCTGTTACAATGTGCCCATGGTGCTTACATAAGCATAACTCTACATTACAGTGCAGCTGTTTTCTGGAGAACAAAGTGGTGAAAAAAAAATGTGTTTAGTGCATGTATAACTGTGCCTGTGCCTCAAAATGCAGGTTGGTATAAATAAAAAGCAGCTGCAAATTTAATTTTCTTAGGTTTGTTTTTCACTGCCATCTTACCTTTATTTATGATGTTTGAAATTTGGTTTGTATTGCAATTACTCAAATACTGCAGAAAGAACCACTCACAATAATTGCAAAAAAATAAATAAATAATGAAACCGCAAAAAAATGAAGAACATATAATTTGCATTAAAAAAAATGCATAGTGTTTATATGACGTATTTTTTTAACAAATATGTGTGTCAGCCTGTTTGCAAGTGTGACAGGGTGGGCCGATGTGGTGACGTCAGACCAGAATGCAGGAAGAAAAACAAAGGAAAAATACTGCGGTGCAAAAAGGCGCCATTTATTTTTAAAAACAAAAATAAATAAAATATTTTAACAAAAAAAACACTTGCTCACAGAGCAAAATAAAGGCTTTAAACAAAACAAATCTCGAACACAACACAAAATACCAAACACACAGGTCAGGCTGGGCAGATCGCTTTCACTGAACCTATGTTGATTTTTTTTCTTTTCCTTTTTCTCCTCGCTCTCTCTCGTTCACTCCTCCGAACACCCACACAGACTGCAGAGCGCTGCAAGCTTTTATGTAGGTGACCATCTCCCGATTAGCAACAAAATAATTACTCAGTTCGATAGATGGCCACCTTCTACACAAGTTTTTTTTTTAACTACTACTGGCAGAGGACAAGCTGCCGACCTCGCCTCTGCCAGAACACATTTAAATAAAAATAACATAACAAACGCACGGCTACGCCGTCATTTAAAAATGCAGAAATTATAATAAAACAAAACAGATACAAAATAACACGCAAACACAGGGGTGGAGGGGTACCCTGTTCTAAATTAAATAAACAATACATTTTTAAATAATAATACAAAACAAATACATTTTACAGCAGGGCTTTGCTCCTCGCCCTGTCACAGCAAGACACATAGACTTGTTACAAACATTCTTAAAGATTAGAATGAGGATAAGGATACGCAATCATATTTTTAATAACTGCTGTACAAAGCGGTATAACCCACTTCTTTTGCTACCACACTAATTTATACTTTCTGTGTCTTTCAGTTCGGGACCGAGTGAGATCTAAAATGGAGCGGGATATTTTGGCTGAAGTGAATCATCCATTCATAGTAAAACTTCACTATGGTAATACATGTATAGTCTACTTCTGAAATACACTAGGAATGTTTGTGGGTGCCAACTCAGGGTATTGTAGTCATTTATTGTAGTTTGTTATTTTACATGTTGAAAGTATCTGCTTGGCAGGTATTTGCTCAGTACAACAAAAACTCTGTTGGGGGAAAAAAAGTAAAATCCCTTTTTCAGACATGTCTGCTTAGTTCACAGATCGGGGCTGTAAGTCTTCCTAGAGGGAGGAAGTCAGTGTTCATGCTGCTTACACTACCAGCAGGAAAAAGAAAAAAAATGGAAAGCCAACTTGATATGGTTTCCGATGAAGTAGAGTCCTCTGAAGATTAAGGGGATACTTTACACCACTGTCCTATTTTATTTCTTACCTGTTTAGATTGATTAGTTTGTAATAATGACAAATAATTATCTGAGCAAGAAATTACAATAGAGAATCATACAGAGCCCACATAACCGGATATTCAGTAAGGCAATAAAGATTATATAAAATATCCATTTAAATTGGCAAACTTAAAACACAAAAAATAGGTTTACAGTAATAGTTTTAGCTTAAACAAAAAATCAGTTTTATCATCTGCCACTTCATCAAACTCAATTGCTGAATGAGAATACTGGATTTGAGCCATCAACCACTTCATTGGTGAGAGTAAGCGAGGTGAATACTGTTGAGGAGTAATTCATTCTTCTACTTAGGTAGAAAATAGACCTGATACACCTATTTACTGTTTACAGGTCAAAACAACCAAAGTATGCGTCAAAACATGTGAAGAAAAGGTTACATAAGATTACATCTTCTGTAATGTGCAAGGAAGCTTGCTTTTTATGTTCTGTTTATTTGTTAATTTTTAGATTCACAATAGTTTCTTACATATTTGGACTCTGAAGCGCTTATTGTGTGAATTCTGTACAGTCTTGGATCTGTTATTAGGTAACTTAATGTTTCCACTTCAGCAAACTTGAAAACAAACTAAACACCATGCAATGTGAGTAACAATGATAACATGTTAACCTCTTGGCTATCATTTAAATCTTTGGCATGAACAAAATGTGTATTTTGGAAGGGGGAGTTTATCAAAGGCCCCTGAAACATGCCTGTGTTCTGCACTTTCCATGATTCTATTTTCATCTTCATGCCAGAAATCACATAATTAACATGATACTTTCTTTGTTTACTGCAGCATTTCAGACTGAAGGAAAACTGTATCTCATTTTAGATTTCCTCAGAGGTGGAGATCTGTTTACACGGCTCTCCAAAGAGGTTGGGTATTGAAATACATTTTGATGCACATTTTTTTTTATTACAATAGGGAATAAATGTTTAAAACAAACTAATAAATATGGTTCAATTCACAGTATGTCTGTAAAATAATTGAATATTCTTGTTAGCTTTAGGGCAGAGGTTCTCAAAACTTTTTTGAATCATGCCCCACCTTAGTCATTTTTCTTTACTTGCAAGCAGTAGGAAGTAGAACACATGCTGTTCAACAAACATCCCGGGGACTCATGCCAGTTTAAATAACCAAAACTGGAATTACATTTAAGTGACCTCACTTAGCTGAACCTACATAAGCAGTGATAATCAATAAATACAGATTTTTTAACCTTTCACTGTACAGTAGGTTTAAAAAGGCACGAGAGACATTATCTATATATAGCTTTCAGGATCATTACATCCTGAGTGTGCTAAAGCATTATATACAGCACAAGGTAAAATTCCAGGTTTGAAAACGCTGAAGTTGCTCATAAACCTAAAGTGTTTACTCCCAAAAGAGATTCTGCTGATGGGGATGATTACATAAATGTATTTTCACAGGCTGAATAGTCTTTTTATTGACTGTATAACATATGTATTTTACTTTAAGAAAAGGGGCATGTTAAATGTTAAATATTTAAAGGAGAACATTTTGCTTTTTCATACAGTGTATTGAACCGTCAGCATTTGGAATTTTAGTAGGGTGTTTCTTTGAATTCCAGCAAATCCATTCGTGTTCTGGAATCCTCATGACATCAGTCTCATCTATGAGCTGTATCTAGTACTGTCAGGGCTGCTGAATCCATCTCAGTCACCTGGGTTGCAAAGCACTGTGCTTAATGAGATCAGAGAATCAGAGAATGAAACTGAAAATTTGACATTGAAACGGGGTAAATAAAATAAACTGTTCGCAATCGCAAGGGATTGATCTTATCGACCTATAGCCAATGAGGATAAGTCACAGAAGGATTTTTAGAGCATTTTACAGCACTGAGGAAATGCCTTAACTTGCATTGCCAACCTATTCTCGGTTACCCTGAGGCTACCTGTAAAAGTAAGTGGTTGATGCAGTGCTAGTGGCAGGGTGCGATTTGTCAAATTTTCAGTGGGGGGGGGGATAAAATAGACAAACAACAAATCATCATGGCACGCATTGATACATCTGTAGTACACATTTTAAACAGTTAAGAGAATCACTAAGCTACTTATTTATTACACATTTGCCAAATCTGCCATCATTCAGGATAAATGCAGTTATTTTTATGGATACGGTCATACTTGCCAACATTTGGAAACCGTTCAGCGGGATGCTGATCATGTATATGATCATATAATAGACGTATCCCCCCAACAACACCACACGACCATCATGACAGTAAAAATAGACATGATGAAGCATTCTTACCTTTGTGTCAGCCATACGAAGAGCACAGCATGTGGATTTTACTAACTCTACTGTGCAGAATAAATTAATTTTTTTTCTATGGGTAAATATCAGGACTCTCTTCCTATGCATCAGGACGAGGGACATTTGCTAGGAAATCGAGACTGCCCTGACCATATAGGGATTGTTGGCATGTATGTAAGGTATCAAAAAGCAATACCAAAAACTACCTATGTTACAGCAACTCAAATAATGTTAAAACGCATTCATGACAAGTACTTGCATTGTTGCACATAACCTCATTGATAACTGCACAGAGTGTAACAACAATAAAGGGAACATAATACAACATCCGTATTTTAACAGCTTAATCTGCAGGAGTTAATTGTTGTTAATCTTGGCCTTTTTTCCACTCTGCTCAGCAGGTGACTCGGCAGGTAAAAGTTCCAGTCTTTGGCTCTGGGGCTGTTTAAAAAAAGCTACTGTGGATTTTTAGTGTCCTGTCTTCATGTCTTTTTTCTTTAGTATAGTATGCACTTCTGATGATAATAAAAAATAACAGTTTGAAATACAACAACTGAATGTCGTTGACGTAGTTGATTTTTATTGGTTAATTTGCCTTGCTACGGTGCACACACCACTACTGTTGGATGACAATGACGGGTGAGTAGAATCCGAGCCTGATCCACTTTATACAGCCAAACTTTATGATCCGGCTCCAGTGAAACTAAACTCCATTCCTTTTTTTTTTTTTAAATCATGTTAATACAATTTGCTACTGATCTTATGGTCTGAAGTGCTAAGACCAAGATTTTTTTGAAGTCAATTTGCGTAAAAATGATGCAACTTACATTTATTATTTTAAATATGTTTAAAATTTCTTGAAGAAATCATTGTTAATTCAAAATCTTTTATCCGGGGATAAATTTATCCCCCCTGGGATGACAACTGAAAGTGCAGAGCCAGGGGAAAAAATGCAGAGCCAGGGAAATCCCCTCCACCCCACCCCCACCCCATCAAATCGCACCCTGGCTAGTGGTTTCCTTTGTTCTGTAAAATACTCTAAATAAATCCAGTTGTGACTTATCCCGACAGTCTCTGTTGATGAAATCACTATGTTGATGAAATGCACGTAATAAAACTAAGTGGGTGTAACGAAATACTACTGAACAAACCTACCCAACCGACCTTTAAATACCTTTATTGATCAAACAGTTTTTTTTTTTCAACTGTTTGACACAACGTTACAAGGTTCATCACAGTTATAATTAAACATAGTTACTAAAACTGTAACTAAACATAGTTACAATGTACATTTTTCTGTAGATTCTTTCTGGCTTTAACAAAGTTGGGAGGTTATGTTGCAACAATGAATCTTGATAAATCTTGCATCATTGTGTCAAACAGTTTAACTGAGTTCAAATTCTGGTACCTAATTATACAGTTGGGTTTTTACTGGAGCCAAAACATATTTCGGACCTATTGCCATCCCACAATTTGTATGCTAATTATAATTTTTACCACCTGTATTTTTTGCGTCTAATTAGTTAGTAAATAGGGCATGACCCTTTGTGAAATACCAAGCACAGTCATCTTAATTTTCCTCACACAATTCTGGCCAAATTACCACCACTTAGTAAGTGAGGCTCTCTGTCTCCAATAGCAACCAGAGAATAATGCTAAAATTGAACTGGCCTGTTAAATGTAGATTTAAAAGCATTTTCAGACTGCGTTAAGTGAGAATTAAAATTCAGCTCGAAAAAAAAACACATTTGCTAATTCTCTAGTGCATCCCTAAGTGTCATCCTCTGCTTTTTCACAGAATTAGGATTCAGGTAATGACCTGCTGATTAAAAGGGTCAACACTCCCACACACGTGTGATGAGTCACTCTGTCAGCGTTGTATCAAATGTGAAAAGAAAAATCTATGAAAAACGTAAAAATCCTCTGTCTACTTTACTCTTGGTTAAAGCCTGTGGCTTTACCGGTCCAGCTCCTTGGTGTAATTGGCTTGGAAAACATGATTACTTAAAGATAAATATGATACAGGTTTTTCACATTGAGACCAATTATTTATTATTGTATGCTATGAATTCCAACCCATGTTTTCATGAAGCTTTCATTTTTGTTACAAAAACTGAAGTGTTGAGTCATTATAAATGGTGAGAATTCCTTGCAAGATATATAAAGCCGATCATATGAGGTTCTGGTTTAATGTTTGATTTTGACTTAAATTAAGTACAGATGGAAAAGTACTTACGTGACTTATCTACTTCTGCATAGGTCATGTTCACAGAAGAAGATGTCAAGTTCTATTTAGCTGAGCTGGCCTTGGCTTTAGACCACCTCCACAGTCTTGGAATTATATACAGGGATCTCAAGCCTGAAAAGTAAGGACTTGTGAAGAATGTCTGTGTTTAAAATCAATTACTGTCCTTGGTGTAAACATCTGAATTGTAGTTTATGCTTTCAATACAGGTTGAGCCGTAGTAAGGTTTCAATCAGATATCTGTGCACCGTAGAATCTAAAATCTGCAAAACAGTCAAAAATGTGTGGATGCTGGTATTTGCTTTAGCTTAAAGATGGAACCTAAACAAATAAAATGTGCCAGTTTCTAATCAATAGAATCTGTGACAAGATAAAAAGAGGATACAACACGGAGTACTGTAGTTATTCTAACCAAATAACCAAGAAACTTGAGTAGGTTATTTCAGGGCATCCTCAATGAGTTGTACAGTGCTAGATCTCTCAACACTTGTATTATTATTATTATTATTTATTTATTTATTTATTTATTTTTTATTTTTTATTTTTTTACTGGCCCTCCCTTTACATTTTCTTGTATATAGTATATTGTATTCAAGTATTCTATATTTCCTGAAACATTAACCCATTCTAATTAAGGGTAAATGTCTTAAATGTAGTGTTTGGAAGTATATCAATTTTAAGAAATGACAAATGGATCTCTGAAAATGAGATCCTTTTATTTACTATTCCAGATTCTTAAAATAGAACAGTTACTTGGTTACTACGGTGGCCCTGAAGTGCAAAACACAAATACAAAAAGAAAAGCACAAACACAAAAAGAAAAACACAACAACATAAAGGAAAACACAACAACATTATGGAAAACGCTGCAGCATTAAGAAAAACACAACATTAAGGAAAATGTGTTTGTGCTTTTCTTTTTGTGTTTGTGTTTTGCACTTCAGGGCCACCGTAGTTTACACCTAAATACACATACAAGAGAAGCTGAAATATCAGTCTGGCATAGGCATTTTGCTTTTGTCCTCTTGGTTTTGCAGAAGAAGAAAATAAAATGTGATATTCTACTTTATAAAAAAAAACCGCTTTTTATATAAAAAGAAATAACAAACCAACTGTAACACGTTTACTGTTAATCCCAAAAGGAAACCTAAAATGTTCAGCAAAAAAGTAGTCTAATACACCACAGTGTCACAGCAGAAAAGATAAATAAGACACATAGTTTAAATACCAGCTCCAAATGACAGGAGTTTATAAGGTCAGGCCCTATCATCCAGTGTATAGTGCATAGTTTACAGGTTATATAGGGTTGTTAAAGTATGTCACTTTAACTGCAGATGTGGAATAACAATGATGTCTTTCACCAAGAGGTGTATGTTCTTGGAAAAATGCTGCATTCTGTTTATTTTAATGTTGTCCTCTAAAAAAATGTACAGTATTAAGCAGTTAGTAGGCATCAGTTACATGACCTGTGATGGTAGTCTTAGCACTGTGTTGTCCATCACGATTTGGTTCCCCCACCAGGTTTCATTGCTCTACAGTGAACAATTAACAGAAGTATTGTGTCGTACTGATGTTTTAACCACCCTGTATTCGTCAACGATAGTTTAATTTCTTAAAAAGTTTTAATAGGAAATCAACACCTGTCTAGGAAGTAACATTTCACCAGTTCTAGTTTCCATTCAGGGACATTTAAAATAAAACTGTACATAACTAGAAAGGGGTTTACCAATGTGTGCTCAGAAATGATTATGCTTTTAGATGTATTAATAGGGAGTGGGTAGGTGTTTTTGGTCTTTTGGGGCCCCGCTTTGTTATAACAATCTGCAATTGTGTGTGTATTATTGCCCCACAATTACGCAGATGATTACACATTTTTAAATCAATGTAAGAAGTCTTGAGAAACAAATATCCAACAAAAAGTATACTTCCATGTAGAATAACAATGCAATGCACATTCTAATACAACATTTTTTACCATTGCAGCATCCTTTTAGATGAAGAGGGCCACATCAAGATAACAGGTAAGTTATTGATTGTTTAAAGAGTGCTGTGCATGGGGCTGTAGAATCCAATGTTCTAGCTTCATCCATCATGTTTGACGTTTGATGAGATTTCTGCTGTAACCTGTTGCCTTTCCCATCATTCAGACTTCGGTCTCAGCAAGGAGGCAATAGACCATGACAAGAGAGCCTACTCTTTCTGCGGGACGATAGAATACATGGCCCCAGAGGTTGTCAACAGAAGAGGACACACACAAAGTGCAGACTGGTGGTCATTTGGTGTTCTAATGGTACATCGTAATATTATATATTTTTAATTCTAATCCTGAAAATGTAGATCAAATATAATTATAAAGTATATAAGATGCATGGTATACAACAACAACAACAACAAAAGATTTTATTGAAATACTGTAGTTAATTCATTTGTTACATACTCTCTGTAGTTAATTCATTTGTTACATACTCTCTGTGTAAAAAAACAAAGAAACAAAACAAATACAGTATATTCACAAAAAGGAGCCGTGTTTGACATTGTATTTGTCTCATCAACATTTTGAATTTTGTTCAAGTTTATAACCTGTCATAGATTCATTTATGATTTTAAACAGTGAAGGTGGATAAATTGTATTCCTGTCACGGAAGAAGAATAAACAATCCAGGGATCCTGGAGTCTGAATGCAAATGATGTATCCGTGATACTCTCTGGCAGGCAAACTAATAACAGCTGTGCATTTGCATAGAAAATGCAATTACTAATTTAAATTAATCATACATTAAAATCAATCCCTGTTTGGACCAAATGTTATGTGATACCTGTGTTATGGCATTAAAGCCAAACATGAAAGGAAAATTAGAAATGAAAGATAAGCTGGATATTTGACATAGATCGAAACCAGATAACAGGGTAATATATTTTGTAGTCAGTATGTAACTTTGAACTGTGTGGAAAAAAAAAACTATTTTATTTTAATAATACCCTCTACCAATTCTGTTGTTCATTGTATGCTGTATTAATGATGAAACCTTTCATCAAGACACATGTATTAAGGTTAACACATAGAAGGCATTATTATATATCAGGACTTTATATTGTCACTTTAATCTAGAAATGTTACCAAAGGCATGTGAGAAACATGGTGAAGAGCATGATAATGCAACAGTATTACCATCTTCTCTTCTTCTCTAGTTTGAGATGCTGACAGGGTCACTGCCTTTCCAAGGCAAGGACAGAAAGGAAACAATGGCACTAATACTGAAGTAAGTATGACAAAAAGAAAAAAAAAGTTATAGCATACTGTATATAGATGCATGGGTAGAGAAATACAGGAGTTTTAACAAATATAATAATATTTGGCCATAATACAAAAATATAATTGTAGCAAATCATATACTATATATATATATATATATATATATATATATACCTTTTGTGTAAACAAAACCTTTTCATGTTTTTCATTTTGTACACTGCAGTTATACCTTTCAATCCTATATATACACCTATGGCCAAAAGTTTTTGATCACCCTATAGAATTAACTAATTTGAACGTGGAATGAAGCCTGCTGAATAATGTTACATTAACATATTGAATTACATACCGTTTTGTTGTTTTCCATATACTTAACGAAAAACTGGCAAATTGAAAGATGTGACATTTCAAAACCTAACATGAAATGCTGTACTACTATTATGGCAATATAATATAGTAGTTTCTTTGATCACATGATGTTAAATCAAATATAAAAATTATGTTTATATATATATATATATATATATATATATATATATATATATATATATATATATATATATATACAGTATATATATACAAATGATGTCTTAATCCTAAAATTCTAGGTGGCGCAAAACTTTTGACATATATGTGTTTGGAAGGTATAACTGCAGTGTACAAAAATGAACATGATTTACACAAAAGGTTTAAATGATTTTTATTTCAGGACGTTTCAGATAAAAGCCCTTCTTCAGTTGTATAGGTTTAACATACCAAAACGTTGGGAAGTTGGGAGCAGTACAGGATTTATTTATGTTGGGATCCAGTTACAGTATATGCCTTCTTTACAAATCGTAAATCACTAACAGGCCAGTAAATTCATTGCCGTTCAATTCAGTTACTTGCACACTAATGCTTTATGAAACTGACCATTTAAATCATACAGTACTATTTCTTTTCAGAGCAAAGCTTGGCATGCCACAGTTTTTAAGCCCAGATGTTCAAGGTTTGCTGCGTGCACTTTTTAAGAGAAATCCTACCAACAGATTAGGTATGTACCTATGTTTGTGTGGAATGTACTGTAAAATATGTTTTTGTTACAAACTGTAAACAACATTTTTCAGGATCTCCTGCTTTCCATATGCCACACGTGTTATATATATATATATAACACAAGCACATATAGAAGCCTAGCCAAGAAAATCTACCATACCATATTAAGAGGACACTGCAAATGTCCCTGTGAGACTAGCTGTCTCCTTTACCTTGAATAGCATCCTATTTAAGCTAATTCCATTATACAAGCGGAAGGGGAACTGTTCCCAATATTGCACATGATCAAGTGGTCCACCTACCACAGTTATAGTTTTAGTGTTATGATGAAGGTTGTCAGTGGAATCCTAAATGTGATTCTAAGGTTTCTAAATTACAGCAGATGTTAAATTATGACACAGGGACATATTTTCTAATATTCTTTTACTTAGTAGAAAATGCAGAATTAATGCTACAATATGGGGGAAAAAAACAACAACTTGTGCTTTAAGTGCCTTGAATTATATTACTTTTTTTGGTTCATTTTTTAAAATTAACAGGAAAACACTTATGTTCAATGTATCTTATCGTGATAATACCTTTTTTTTTTAGTTTAGTCTTAAGGTCACCATACACCAGAAGCGATGTGATTTGTCCTGCGATAAAATGATACTTTCACTGTGACACTACCTTTCACACCAGTGGCGACTGGCGCGTGCGATGTGATAGACATAATAGCTTTTCAGAATAATTATTTCAGTAAAGGTAAACGAATCATACACACCAGCTATATCCAGTTCCCTGGAAATGGACTGCCAGATGTTCTCGCTCATTGTCATGCCTTTGATATTGCAAGACTTATCCTTTCTTCTGCCGTTGTTTACTGAAGGCGCACAAGGGAAGCTGTTCCTCATTGGTCAGTTCCCTAGCTGCCGTGAGACAAAATATAAAAAATAGACACCAATCCTTCTTTATTCACATCACATCAGTGTCGCCTGTCACATCGCAGGCAGTGTGAATGGCTCGTTTAAAAATACACGGTTTATGTTTTTTGTAGTGGTGCAGTGTGTCCTACGACACATTTGCTTGTCACATCGCGTCCTGTGTGTAGAGACCTTTAAGCACAATGTGGAGCCTGTTCTCAGTGTGCAAGGAATACATTCCCTTTAAGGAAAAAGAGCTCCAGTAGCAGCATTAAATAATAATAGACATAAGCTTCCTCTTGAGAGGCCAGTTCCACTTCTCAGTTGCCGCTAAAGAGCTACAGGCACTAATTATACCATAGCTGAGGCACAGATGAGGCTGAACAAGAAATACAGATGCAATCTCCTGCAGTTAAAGTGTAAATCAAAATCTGTATGTAATAAGTATATAGGTGAGTCATGCTTCCAAAAATAGAATTCAGCGCCCCTATTTGCCTCAAGGAAGGGGAGCAGCTTCCCTACTGTAGCTAAAACTGTGTAAACAAACTGGACTGTATAAAGTAGAGTGCAAAACAAACTTTTGAGTTAACTTAAGTGACACTGCAGCATTTATGGAGGGATACATTCTTAATTGCATCTTTATTTAAATGATTCCTCACATTGTACACAACTCGATGAGTAAATTTCTTTTTTTTTAATTTAATTTTATTTTTTAAATAATATTTTAGGTGCTGGGCCTGATGGAGTAGAAGAGATTAAGAGGCACCCTTTCTTTGCACCAATAGACTGGAATGTGAGTATTGGACTGGACAGTAATTCTTACTGAAAATACTCCACAGAAGTATTACGTTTTTTGTTGTTGTTTTAAAACATAAAAGATGTGCATTTATAACAGACATATTATTTTAGGGAGTCCTTGCACACGTCATACCTGTGGCATTTCAATGTTTGCCAGTCAGGGGTCTATTAACACCATTAAACCTTGATTGGTATATTCACATATAATTAGGCTAGACAAGTGCCACAGATATACACACATTGAGAACCTGGAAATACTCTCCTGATACACACACACACACACAAATCACCCCCTCAGACCTTGTTAAAATGTTATTGAAACAGTAAGAAGTGAGCAGTTTACTGTTGAGATCTGAATCAAGTTCAGTCTTTTAAGCATAGAATGTGGGCTTGATTTCTTTCTTGCTCCTTGTTAGCTGTGTTCTCTATGACTTCTTTATACCCTGATCCTACAGTCTTAGCCTCACTCACACTGTTGTACACTAAGCATAGTTTTAATTTACCAGTAACACTTAATAATGGTTGGAAATTCCTCACATGGTGTAAAAACTATGTGAGACATGTACAGCCTTTCTAAATCAATACAGTTTTATTAACCACTTTACGAGACAGATTTGCCAAAGATTTTATTTTGGAGCCATTTTTAGAAAAAGGAAATTGATTTCAACTCAAGTGTAATGCAGCTGTCCAGATGATTGGATGCATTTGAAAAATGACTTGAATCAGCCTTACTTCATCTCTGAGGAAAAACAATTTAAATAACATGTCACTTTATTGAAGTTTGATTTCAGACTGAAAGAAATGAGGCTGTCAGATTTTGTTTTAAGCAATCATTCTTATTTAGCAGCAATTAAAATGTCAGTGTTTGTGGAGTACCTGTTGCTAAGGTAAGACGTTTTCATTTTAAAGCACTCTTTCTCTGTCTCCAGTATACTTGTGCAAGGTGACAACTCAATCGTACATTTGAATAAAAAATTCAGATTTAAACATATGGGCAGGAGGGTAATCCAGATTAGCAGCAACATTTCAGAGTCCAAAAGTACCAGGTTGCTTGACTTTGTGTGACTGTAGATGAGTAAATATTTTCTAAAGGGCACGTGGATTAAGTACACCGTAGGAATCATACTACATTGAGTGGGATAAAGACACAACTACACCATTCCTATTACAGATATAGTTCTGGAGTAAATATGTTTAATGACGTATTTGCATAACAATGCTACTGTAAATCCTTAAACAGACCACTCTTGTGGTTTATAGTGTCTCATTGAGGGGTTTTGCATTTAGCCAAAACGAATGTTTATTATTTTATTTTGACCTTTTAAATCAATGTTAAATCTTGATTTAAAAAATGAATCTGGACCTTGTAAATAAATTAACAGTAAGAACATCAATTTCTTACACCAGCATTTGGGAGCAGGGCAGGGGTGATAAAGAATTGCACAGAGGTGGACACGTTAAACAAGGTTAGGGTTAGTGTTAGTGTTAACAAAAACTAAAGTGAACATAAGTATTGTTTATTATTATTATTATTATTATTATTATTATTATTATTATTATTATTTATGATAGAAATCTGAATTAAAAGTAAATTATCAAAATGTTTTTTCCCTCCTTTTATACCCCCAAAAGAAATTATATAGGATAGAAATCAAGCCCCCATTTAAACCAGCTGTTGGCAGACCTGAAGACACCTTTCACTTTGATCCAGAATTCACATCACGAACACCAACTGGTGAGTTTTGTGCTTGAAGATCAGTTTCTATTGATGCAGCTTTGATACAACCCCCTTTTTTCCTTTTGACTCAATGATTTGACAATGATTCAGAAGTACAGTTATAGTCTTGAAGAGGTAAACACATACAACTCTGTAAAACCTTTGTGTGCAACTCTCGGGGTTCATTTCAGAAGCTTTAGGCTACGATTATTACTGAACCCGTGTGATCAAATGGAAAAGCCATCTCAGTGACAAACTGGCAATCACAAGGCATGACTTGGCTTTGTACTTCTGTGTGGATCAGCAATTCAACTACAGATTGCAAAACAGAGCACCTTGAGAAAGCAGAAAATTGGTTTCTTTCAGTTTAAGGTTACATACATTTGTACAGGACAAAAGAGCAGCAGAAGCCATAATTTAATCAGCAAAAAAAAAATTAAGTCAAAATAGCTTACATAAGAAAATAAGTTTGAGAATGCAAAAAGGCCTTTTGTCCTATCAAGGCTCATACCTTGTTAGAACACCATTTTCCCCTACTGTGGGGATCTCATTTAAAAGCACAGAATCTAGCATATTAATCTAAATTAATTTTTTTAATGTTCCCAGTGTTTAAGATCTTGCCACGTCACCTGGTGTGCAATGCTATGCATGTATACCTACCTGTGTGTTATGCAACAAATTCTGCTTCTTCAGGAGTTCTATAATATCTGCTACTACTTGTAAATAGACGCATCAGGCAAGTAAGGGCTTTCTGCACCGAAATAAAACAAAACAAGTATGGGTACGTATGGCATCATATGGCTTACAAAAGGATACAAGAGGTACTAGAACATAATTAGATTTAGTGTGACAATCATAACCTGCTTTTTTTTATTACCCTTGTATCAGGGATCAATTTTGAACGTACCTCTCCACCCATAGTTTTCATTTCCGAAGCTTTCAACCTAGATAACTGCTGATTCCATGTAATGAAAAAGGGATCAGAGATAGTATGGATTAGAAAGAGCCATTCAAGGACAATGGCAGAAATTAGATATCAGGTTTTGAATTTTTAAAGACACAACAATAAAAGCATCTTTCAAGAATAATTCTGTATTGGATTAAAGACAGAATTGCACTGTATATTGCTGCATGCGATTTTGCAATGCTGTTTGCAAGTCAAATACGATACCACTTCACATTGCATATCTCTAATGATTGTGTATTACATAGTAGTTACTTAGTAAATATATGTGTACTAACACATAATTACAATGTTATTATACATAGTTACAATGTACTTAATGTTTTTGCACAATATATGTAAGTACACAATTGTATCAGAAAGGGGTTAGGCTTAGAGTTAAGGTTAAGCTTAGAGTTAGGTTTAGAGATAAGGTTATATCATGCAAAAAAAAATACACATTAAGTACATAACAAAGTCACAGACTCTGGTTCCCCCAGCTCGCACACAAGAAATGCATTAAATATTTTCAGTGCATTGGAGCCAGGTTTTGTTACATTGGGACAAAATAAAAGCCATAACTCCAAAACAGTATACAGTGCGCCCTGTTAGGCCATGTTAACAGTAAATTGTATACTTCTACTTGTCCCTTAAAATGTGTATTAACGAGAATTGACTGTCCACCTGGAAGTATCACTTGCCAGTGCGGCACCATATTTTACATATATTTGAATAAATAAATAATCTTTTATTCGCATAGTACACCAATGTGTACAATGCAGCAGTGTGATTTATTTTGTGTTACTGGTAGCCTACAGGCTAAAGTAAAAATAAAGTGTGCCAGGTATTCATTTGATTTTACTATTGTACTGTATAGGCCTACTGTACAGATTTATATTTTTGTTCATAATGTAATGTGTAGTCTACACAAAACACATTAGTGTTATGTCAGCGCAATGATTTATACATTTTTAATGTATGTATGTGTGATTTTATTGTGTTTTTTCAAACCTGACACCTCCTTATGTCGGGCAAACATGTCCGGCTTGAAAAGCTTTCTGAAAGAAACACATTTTTTTATGAAGGTGAAGGTGGGGGCCCACTATAGAATCTGATGGGATTAAATTGACTTTCATTATTTATTCGAAAAAATGTTGCACAACTCTCTCAATACTAGAGATCTCGCTAAGAGGACGCAACAAATATTTAAATTATTATATTGCACTTCTCTTCATAAACATATTTTCTCTTAGCACATATTGGCGCAACAAAAATGCAAATTGTGGTATGTTTGCGCTGCGACTGGCCCATTTGACATGTTTCAGGTCAGAATAGGTTTTGCCAAACCTGCTCACTGTTAGAACAACAATAAGCAATTGAATTGGTATGTTATCCCAAGGAAAATGTTATGTCAGTTATTAATGCACGCATATTCAATTCTTAATTTGTATTTGTCTGGAGGGGTATCTCTCGAGGTTAATGACTTGCACATCGTCCCCTCTATGGTACAGAGCAGAACTGCTCAGTCATTTTAATATTAAAACAAAAGTGTGAATCAGCCTTTTAGACAGGTATATACTCTTTATGAGAAGAAATGTAATTGGATCATTTAAACTATACATATTCAAAGATGGAACAGTTTCAGCAGTGTGCTAAAGTGTGGGACACTTGAAAAAGCACAACATTAAAGATCACCTGATATAGCACAGAAAATAAAGACTGATGTTCCTGTCTGAGTGCAGGGCTTCACTGTGATAAATGAGTAACACTTTATTTCATTTGGACACTAGGTGGTATTCATAACACATTCATCAAGTTACATTACACTGTATTATGAATGTATATGTATAATACTTCAGTATCACTTTGAAAACCTATGTACCAAACATGTAAGTATTCATAGTACTTGTTATAAAACAAACATACATTTCTGTGAATCACTTTTACTGTAAATATTGACATTTGTTACAGTACATCGTTTGATTTTGCAACATTATGATAACAAATACTTAGATGCAAGTTATGTCAGTTTACAAAGGGAGAAGAAATAGAAGTATTTTTTAAAATATATTTTAATAGTGCTGTTCTTACATATTTATTTTACTGTACCATTGTAAAAAACAAAACAAAAGGAAAAAAATGGCATTGAATCACTCTTCAAAAGACCCGAAATGGTTTTAAAGGTTATTAGAGGTAACAAATAACTGACCTTCTCTAAGTCATTTTACATTTTTGCATGTACTGTATATATATATATATATATATATATATATATATATATATATATATATATATACTGCTGACAATTTTCATTAAATCATTTTCTCCATAGACTCCCCTGGCCCCCCGCCAGGTGTCAATGATCACCAGCTTTTCAGAGGATTCAGTTTTGTTGCTACAAACCTTGGACAAGAGCAAACGCTGAGGGATAGCCACCAGAGTGTAGTCCCCCCCATTGTACAGGTACATCAGGGCTGCAGCTACTTGTTGACCGTGGGTGGCTGGTGGGACAGTTAAAAATAGTTTTGTACATTTAGATCTCCCACTTTTTTTAACCTATCCTTTTTCTGCAGTTTTCTGTTTTTTTTTTTTTTTTTTTAAAAATGCGTTTCCATCACCTTTAGAAATTTAAATAGATTGGTAGATTGCGATCACTCAGTTGGTAACCATTCACTCATCTTGATGTAGTCTGAAGGAGTAATCATCCACATAATGTAAACACATTGTAACATGTATGTCAAGGTACATTTTTGGTTTTCACTGTGTTCAGGTAATAAAAATGTACAGAGGAACCCCTACTAGTTTGTATTGTTGTAAAATATTAGACTGCAAACTGGAACAGTGGAAGAAATTATTGCAGTTATCTTCTACTTTTTTTGGCAGTGTTTCAGCCGAGTTGATGTTTTGTTTCAGTTAACAAATGTCAGTTCTGCATCTTTTATCTGTAGTTATATTAACCCAAAATGAACCAGTTTAATTAAAAGCATGATAAGTTGTTGTTGTGATATATTTTGATAGGAACAGTTGGAATATGTATGTACTGCAGAGACTACTAAGATGATGTCATCATTTCTTCGTTTTTTTGTTTCTTGGTTTGGTTTAGTAATTAATCTAGTTACTGGTTTTCTAACAGGGGGGGAGGGGAGGGGGGGCATAAACGTGATTGTTACAAGTCACCTATACCTCTCTTCAGTCTAAACATTTCATTTTCCCATTTGCTTGGCCTGTAGAGACTGCACGGGAACAATATTCATTTTAGAGATGGCTATGAAATCAAGGAAGATGTTGGCATTGGAGCATATTCGGTGTGTAAACGATGTGTTCACAGATCTACTGGAGTGGAGTATGCTGTCAAGGTCAGTGCAGTTTTCACTTGATCTCATATCATTATTAATGGTTCTACAAAATCAAATCCTGCCCTTCACTTCCAGAGATGTGTACATGTAGGTGTCACCAGTGCAGTTCCAAAAGAACCACACGTTATATCAACCTGTCTCATGTTCAAGGTCTTTTATTTAATGATTTGTTTTTACATAACATTTCTGGGAATTTATCAGAACTTTACCGAATTATCAAATTAAAACATAAAACATATCTAATGTATGAAAAGTGGTCTTTCACTGCTGGGATTTGTGATTTTACAATTGTATTATTTGAATGAGATTTTGAGAACCTCTGCTGTAAGTCAGTATGTATATAGCCCTTTGTCATGCCTTGTCTTAACGATAGCATACTACTTGTACCACTACTAAATAAAGAAACAATATATACAAATCGATATAGTACTACAGATTACTTCTTTTTTTGCAAATCTTTAGTTGACATGGGTGGATGCTCAAGGTGCTACCAAAGCTGGTGTTTGTGATTATTCTGTCATTGCCAGATTCCATAAATGGAAGTATGGATGAGTACATTAATGGAGATGTATAGAAAAGAATGCCAGTGGTTGTTAAAAAAAAAAAAAAATTACAAAAAAAAACACACTTATGCGTAACTGTCTGTTCTTATGTAATCTGCTAGCTTCTTTGCTAGGTTGGAAGGTTAACAGGTGTTTCCTTAATTTTATTTATTTTTTATCCCCCAGTGTACTGTATACCAGATTTGTGAACTGACAGTTTAAAAAAAAAACCCTTAATGATGATGACTTTGTTTCAGATAATCGATAGGAGTAAGAGAGACCCATCAGAAGAGATCGAGATCCTCTTGCGATATGGACAGCACCCAAACATCATTACTTTGAAGGATGTATGTAAATCACTGTCATCTCTTACTTGTAACACCATTTAGTTTTTAGCTGAGAAACCTGATGCTAGATGAAGATGCAAATAACAGAAGTCAGAGGGACCATATAGTAGGGCCTACCAGGGTCAAGGCAGTCAAACATAACTGACAACTGAACTGTCCCTACAATACCCTTACAACAAACAGTCCATACCAAAGAACAGCTGCCCTACTTGCATCCTAAATGTCTACATGGTATTTTTCTTTAAGATGCAAGGATTTGTTTTCCAGCAAGGGAATTCAGTGACATGAAGATTATATTATCGAGATTTCATACATTAAATAAGCAGTTTGGAATGCATCCTTCTAAAAAGCAAGTACTCAATAAGGATGCCACAAAGTAGCCAAATCCAGATCCAGCTGCCTTATGAACTATGGAACTATGTCAAGGTCAGTTTAATTATTAGTTGCATTGTTAGTGAAGCTTACCATAAAATGATTATAGGTGACAGTGTTTCCTTAAGTTTTATAGACAAGAAGAGGTGATAACTTTTATTGGAATAACTAAACAATAATTAATCACAATGCTGTCAAGACCTCAGAGGTCTCTTCAGGTGAAGTAGAAGAGATTGATGTTTATAGATATACATTTGGAATAAAGCCCTCTGTGCACCACAATTTGTGACATGAAACAGCTACAGATTTGTACCTTATTGTGCTCTGCCCAATTATCTGATGATATACAGCATCAGGCATTTGTCTTTATATCTATAATAACAGTACCATATATATATATATATATATATATATATATATATATATATATATATATATATATATATATATATATATATATATATATATATCATGTTCCTGACTGTTTGCATGGTTCTCTAGGTTTATGATGATGGGAAGTATGTGTACTTGGTAATGGAGCTAATGAGAGGAGGAGAACTGTTGGACAGGATCCTAAGACATAAATGTTTCTCTGAAAGAGAAGCCAGTGCAGTGCTCTGCACCATCACGAAAACTGTGGAGTATCTTCACTCACAAGGGGTACATGTACAGCTTTAATAAAAGTAATCTAATTCTACATACAGGTACTTTTAAAACTATCACAAATATACTGCTGTTTTGGTTGAATTTAATGGTGTTACATGGTTGAAACTACTTATATTATCCATACTACAGGTATTATGAATCTATTGCAATCTCCATTCAAATTGTTGTTTTAGTGACATCGTACTAGGGAGTTTTTGTAGGCATTCAATTATTTATTCTTACATAACTAAGCAAAAAAAAACAAAACACTTGCACGATCAATAGTTTTTTTTCCTATAATTAGTATACAGTCATTGCAGCGGTAAGATTGAGTAATACATTCAATTAAAATGAAGGCCACAAACTATACTGGTAAATCAGTATCATAAAAATGTAGCTCTATAAAAACTAAAGGTAGAAAAAATACTATTTTGATTGTTTATTTAATTGTAATTTATTATTAAGGTTGTTCATCGAGACTTGAAGCCCAGCAACATACTGTACGTGGACGAGACTGGAGATCCAGAATTTATAAGAATATGTGACTTTGGATTTGCCAAACAGTTACGAGCTGAAAATGGGCTACTAATGACGCCTTGTTATACAGCAAACTTTGTGGCCCCAGAGGTGAGAAATCATTATATAGACCAAACAACCATGAATATCATACTAGATTTGTGTCTGACATAGCAATTCACTAGTTTTATGAAAAACTAGTCTGTATTATATTGACAAATGAGACCCTTGTTGTGTTAAAGAAAGATAGTGATTAATAGAGGACACAAGTGCCCTCTTGTGTCAAAAGAAGATAACAGCAGGGTTGTTATTTTCCAATACATTGCAAAGTGCCTTCCAGTTATTCAAGCCAAACAGGAATAATTGTATTGCAGTACAAAGGCCATATATATATATATATATATATATATATATATATATATATATATATATATATATATATATATATATATATATACAGTACTGTGCAAAAGTTTTAGGCAGGTGTGAAAAAATGCTGTAAAGTAAGAATGCTTTCAAAATAGACATGTTAATAGATTATATTTATCAATTAACTAAATGCAAAGTGAGTGAACAGAAGAGAAATCTAAATCAAATCCATATTTGGTGTGACAACCCTTTGCCTTCAAAACAGCATCAATTCTTCTAGGTACACTTGCACAAAGTCAAGGGATTTTGTAGGCATACAGTCAGGTGTATGATTAAACAATTATACCAAACAGGTGCTAATGATCATCAATTCAATATGTAGGTTGAAACACAATCATTAACTGAAACAGAAACAGCTGTGTAGGAGGAATAAAACTGGGTGAGGAACAGCCAAACTCAGCTAACAAGGTGAGGTTGCTGAAGACAGTTTACTGTCAAAAGTCATACACCATGGCAGACTGGCACAGCAACAAGACACAAGGTAGTTATACTGCATCAGCAAGGTCTCTCCCAGGCAGAAATTTCAAGGCAGACAGGGGTTTCCAGATGTGCTGTCCAAGCTCTTTTGAAGAAGCACAAAAGAAGCGGGCAGCGTTGAGGACCGTGAGCGCGGTGGTCGACCAAGAAACTTACTGCAGCAGATGAAAGACACATCATGCTTACTTCCCGCATTGTCGGAAGATGTCCAGCAGTGCCATCAGCTCAGAACTGGCAGAAAACAGTGGGACCCTGGTACACCCATCTACTGTCTGGAGAAGTCTGGTCAGAGTGGCCTTCATGGAAGACTTCGGCCAAAAGCCATACCTCCGGCGGAAACAAGGCCAGCGACTCAACTATGCACAAAAACACAGGAACTGGGGTGCAGAAAAATGGCAGCAGGTGCTCTGGACTGATGGGTCAAAATTTGAAATATTTGGCTGTAGCAGAAGGCAGTTTGTTAAGCCGAAAGGGCTGGAGGCGTACGAATGAGTGTCTGCAGGCAACAGTGAAGCATGGTGGAGGTTCCTTGCAAGTTTGGGGCTGCATTTCTGCAAATGGAGTTGGGGATTTGGTCAAATTAATGGTCTCCTCAATGCTGAGAAGTACAGGCAGATACTTATCCATCATGCAATACCATCAGGGAGGCATCTGATTGGCTAAATTTATTCTGCAGCATGACAACGACCCCAAAAATACAGTGAAAGTCATTAAGAGCTATCTTCAAGCGTAGAAGAACAAGGAGTCCTGGAAGTGATGGTATGGCCCCCACAGAGCCCTGATCTCAACATCATCGAGTCTGTCTGGGATTACATGAAGAGAGAGAAGCAACTGAGGCTGCCTAAATCCACAGAAGAAACTGTGGTTAGTTCTCCAAGATGTTTGAAGCCAACCTGCCGGTTCCTTCAAAACTGTGTGCAAGTGTACCTAGAAGAATTGATGCTTGATGCTGTTTTTGAAGGCAAAGGTGGTCACACCAAATATGAATTTGATTTAGATTTTTCTTCTGTTCACTCACTTTGCATTTAGTTAATTGATAAATATAATCTATTAACATGTCTATTTTGGAAAGCATTCTTACTTTACAGCATTTTTTCACACCTGCCTAAAACTTTTGCACAGTATACTGTATATATATATATATATATATATATATATATATATATATATATATATATATATATATTTCCTGTTACTGGATTACTGCAGCTAAAGTCACATGTTTCATATGTAGAACTCAGATACAGCATATCTTAAAGGGAATATGTATAGGTTTGATAGTTTAACATCATTGCATGCAGGTGTCCCCATACTCCAATGCATTGTACTGCTTTGTGGATGCAGTCTTAACATTAAAACGATAATACATTCCCCTGCTCTTGCAAAGTAAGAACATTTTCAGTCTCAGAACTGGACTGGGCAGGGCCAGCACCAATTACCTCCGAAACCCAAAAAATAAAATAAAAAAGTTTTACAGGAAATTGTTGCTAAGGGGTTTTAAACAACCAGAAATCAGTGCAAAAAAAGAAGCATGGGGATACTGGTGTCAAGAAACAAAAATGGTTTCACTATTTTCAAAATGGCCGCTCTAGTACACTGGAGTTTGAGCTCAAGGGTGTGTCCTCTAAATCACTGCAGGAAGAACAATTACAAAAAAAAAACTGTTCGTTACCATATCATGTATCATTACTGCTGTGTTACCTGTTTGACATAACCCTCTCAAACCCCAGTGTACTAGAGCAGCCATTTTGAAAATAACTTTGAAACAGACTTTAAAGTTATAAGTGTACAAAGTTGTCAGGATGTTAACAATGAAAAGAAACTGTAAGCATACCTTGTTTGAATGAGACTCAATGAAGTTAAAGTAAAATAGAGCTAAAAAGGGCAGCAGTGTGGAGTAGTGGTTAAGGATCTGGACTCCTGACTGGAGGGTTGTGGGTTGAATCCCAGGTGGGGGACACTGCTACTGTACCCTTGAGCAAGGTACTTTACCTAGATTGCTCCAGTTAAAAAAAAAAAAACAGCTGTATAAATAGGTAATTGTATGTAAAATAATGTGTAAAAAATAATGTAATTGTATGTAAAAATAATGTGATATTTTGTAACAATTGTAAGTTGCCCTAGATAAGGGCGTCTGCTAAGAAATAAATAATAATAATTTTAATGGAAGGTTTTATTTATGTAATTGGTCACTTTTGATCTGTTTTAGGTCCTGAAGAGACAAGGATATGATGCAGCCTGTGACATTTGGAGTCTTGGTATTTTGCTGTACACCATGCTGGCAGGGTAAGCATTTTCTAATATATATATATATATATATATATATATATATATATATATATATATATATATATATATATATATATATATATACAAATACAATTTGATATAGGATGTTTCCTATTAACACATTGGGATTTATTTAACCAGATTGGCTGATATCTGTGAGGTTTAAAATACAAATTAAAGTAACTGTAGCTAACAACAGACTTGGATCATTTCACCTTTGGATCAAAGCATGTTAGTAAATAGGAGAAGCAGCTGATTGGTTATTGACAGGAAAGAAGCTGTTAAAGGGGTGGGGCAATTTCACCATCCAAGTGAATTGACATAGGAAGTGCAAGACAGTTTAAAAGCATGGCTTTCAAACAGAAATGCTTTAACCTATAGTACTCGATATGTTTTAAAATAAAAATACATGTTTCCTAAAAGATTATTATTATTATTTATTTCTTAGCAGACGCCCTTATCCACGGCGACTTACAATCGTAAGCAAATACATTTCAAGTGTTACAGTACAGGTAATAATACAATAAGAGCAAGATATGCTTATTTCAAAACTGCACATTTCAGACCTATGTAATGGATAGATGTCAGTGGAGGCTCTTAGAGGAGGCAAGGGAGGCAGACTCTCCTCAATTTCAAAGTGAAAAAAAATACATATATATTGTGACGTAACACCTTCCTTTTTAGGTATTTGTAGGTTGCTACGGCCACAAAACTGAATGTGAGGTTGTGCAATCTTTATTATGTACCAGTGGTGTAGCTAGGGGGGTGGTTTAGGGGTTTGAAACCACCCCCAAAAAATTAATTATTCAACGACATGGGAGAGAAACAAATGCTACCTGCAACACAGTAAACCCCTGTCCCAACCAAGGTAAACACCCTTAAAAAAAATAATAATAAAAATCACTCAAACACATGTCTAGTAGAGTCCTGTCATTTTTATACCAGATTCAGCCTTCAACTCCTCTGATTGGACAACACGTTACTTTGAAGTCAAAGATTAATATAGAAATTGTGGCCTCAGCTAATACTAGAATTCGGGAAAAGGAAAAAAGAACAAAAAAATCATAGATTTTTCATTTGCCCTACTGCCTTTAAACCAGTGGTTTTCAACCTTTTCATCTCAAGTACCGGTACCAGCAGGGACCACCAGGTATACCAGTAACTATGTGCAATCTAAAGGCCGATTCACACAGGACTAAAAATCGCCACATAAACTGTTGGTTTCTGATCGGTGAAATGTAGTCCCGTGTGAACAGTCCATTTCTTTTTATCCCAGATAATTCTCCCTGAGGTCCTCTGATTATTTTACAGGACATCTAGACCTGTAAAATTTCAAATTGGCATCCTATGTCTTTTTACTTCTGTGCGAATCGACCATGTCAGTGTTATGTTACAATCAATAAGCATTTCCGGGGTATTCGCTTCAAAGCAATACCAGCCTTTGCAATAAACCATAATGTAATATTAAAATTGGTACGATCTGTGCTAAGATTCTACAGTTCAGTAAAAACACAACGATTGGGCATAACCAAACTAGGGATGGGCGAAAACACAAGACATAATTGTCGACTCTTAAAAAATGAATGGTTTTAACGGTGCCTTTGAAGATATGTATGGAAATACACAGCATTCAAAAGACAAAATGATTATTGTAGCCTTTGAAAAAGAAGGTACAACAAAATTATTATTAATAATTATTTAAACTTGGTGTAGTGTTAGAAAGTGGTACATTGTTGGAATGTGATACACATACCAAAATTTGACATGTGGAAGAAAGTGGTACGCAGTCATATTTTGGTACAAGTGCAATCAATTGCGATGTGATGTGTTTTCTTATTGTCAAACAGGGGTACATTTACCATTAATTATTAGGGGTGCAACAATTAATCAATGCATTGATTACTGATCATCTGTCCTTAAATTTCCAGAGCTTCGATTACATATTGGTGAATCATTGCATCCAATTAGAACCATGTGGCAGAGCAGAACTCTGCCCTTGGGAAATACTGGCAGGGATGGAGTTAAATTCTACTCCCTGCCCAGGTTGATTGCGTCAGGTGGGAGCAATCAAACAATTAATTATTCATTTAATCACTCAGCCACCTGGCATAAAAGGAGGCTTCAGCCTCCCAGTAAGGGGAGAGTTCTAGAAGGAGAGGAAGCAAGAGTGGTTTTCTGTGTGTGTGCTGTTTTTGGTTTTTTTTTTTTTTTTTCCCTTCGCAAAAACTGCCCTGAGCCTTGAGGTGGTGCTGTCCCACTTCTGACACCAAATGTGACAGGATGACCGAGGTTGAGACTCAGAGACAGTGTGAAAAATTCAAAAATAAAGCTTTTAATACTCAAATACAAAATAACCCGGCACAAGGGCCAAACAAAAAGGTTTCAAAAACACAAAATACATACAAAATGAAACTTACAAAAGAATAAGGCTTCAAGGCTGGGCGTTGCCTTCACTGGATTAAAAAATGAACACAAACAGCACACACAGAAAACCACTCTTGCTTCCTCTCCTCCTAGAACTCTCCCCCTTACTGGGAGGCTGAGGCCTCCTTTTATGCCAGGTGGCTGAGTGATTAATTGAATAATTAATTGTTTGATTGCTCCCACCTGATGCAATCAACCTGGGCAGGGAGGAGAATTTAACTCCATCCCTGCCAGTATTTCCAAGGGCAGAGTCTCCTGTTGCTGGTTTGCATTAAAACCTTGAGTGTGTGAGAGTGCGCTTCTTTTAGTGCTAGTACAGTAGATTAGCTCGTTGCTAGGATACAGTTAACACTCACATATCCGACCCCATAAAATGTTGACTTCAGTGACGGTTAAACATGTGTGATGCATATCTGATTATTTCATTTTGGCCCGTTTCAACCCTTGTCCGTTTTTCAGGGAACACAAAAAAGCTACAATATCAAAAATACATATCTGAAAGGACTGTGTTTTAAAATAAGTAGGCTTCCATTTAGATGTACTGTATTGGTTTTGTTGTACAGTACTATATTTTCGTAGTATTTTAATACAGAACGATATGATTCTGAAAATATCACTTGCCAAAACTAAAGAGACACGTTAACTGTAATACAGTACATACTTTTAAATCCAGTACGTATTTTAGCGGTATGTAAAATTTCCCATTAACAACCTAACAGCAAAATAAAATCTAAATGTTAACCATGCACAGAACTGCATAAAACATAAAAGGCAATGCAATTTAGCAAAACCAAAAGATTCTAAATTGCAGAATATAGTGCTCAATAAGGCCCTAATGTGACAGCTCACTTGTAAATGAAAATGCACAAAAGCAACAAAAGATCACAGATAATTTAAAAAAATACATCACAGTATCTAGCTAACTGTTTAATGATTAATTGTTACACTACTCTAGCTTGTCTTGTTCACTTTGTTTTGGCTGCATTTTCGTTAGGTGTAACTGGAGGAAGCGCTGTGTAATTGCATAATATAAGACTGATTTGGCATTAGAAAAAATAAAAAAGAAAAAAAAGAAAAACGTGGGCTGTGACAGATATTCTGATAAATTCTAACATTGAAGAGATGACGGAGTTGGAAATCGTGTGTGACGGGTAAGTGCATTCATTTGTTCCATATATATATATATATATATAATGGGGATTGATTTTAGTTTTAATATAAGGGCAGTGAAACGTGACTGACGTGTATCTGGGTAACGGATATCTGAGTGCTGACTGTACACACTTTAGGCCTCTACATTCGTGTTGGACAAGCCAAATCAAGTAGGCCTATTGTATTCAAGTTTTGTTGTTGTTGTTGTTTTGTTTTAAATCTACTGATTATCTTCTTTTGTTTCAAAGCAAGTTGTGTTTGGATGATATGGCAATATTATATAAGAAGATGAATTTAGTATGATAGTTAAATTAGTCAGGATTTGTGAGATTAATTCAAATGTTTTGGTTTTGGACATACAATGTTAACAGTAATGAACAACCATAGTTCAGATAGAAATTACTTCTGTTAAAATCTAGTATTTTTTATTATTACAATGTTAAAGGCACATCTGAAGCGCACGCACGCATATTCATTTCAGTTGTTAAAAACTCAAGTCCTTTGTATTTCTTTTTTTTTATAATCGTAAGTGTTTTAATTTGAATAAAGGTTGTTTTTTTTTATTATTAAGGATACAATTTTTTCATGGAGGTCGCGGAAATTGTGAAAATTGTGAATTTCAACAAAAGTCTGTGAAATCTTGGAAATGGATGTAAAAACACATTTGGTTAGGCACTGCCTTTATTTACTTAAAGAATGCAGTATGTCATACATTGAAAATACAAATATGCGAATATCTGTAAATTGTTTGGTTGTGTATGCACACAGCATTTACGTGTAGCTGTGTAGGCCAGTGAATGGGATTTGTATTTTGTAGCTGAGCATGCATGTAAATGAACACAGATTGTATGTTACTGTAAGCACCGCGTTACTGGATCCTCAGCTGTCTAATCTTATTCTTTCAGTTGGTACTACCTCTTGTTAAATGTATTGGCTCAGCTACACAAGAACAGGTAGCAAGAGAAGTCTGGCAAGTAGTGTAATCTTTTGGTTGGAGCTGAGCACTGAGAGCCAGGATATCCTGACTCACTGTGTGACTTTGTGGAAGTCCCTTTACTCCCCGTTGTCTCTGTAATACAGGATATAAACAGATCCACTCCGGAGATATTAAAACTAAACACAATTAAACTAAAGCTTGTATAAAGCACACTGCATTACTGTGTTTAACATTTTACTTTGCAATGCTTCTGATAATGGTTATTTCTACAAGGTCTATTTTAATTATCTAAATAACAGGGTATCTTATTAACAATCTTTAAAAGTTGACAAAGTTAGGCCTAGCCAATACAAAATGCATAGCGCAGAAACCAGGACCAGAAAACACCGCTGAAAATGAAGTGTAGACTGACTTTAGGGTATTTTTTACACAGAGTGGTTACCTAGTGTTGTTAATGTTGAATTGTTGGGATCTTTTAAGACCCGAATTGACAAAGATTTGATATCAACCAGCTACTAGGAACCAGACAAGCAATAATGGGTCAAATAGTCTCTTGTTCATACCTTTTCCTATGTTCTTACTGTATGTAAATCTGCTTTATCACAGACCTCTTTCCACCATTTTTTAAAATTTATTTAATCCGACAGTTAATCAAGATTAATTGTTGGATTAGAACAGAGTTACCACAATAATGCAGGTGTTGTATTTTGGGATTTAATCCCCACCCTACACTTGTATTTTATACTTCAATTTGGAATATGCATATATCTGAATGACAATGCTGTAGATGAAAAGTTGATGCAGCTTCCTGGTACCTAATCAGTGATTATGTTAACCAATGTAGAAACATGATTTTAAAGCATTGTTTAGCATTCCTTTTAGTTAATTAACTATCCTAAACAAGTGGGGGTGAAAATGAACCTTCCAAAATTACATATTCTGTACAAAATACATGCGTTTAGGAATGTTGGAATACACTGTAAAATACATTTCTTTATTCAGACAGTTAGTCCAGCCTCACTAATTAAAGAACTGATCAAATGTAACTTAATGTTTGCTTCCGTAAGAGAGTGATCAGTTATAATAGTGCTAACTAACATCCACTTCTGAGAACAGTACAAACTGCTTTCAGTCAGTGAAAGTGATCATAGTGGAATCTAAGGCAGCAGATTCAGACTTTGACTGGATTAAACACAATACACCATCATAGGCCAAGAATACTAGTTATGGTGAGTCATGGCCTGATGATGTTAAAAACTTTGCCTCCAAAGAAAACATATTGTTAAAATGTCAGGACTAAACCTTCAACAGTTACGTATATAAATAATAATAATACATACATTTAATTTATAGAGGGCTTTTCCAAACCCAGAGCACTTAACATAGCCGAGGCAGGACAAGACACAAGACAGTACATCAGGCCACATTTATGTAAGTCTTTACTCGATGGTGCAAGCTACATTAATCTATTAATACTGCAAAACAAGTAATTCAATTTGTTACTTCACTTTATCTTAAGTCTGTTTTGGCCACCAGGTTCACACCATTTGCCAATGGACCTGAAGACACTCCTGAAGAAATTTTGTCACGTATCGGAAGTGGAATATTTGCTCTTTCTGGAGGAAACTGGGACACTATCTCTGATGCAGCAAAGGTTGTTCTTAATTCTTTTTAAAAAAATGATGATTACATGCCAATGGGGATTTAATCATAGACACCTGACTGGTGATCAACTTTCCCATATATTCAGGGTAAATCTTGTTGCCATGATTGCTGCAGAATTACTTTCAGCATCAAAAACAACACTGTATTCCATCCCCACATCAAATAAAGCTACTTTCCATTTGTATAGCTAGCCATCTTAAACAGAAGAAAATCAGTCTGAGAGTCCCAGTTACTTTTATATATTTAGTTTACATAATGTTTGATTTTACAATTTGATGCACAGCCTTAACATGCAAACCCCATGTGGTTAAGAAAGAGTTGGATAGCTGATATTCTAAAGTGCAGATGTGGTATTGTATTTTTATATCGCAATTACCAGCTTCATGCCTTGTGCAATCCCAGGTAGCTACTGTCCTCATTTAACCTGTCCGCACAACTGCCTGATTGAAAGTTGCTGAATTATTATGGGGGAATATGGAATATGGAGGACCCCAATAATTACTGGCTCTAATTCTTCCAGGATGTTGGGGTGGGGAAATTTGCAATGATTCATTTTTTTTTCTAGAATGGGTCTTCACTTTCGAGACCTGGAAATGGAAGCCAAGCAAGTGTCTACTATAAATCCTCTATAAAAGTCAGTTAAATATTTGCACATCATGACTGAAACTGCCTTGCAGGCATTTATAGCTTCTATACATATAATAATGCTGTCAAAATAACACAATGGGGTTTGTTTTATTGCAGGATATCGTGTCCAAAATGCTACATGTAGATCCCCATCAGCGGCTAAGTGCACCACAAGTACTTCGTCACCCTTGGATAGTGAGCAGAGAGTATCTACCACAGAGTCAGCTCATCAGACAAGATGTACAGTTAGTTAAGGTACAGTAAGTTGTTAACTAATGGTGTTTCAGTTCTACAAGTGTATTTATGTCTGCCCTGCACATAATATTTATTTGTGTATGACCTTTACTTAGTTGCAGTATTGCATTTATTGATTTTTTTTCCCCAATTAACGGTTCCTCCTCAATTCAGTTTAGAATTATCAGTAAGCTACATGGCCCCTGTACTGTAATATCGGGTTGGACCACCATTTGGTTCCGCTATGCATTAGTTCAGCCTTCTAGAGTAATCAAGGGAACCAAGGGAATACCAGGAGAACTTTACCGACCCCAGGGCAATGCCAAATCCAGTCGAGTAGACAGATCCTAAAAACCGTGCCAGACAGTGTACAATTGGAATAGTGTCACGCTTCATGGTGATTCATGGCATTAATTAATGACCTCAGGCATCATATTCTTTGCTACTGCACAATTTTTTATTAAGCTGTCTGAAGCACTTTAATACTGTCATTTTTTTTTTCTTTTTCTTCTAAACCTCAGGGAGCAATGGCAGCCACATACTTTGCTTTGAGCCGTTCACCCCAGGCCCCCAAACTGGAACCAGTTCTCTCTTCCAGTCTGGCTCAACGGAGAGGAATGAAGAGACTCACATCCACCCGATTATAGCAGATCCTTGTGACAGACATAGAAGTGCCCTAACTCTGAATCTTATTCTTAAAAATATCTCTAGTACCCAACATCATAGAAGCCAGATTTGGGTGTCACTTGTTTCATTTGTGGATGCCTGGCTAGTAATGTATGCATCGTGCCAACCTTCAAAAAATTTTTACGAGGAAACAAAAAGAAAATGACTTATCAAAAAAAAGAACTAATGGCAATCACTGAAAGTATAAAAGTATAACGTGACAAAACTGGATGTATTAATCTCAGTGTAACTTTGTCAAAGCAGCAGTGTCGTCAGCTTGTTTGGTAATATACTGTAACTGGTTATAATACAACTAGAGATCAAAATAAGCTCTGCTGGAAGGAGGGCAAATGCCTCATGCACACTTACCTAGCTTAACACTCCTCATAAGCTATAAAGCCCATTGTCAACTGAGAGCAAGACTTTTCACTACAAAAAAGGTCCTGTATTGTTTATACATGAATCAAATCCCTTGAACAAAGTGGCCTAAAGTTAGTTTTTATTATTTTCTCCCCAATTTGAAATGCCCAATTATTTTTAGTCTCAGCTCACCGCTACCACCCCTGCGCTGACTCGGGAGGGGCGAAGATGAACATACGCTGTCCTCCGAAGCGTGTGCCGTCAGCCGCCCGCTTCTTTACACTCTGCAGACTCACCATGCAGCCACCTCAGAACTACAGCATCGGAGGACAACGCAGCTCTGGGCAGCTTACAGGCAAGCCCGCATGCACCCCCGGGCAGACTACAGGGGTCGCTGGTGCGCAGTGAGCCGAGGACACCCTGGCCGACCTAACCCTCCCTCCCCCCGGACGACGCTCGGCCAATTGAGCGCCATCCCCTGGGAGCTCCCATCTACGGTCGGCTGTGGAATAGCCTGGACTCAAACCGGCGACGACAAGGCTACAGCGCGCATCCTGCACTCTAGCGAGTGCTTTTACTGGATGCGCCACTCGGGAGCCCCCCACTTCCATCAAATCTTAATGGAAAGTCAGCAGTACATTCCTGAGCTGTGTTGTTTATTGTTAGTTTTATACTATTACATTTTTTTTTTCATTTCTCTTTCCAAATAGGGCCCAGAATATTATAGGAATCATATCAGTAATACACATTTTTAAGGTTCTCCCAAACCAATCAACTGTTGCAGTGCTAATGCATGTCACATAAATTAATTAATAATGTATCTTTACACACTTAGGTAAACATTATGTTTCTACCAATTAAGGATTAAGTACAAATAATACTTAAAAATAATTTATTATCTTTACTGAACATCAACATGGGAGTCAAGAGTGAAATGGTGCAGTACAAGAGGTGTGAAATGAATATTCCGGGATAACAATCCTCGGGCATCTGCATTAATTGCTTTTTCCTTATGTTTACATAATCAATAACTGTAACTAAAAACACTGAAGCACCATAATGGATGGTGACAAATATGTTTACTTATCTGGATTAAAGTCTTCAAAGGCTGGAACTCATTGTGTTGTTTTCAGATCTCTACAACATACAGTATGTACTGTAGGATTTTGTGTCAAATCAAAACAGTTTCTTTCCAAATTTGTTGGTTATTTTAACTCATCACTTTTTTTTTTATTGGACGAAAGACTGTATTACTAATACAGTACCCAGCTAAGTGTTTTTTGTTGTTGTTGTTGTTGTTGTTTTTGGGTGCTCCAGAACTCAGTTTCCACTATTTGTTTCTCAATTTCAATATAAAACATGCATGAAAAAGTAAACCAATCCATTTTGAATGTTTTCTTTTGTACAGTGCACACTGTTTCATTACAGCCCACATCTACCGCCATCTTATCTATAAAATCAATAGTCGGTCGGAGCCTAAGAAAACACTTATGTTGTAAAGACAATCAGTGCATTCTTAAACACACACATGCACACATGCACACACACAAATACATATATATTTATATATATATATATATATATAATCATACCAGACACAATAGCTTACTTTAGCAGAGAAAGCTGTATGTCCAGCCTATTTGTTTGTCAAAAACATTTCTGAATTCTAAGCACTTGTCTGCTCTTTAACTAAACGTATCATTAAATGATCCTCACTCCCCACCTCAGTGCAGTGACACACGTCTCACTGTCAATGGGTCCGCTGCTGTTTACAGAAAGCAAATACAATGGAACAGAATGATTTCCATCTGTAGTATCTGTATCATGTTTCATTATGAACATTTGTGAGCAGGAATTGCATGAAATATGATTGTGTGAAGGAAAAAAAAACATTACTGGCAGGGCTTTGTAGTGTGGCTTTGAGGTATGTAGTAAAAGTACTGTTTCATGAATAATTGAATACTTCCTCCTGTGATAATGGAGTTCACAAGGGATTATGTATTTGCAGCCTTAACACATTTCATTGTTACTTAGACTTCTACCTAGTATAAAAAAAATATTAGCATATTTTACTGATAACAAAAACGCTATGTCAGTGATGTCTCTGCAGTCATTTTTGTGTGCTTTGTTTATGTTATACAGAGGCCCTTGTTGATTTATGTGTTTTTTTTCCGAATTGTCAACACCTTTAAGATACTTTAACCTCTACTATTATATTACAGTGTGTTTAATCTGTTTTGAAATGGACTTTGTACAATTCGAGGGTTAAAAGAAAACTCATGTATGTAATTAATTGGACAAACATTAATTTTTGTAAAATACATTGTTTTTATGAACTGCAATATTTTTGTAGCACTGTGATACCTTGGTACTTTGTATATTTCAATGCGCTGGTCAGCAAAATAATCTTTGTTGCATTTTCCATAGACTGTCTTAACTAGTGACCTCAGCTAGAAAGCTTGGTGTGGCTTGGCTTTAAAAGTACCAAAAACTTTCAGCTTGCAAAATGTTTACCTGCATGCTGAGGTTCTGGCAATGTACATTTTTTTTATTTAACAAACAAAAACAGTGTAGATATTCATATTTGCTTTGCATAGACTTGGCATGCCAAATCTTTATAAATAAATGAAAAACAGTTTATTTGTTCTCATGTTTTTATCATTTATCAAATATACAGTACATGGTTGGGTTACTAGAAGTTCCCAATATAAAGCTTTCAGTTTCTAACTATAAAACACCAATATAACTATACAAATTAATAAAATATTATATCACTATAACTATAAGCATCAATCTCTCTTTTCTACTGTCACCTGAAGAGACATTTGAGGTCTTCAAAGCTTGTGATTAATTATTGTTTAGTTAGTCCAATAAAATGTATCACATCTTCTCTGGACTGATACAGCTACCATTTCAGAGCAATGTCTAGCAGCAGTGCGGGGCACTCTGGCAGCGGCAATGCTGGTAGCGGCACAGGGAACTCCAGCAGGGGTAATGCTTGCAGTTGCGTGGGGCAGCTCAGTAAGTAATAGTTTGACTTACCTTGACCAAGTAAGGAAACTACAAAAGTTGTCGGCGGCCAATATTTTGCTTGTAGAGCTCCAATTTGTCAATAAATCTCAGAATTACACTCCATGTTTAGATGAGTGTGATGCCACTGTGTTGAGCTTCTCAAAAATATCAGCAAGATAGAAAAGGTCTGTGACACACGACTGCACATCCATTTTCAAAGATGGATTAACTTTGTCGAGAAACTCTACAACAGTGTCATACAGTTCACAAAAACATGCAAGACAATTCCCCTTCGATAGCCAACGTACTTCTGCATGAAGCAGCAAAAGCTAATTCTTCATCGTTCTCATGGCAAAGTTGTTGGAACAGCCGATCATTCAAAGTGTGTGCTTTGATTTTGTTAATGGCCTTTACTGCCAAGTGTAAGGACTGGTGAAGTTGAGGACTCAGACACAGTGAACAGTAAGTACCTGTGGTGCTGCCGCCTTCAAGAATGCAGTGAATCCACGATATCGACCAACCATCGAAGGGGCACCATCTGTGGCGCAAGCAACTATGTTTGCGAGAGGGATATTTTTCTTTTGAAAATTGACTCCCCCTTGGTGTGTTTCCAAAAATGTCCACACTGGTTGAAACGGACACAGGCCACGAGAAGGGCATTGCTGTCACTTACACTGATCTCATCTAGTTGTAATGGAAATTCAGTTTTAAGTAAAAAGGAGCACAACTGTTTCTCAACAAGCTAGCATTTCTGCAAGCTCTGGAGCCTTTTGTTTACAAATGTGACAAAAACACTCGTTCAAGACCTTTCCACAGCGATTATGTAATTAAAAGATTTTTGTTTTTGCATAAATCAATATAAATGAGCCTTTTTTTTGAGGATATGCCATCGTTATAGGGATGATTCTTTTTCCTCCAGATGTCTCCAATATTATTATTATTTTTTTTCATGTAATATTAGGTTGTCTAAATTTGGTCAGAAACATATTGTAATGAACCTCTGCGTTGGAATTGAAGCAAGACTCAAAAGACCAGATAGGATTCCTGATTTATTGCTTTTAATTACTGCACTCAATAAAATAAAACAACAGCAAATCCCTGTTTGGGCCGGGGTTCACACCAAATCAATAAATAAAAATAACTCCCTCGCTGTCTCTGCTCTTCCTCTTCTCTTTCTTTCCTCCAAAACTCTCACTCGCTGCTAAACACTATCAAATTGGGTTGGCTCCCATTCATTTATGCCTGAAAAAACAGATTGCCTCGATGTCCGATTTGTCCTTGATTAAATACATTGACATTTGCTCAATCCAGACGCATCAACGCTAATCCTGCTCCCTCTCCACCCCCCCACCCCCCAATCTGGGCAAAACCAAACATCTTCTGTATAGACAAGATGGTCAACTCCGCTGATTTAACATGGGAACCGTCTGTGCCGAAGCGGTGCATCATGGGACTCCATAGAGTTCCAGTAGCGACTTTTCCCCTATAATGTAAAATCTGCCTAATTTCCTTTTCCACGCCTTCTCTTTTTAAAATTATTGCATTTTAAAACACGATTCACCTAGATTTATTTAGAGACACTCCTCCTTAAAACATACGTGTTATTATTTCTACGATCGATGTTTTCACCTGGCCTGACAAGAGCTCTTTATCGCCTAAGTGCTGTCAGAAATTGCCACTGTCATGCATATTCATAGGCAGTCAAGACTTTTTTATTTTTAATGAACCTGATAGACAGATAGTATCAGTCAGAAGATATACATAATAAAGTGACAACAGTAAAACCAGGCGGAATTAACCCACGTATAAAGAGTTCAAAATGTAATTCCGATTATTATTCCTTTTCTTAAAGGAGCCAAGAAGGCACACTACCAATACAACTGAGATATTTAAAAATCTAATAATTACAGGGATATAGCCTGCAGTGCTACACAAGGCTTAACCACAAAGTGCCGGTTCTGCGCCTCTTTTTTGACGTGGAGCGAGACACCCAGCCTCACTTCCGTCTCAGAAGGGAGTCTCAATGCCTTGTTTGGCATTCTAAGTGGGCACGGCTGGGGCTATCAGCTGGAGGTCTTGATTTTTGTGTTCTGGTTGGCCTATGGAACATCCTACATGGTCATGGCAGCAGCCTTTTCTGTTCCTTGGACCACAGTGCACAGGGCGGTGCACAACATCGCAGAGGAGCTGATGGAAATCCTTCCTCAAATTATCAAGCTTCCAAAAGAAAAGGAGCTCAGCGCTGTGGGAGAGGGATTTGGATGGCTCGCCAATCACCAGGCATTCCAGAAGGCTGTGGGTGTCATGTCCGTATTAAAGCTGCAGGCCAGGCCACTGCGCAGTGCTATTTCAACTGGAAGCTATATTATTCTATTCAGCTCCAACTGGAAGCTATATTATTCTATTCAGCTCCAAGACATATGCGACCACACTGGACTGTTTCTGGATGTGTTTGCGAGTTACCCTTATAGGCGGCGTGTGAGTCTTTCGTTTGGGGAGGCTATTCTACACTTTTCCCCCTGCATTTATTGAACCGATGTATAGTAAGATACACACACACACACAGGTTAATATAATCACACAGAAAGTTGATGTTAGATATATAAAACAACATCTCTTTTAATACACATATAAACTTGTATCATATTGCATTGTATTGTAGCAAGGATCCTGTGGACTCCAGTTCACTTACTTTTTAGGGAAAGGAGGGGTGTAAGATAGTGAACTATGAGCTCATGAGCTCACATTCAGTTAATTTTGAAAACAGAGTTCATAGGATCCTTCTAGAAAATATCATTAACTCAAAGATAGGAACTGTCAAGGCAGATTGATGATCAAATTTAATTGGGGCTCATGATGTATTCAATGGAGGGAAAATCCTATAAAAACCAAGGTAAAACCGCAGTCAAGTATCACGCGACTTGCTAACTACAAGTTGTGTAGTCCATGCTCTGAAAAACCGATTGCTGTTTGGTTGAAGTCAAGTGGAAGGCTTGGTAAATACAGGTTAGTTGTTTGATTATGTTGTTGTTTGTTTGTGAAGTAATGACTTTCTTCAGAGTATCAGAATACAGGCTTTGGTTTTCCCCAACACATTTCTACATTTCTTCTGCATGCAGAGTGTAAAGCTATACCTGCGCAGTAAAAGGCATCTAACCCGGAAGCTTCTGAAACTGGTGATAACAGCCCTGAAATGACCTCACCCATTTACAAGCTGAAAACGTTGTGTGAGACATACAGAGTGGTATAATTTCTGTTATGATATAGTCAAGGCCTTTACCACCACTTTTAGACATAGCTTCATAACATTAAAAAAAGAATTAATCATATAAACTCAAATTTGGGGGATTGCTCATAGTTTTCAGTACTAAACAAGTTGAGGAAAGCAGGATATGTGTGAGGTTGAAATTACTCAAAAGGGGACCTGGGTATTTTTCAGGTTTTTGTCTGTGCTTACCACTGAAGCCAGGTTTATTACTTCTAAACGCTTAAACACACTTTTCTTTTATCTTTAACAGAATGGAAAGAAGGCGGCCTCTCAATAATAGGGGACCAGAAGACTTCTTGAGGAGCAGTCAGACAGAATCTCCATCGACCAAACCAAAAATATAATCAAGCTATCTGATTTCAAAATCGTCTCACACAGAGTGGCCAACATAAATGAAAACGCAGCCTTTCACTCACATATTTTTATTTGTTTATAGAAAAGTCGCATTGAAGTTTTAATAGACTGATGGAATAAAAACATTTTGTGGTGCCGACTTGCATTTATTTTATGTGTACCTGATTCCATTATGTAGGTTAATCGTAGAAGCTGTCCATAACACATTTTTAAGGTATGCTAATATAACTGGCCCATTCTGTTAACTGGTGAACAGAATTGTTATTGTGAAGTGGCTAACTGCTTCATCAATAGGGTTTATTTAAATATTTTATACATTTAATGGTTAGGTTTGAGTCTGAAATAAAAAGAAAGAAAGAGTATTCTTGTGATGATGTTTTGACATTTATTATAACAATCTGTATTTTTTAATATAGCAATAGCATTGTTGTTTAAGGGCATTGAAGTTACTAGCAGCACTGAGGTGTCAGTCTTGGCAAACAATGATGCCATTATTAGCATCAACTTATTCACGCCACATTTGTGATTATTAATAATGTTCCTGCATACCTCTGAATTACCATCAGTGCTTGGCTATCAGTTTATCCATCATTAAAATGTCATTTTTACATTTTCGTAAAATGCCTACTGCAATGGTAATTGTCTACAGTAAATTAAATACAACATTATATTAACTCTGACAAGAGTATGTGTAGACTAGACAATATATTTTATATTTATTTTGCCTATATTTATACTTTTGTTCTCAAATTTGCAAATGTTTGTAACAAAAATAATTCCAAGAGTTACTTGTCATTTTAGAAAAAAAGCTAACCTGAGTGTCATTCTTCTCAACTGACAAGACGGCAGTATGAGAATGATAGGTTACTTCAGTGAGCAGGTAAATCTTGATTCCTGCAGTCCTGTGATGGCCTCTCTGAAATGAGAAAACGAACAGGAAAACACAACACGAAAGCTTTTTAAGGTAAGGTAAAATTGTTTATAATTGAAAAGTAATGCAAGCAGTAGAATTCTGGATCTTTAACTGTGGGCTGCAGTCAGGGTGGTATTCCTCAACTAGCTTTCAACACCATGTGGTTACCATCTGAATATTGACTCATTTGACCACAATAGTACACTTGTTAATCATCTGGTGCTGATGAAGTTCTTCTCCTGGTCACCCTGCCTATCAGCTTGTCATTGTGCTGCATGTTGCACAGGGTTTATACCCTCACTTTTCATCAGTCGCACCCTGTACAAGGAATTATGTTTTCTAAATACCATAATTATCAACTGCAATTGGAGTTGATAATAGTTTCACTAATTGTGCACGAACCTGCATAGACAACATTGTGACACCAACTGAACATTTTACATCAAATCAGTGCCATCAATGTCAACTGCTGTCACCTGGTGATTGTTTCCAGTCATCAGTTTTTGTGCAGCGGTTACTGAGATATATCGCCCCAACCAGTAAATTAAAACCACCAGGTAGTTTTTTGTACATGTTTGGAGAGACAATGATTACCACCTTTCAAACATGAACCTCCAAAATAGGTTAAACAATGGGTTGAAAAGGGTATGTTGATGGTAACCATGGCAGTCTTAAAATAACAATCCTGCAAAAAAAAAAAAAGTCACAAATCATTTCAGCATTTGAAGCATCAGAATCCTGTTCAGCTATATGTAAGTCAGGAAGACCTGACAATCGAATTCTAGACAAAACATATGACAAACAATTTTACTAGTTCCTTTTTAATAATTTTTTAAAATCTGGTCTGTTTTTAAAAATAAAATAAATTTTGATATTTATTAAATCGTTCTTTTATTGTTATTAATGAAGCTATCAATAGTCCAGAACGGTTTCAGACATATCAAACTTAAAATAAATAACCCATGAGTTAAAGCTTGATGAGTAGAGTCCAATATGCTTCAGTCGTGTGGCAATCAAGAAAGAACGAATACATGAGGCAGAGTTTATTTCTTGTCATTATCATGTATCATTAGTCTAGTAACGGTTACCATGCAACAGGTGGTTTCAACATTCAACAGTTACTTACAGCAATATAACCCCTTATCACCCAAGATTATCGATCACTTTCCACCAGTTTGATAAATAAACACAGTTACACCTTGACCAAACTCCAAGATCATAAAATAAGATGAACTATTATATTTAAAATACTGTTTGTGAAATAGCTGCTAAAACGTCTAAATCTTTGTTACAAAAGAAATCTCTCAACTACTAAAGTTAATATCTGCTCTTAAGATGCTAAAATCGGACAATGACTTATTGCTACATGCATTAAACAGCATTGTTTTATAATGCACATAACACAATATGGAGTGGGTCTCCCCCAATGCAAAACAGAATACAAAGAAATAACATTGGCAGGAATAAAACTAGCCTATATTGCAGTTTGTTTGCAACATGGAAAAAGTTTCCAATTACTCTCCTCCCCTTTTATGACAGAGACCAATTATTACACTCAATTTTTCTAATGATATCGGCATAATATCAGACATGCTCGAAGTCTAGTGGACTGCATCATTTACTAAAAGCTAAAAACTGCAAGAAGTTCATTGGGTGAGTATTCAGCTCAAAGTGGCAACAATTTGAAAGTTTGAATTGTCATGGGTTTAAGTGGAAAAGCAATCAGTGTCAAACCATGTCATTAATGCTGGTATACTGGTAATTAGCTTTGAAAATGTATTATTTTACTTTACAGTATTTATATAAATTGACCTTGAATTAAATATATTGCTCTACATTAAATCATATCAGTAGTTCTGATAAAACAATAACTGAAAGAAAATTACCACCTATATATTAATTCAAAATAAGAAAACAACCAATGGTGAACCCTCCTCTAGTAAAAGCACTGCTGCGTAGCTGGGGACCTACAGGGAGTGGTGTATTGGCCTTTGCACCACACAGCTTCAGTCATTGGGGCAGTATGTGGATACCTGAGTGAGGCATCTCAAATTGGGTCTTCAAGGCCTTATCAAAATGAATCATGTTAGGAATGTTTGAAGCAGTCACAAAAGCAATAAATTATGCATGTGGCTATTGCATATAGGGCCCAACAGCGCTTAAAGTAATGATATTACCCTGGATACCTAAAATAGGTTTCAATATAGATATCACAAATAAGTCATTCAAATAATTAAATTATGCCAGATTTATTATCTGTACAAAGTTTTCAAACATAGTCCTAGTTTACAATGAGGTACAATGTGCAGTAAAACAATGAAACTAATTAAAAATAAAACTGCTTAAATGCACATACATAATATCTAAGCTAACAAATATCAAGCAAATTAAAGTAAGCTAGGCATTAAAAAAAAAAAAATTATAAAATACCAATACACATTTTTTTTTCTAATGTGCTGGGGCTATAAATTATACGTGTTTTGCAGTTTATTTACCAAACTGTTGATTCAGGTTCAACTTTCGCAATTCCTACTTTTAGCCACAAAATCAATTTTATCTCACGCAGGTGGTTTCTGTTTGTAATTTGCACTTTCTCATCTTGATAAAAATCTGAACATCCCATCCATCAAAAATTTGAGAATACCCTACTACTACATCATCGTGTGTGTGTGTGTGTGTGTGTGTTGAGCAAGGAATTATACTGGCATTTTATAATAATAATAATTATTTTACTTTATTCACAGCTCCAAAGCTGTTTAGCAATATAACCCCTTATCACACAAGATTGTTGATCCCTTTCCAGCAATTTGACAAATAAATACATTAAACCCTGACCAAACTCCAAGATCATAAAATAAGATTTAAAAAATAGAACTTGTAAATCGTCTTTGTTACATAGGAAATCTCTAAACTACTAGTTAATATCTGCTCATAAGGTGCTAAAATCGGACAATGACATTGATACATGCATAAAACATCATTAAATGTATATATTTACAAACATTTTAAAGCCTGTTTCCTCTAAATCATTATTACATTTTGAGTAATCCTTTGAAATTCTAGAGTATTGAAGTAAAGTGCAATGTTTGCCCAAGAAACTGGTCCCAACAGCTAATACATCGGCACGGAAAACATCTGTAACAATAATTCCTACTCTGTATTTTCACATTGGAATGTCATCCTCGATAGAAAACATAGATGGAAGGTTATTAACAATTGTCCGCCCATCTTCATCTTCGTCATCCTGTTAAAATAAAAAAGGGAACATAATGTTTAGGAGAAAAAAAAACAGCAAAAAAAAAGTTTAACTTCGATGCAAATTGTTTACCATTAGAAAAATTAAATTGTATGATTTCCTTTTTGTATTATTTAATGAATGTTTACAGAAAACAAAGATGGCTATGGAAGTCTGATGCCACTCACAGAATCCTTGGTCTTGTATTCTTTTTCAGTACTTCTGTAGGATACCATGTGGATAAGGGTATATACCCTGCAAAGAGAAAGAGAAATATTAGATGATAACTTTAATAGGATCAGCTGAAATATACAGCATATTACAAATATCCAGACATTACTAAAATAAAATAATAAAATAATTGTTAAGTTACAATAATATATAAAGTATAAGTTGAAACTATATAGTAGAGTACAACCTGTCTAGACCACACACTACAGTACTGTATATGCCCCTTCATTTGGTAAAAGTGGGTTTGAAAAATGTTGACATTTCAGCTTGTTTATTCAAACAGATACTTTGACCTTTGCATTAATGGAAACAGCAAACTGCTTTAGAACTAGACCTGGTCAATAATGGCTACATGTATTTTACTGATAGTGTAAAGGGACCTTTTAAGGGAAAAGCCTGTTTATTTTTTTACTGTACCTGTGATACAGCATTGCAAAAAACTGTACAATAAGTAGCACTGCAAAAGTCAGCAGAAACATCAGTCCGATGGGCTCCACATTGAGATATTCATCTGCGACAGTGCCATTGGGATAGACTTTGGGTATCTTGATACTGATGGCTTCCCCAATGGCTTGAAGGAAAAATGTAGCAACCACCCAGAGGATATTGACAATGAAGTAAAGGAATGTTGCCTGGGACAGAAAATATGATGAATATGCATTCAGTCAATTAAAAAAAAAAAAAAGGTTTGTTAAAATAAAATACCATAAAGTTCCTAATAAAATTGGATGATGTCACTGTTCTGCCAATTTAAGGAACAGACTGTTGACTTTCAAAATAGAGGTTACTATTCATACCACTGATTAGCGACGACTTACAATAGCAGTTTAGGAATTTGGTGTTGATCTGTTAAAATCCAGTGGATTAAGGAATCCTGTGGTGTGACACTACATCTGTCATAACGGGGGATAATATATTTGTTTTCTGTAAGTACCACAAAAAGACAGCTGAACATAGTTATTCTTATATCCATAAGGCAGAAGGGACTTGCTCGCTATATGACATGTTACCAGGGCATCTCTGTGGATTCCACAGGTGCTCTCAAAATGTACGTTTGAAGAATTCCTGAAACCAAGTTAGTAAAATGTCTGAATTTAAAAATCTGATGATTTGGCTAAAACAAATTAGCTACTCATGCAGTTCATTTTACCTTGTTTCTAAGTGATTTCAGCTCCCTTTTAACCTCTTCTTTATGGGCTTTGTCCTCTGACAAAGGTTCCAGGTATCTTTCAATTAACTTTACCCAAAAGTCATGTTCTTCCTGAGAAATACAACAAACAATCTTACTGTCTCTCCATAGCAGAAGCTTCCAAAATCTCATGACCTAAATATGGCAGCCATTTTAAGTCACAGGTCAAGGTAAAGGTTAGATTTTGCCAGAGGACTTTACAGGATATTAGCACCTGAGTTAGACTGTGATCTAACTGAGTCAGATAAACAAAACAAACAGTCCAAGTTCCCCTCACAGGATGTTTAAATCATTAGTGAAGTAATGATCATCCTATTTGTGCAAAATTGTGCGCTACATATGGCTGGTGTTTCTAACCGAAATATCAAAGCAAAAAGAACAACTTACATCGGGTAGTTTTTCCACCTGAGGAGCCATCAGTGTTTTTTCTATAGCTCTTCTTACTCTCTTTTGCAGAGTTTCCACTTGATTCATTATCAGAATTCTTCTTGCACAATCATGTAGGGACTCCTTAAGTTCTTCAACCAAACTGTCAGGTAATATGTCTTCTGGACCTACTGTGTCAAATAGTTCCTGATTCAAAGTGTCTGTTAGCATGAGAACCAATTCCTCACACACATCTTCGTGCTTTTTGTCTCTCAGTGCATACTTTATTTGCTCCGCCAGGTTCCTTTTCAAGTTAGCGTATGTAAGTTTCTTTAGGAATTCATCTTTAATTGGTTTAATCCAGACTTAAAGAAAAAGTGAAAAAAAAGCGTTTCAATTTATTTTCCAGTCTCATTTTTAAATGTGGTTTCACATTAATTGTCTGTTTATAAATAGTTTTAACAATGCAGCTCAATGAAACCAAACATTTTGTATGATGCTGCTGATAAAATGTTGAAATTGTTTTTTTTTTTTTTTTGGTTTTACATTTCTTAAAATATATTTATATTGAGAAATATAGTGAGGCAAAGCTTTTCATACACTGTATATACTTACCACTTTCAGATAGATCTTCAGTTTGATCCTCATTCTGATCCCAATTCTGATTCTGATCCCGATCCTGATCCTGATCCTCATCCTCATCCAGATCCTTAAAGCGAATGTGTTTTTCATTTTCATATTGGTCATCAGATTTATTGCTGTAACCAAATTGTAAAAAATGGTAACATGTTACATTGTGTCTAATTACTGTGTATTTACATAGTAGTTACACAGTATATACATGTTTGCTTTACTTACACATAGTTACAATGTACTTAACGTATACATCTTTGTGCATGATATATGTAAGCTGTAATATGACTAATTTAAAGTACAAAAATAATGGTCCTCTTCTCAGCTAACTTTGGGTAGTGTAGTGATGTACTGATGCTATAAATATGTATTGTGACCTCTGACCTGAAAAAAGCTATAACTGCTCGTGCAAACAAGTCTGGGTAATGTGTAGTCGCTGGTTCTTGCCTTATGCTATGCCAAAATACAGTCAAATCCACCTAATATCAGTCCTGTAATGTCAGAAAATATAATGGGTTCACGCTCACTTCAGCTATTATAACACTCATTAATATCACTCACATGTAATAATCTACTGATTTCCTCCCCACTTCATGTAACTTTGGGAAATAAAAAGACATGAAGCCTATTTTGACAGATTATTAGTGAGAAAGTCAACACCACTTATTGTCACCATTTATACTCAGTCCATTTGAAATTATTTTAAAAGTGTTTGGCTGTGTATCTCTTGTGCAAAGTTTACAATACTCTCTAAAATGAAAAAAATGCCCTATGGAACTAAATGACAGATTCCATTAAGAAAAACAGTAACTGTCAGCTATTTAAAACATGGTGCCATAAAACAAATAAATACATTGGGTTATAATGCAGTGCAGTAGGAGAAATGACACAACAGCCCTACTGTATGCTTTTTATACAAGCATATATATTTTTATGACTGTGATGGAGCAGATTCCATTGTCCTTCACGACTGCGGAACACTGACCTGCCACGCATTTTACTATGTACTACTGTTCCTTTAAAATGCATATTGAGAACATCGACAGCATTTTAAAAGATTTGCTGCTGATTGCACATGTTTGTACACATGTTAAAAGAAACATGAATAATAATAATACCTGTTGTTTACTTACCTGGGTGGGGGAGAGGAACCACGTTGTCCAGAGAGTCGGGATGCTGATGGCCTGTAAAAAGAAATACAAGCAATGTTAGTAACACAGCTGGCATGGTGTAAAGTAATGCCAAGTACTGCCTGCATTGAAATGTTGTTGTTTTAACATAATTCATTTAATTTAAAAATACTTATCATTCGGTTCGAATCCAGAGTGGGGGTGCGCGTTGGCATGTTGATGATAGGAGCGGCCATTAAGGGGACGCGCCCAATGTTTGTGAATGGGGGGAGCTGAAAATAGCTCTAAACGAATAACTAATTGTGTAGAGTGGGTTATGCAATTGGGAAAAATGCTAACTATTGTCAAAGCAATCTGCACATGATAATAATGTTTTGCTTGTGTTTTATAATGGACCAGTCCAGGGGTGTGGTGATATAGCCAGCCTCTATATATAGGAGAGGGTGGCTCATTTAAAGGGAAAGTATAGGATAGTTGAGTATCCTGGTCTTGTATTTTAAACCTGGTGCTTGTTTTGCTTAAGGTCTTTATTTTTTCCTCTGCACTGTTGTATTTATTTATTTACTTGAAAACTGTTCTGGACAAAAATCAACATTCGTGTGGCACTCAGCACTTTAATAAACTTCTCAAGTTTGCACTTTAACCTTGTCTCCTGACGCCTTTCTGCTCCAAAACCAGCCGCCAAATCACACAACCTTACAATGACAGAATATAATTTGTATGGCCATATAGTAGCACACATAGTAAAGGATAACATCAAACACAAGCAAAACTCTAAAATAGGCCATCCCAATCTACAAAAAGGCCTCTGCATAAAGATGCGTTTTAAGCTTTGATTTAAATGCATTTATTGAGTCAGCTTTATGGATTTCAATTGGAAGATTGTTCCATAATGCAGGTGCATAATAACTAAAGGCTCTGCCATCACAAGAGCTACATTTTATCATTGTAGTCCTCCAAAGGACACACATTGATGTTGGGAGGTTAAGTAGGACTGCAGCCAGGAGAGTACTGTGCCAGTAATGCCAATAGTTTTCTCAAGACGATCAAGAAGAATTGTGTGATCAATGGTGTTAAATGCAGCAGATATATCCAAAAAGACAATCCCTGATAACTGCCCCTCATCTGCATTCAGCAGGATGTCATTAACAACGTTTATGACTGCAGACCCTGTACTATCTTATTTACGAAAGCCAGATTGAAATGTTTCAAAGAGATTATTAGCAGAGAGATATGCAGACAACTGAGCAACAACAAACTTTTCCAAGACTTTTGCAAGGAAAGTTAAATTAGAAATTGGACGATAATTAGACAAGACATCAGGATCTAATGTAGATTTAAAAGAAACATACCGTAAAACTTCAAATAATCGCCTGTCTCTAATACGCGCTGAGTCTGCTGGCAATTACTGTAAATAAACGCCGGGTCTCTATTAAATGCTGTCATTGCCATTGAAGCTCAGGAACATGAGGAGGAGCTTGAGCGTAATGAAGTGACAGCGATGATTAATAAATAATAATAATAGAAAACTTCATTTAAGGTTGGCCTACATGTAATGCATATTTGTTTAATGCAGTTATTACATTATTAAAAGTTTTTAAGCGTGCTGAAAGTAGGCCAGATACAAACCTCTTGTTGTATTTTAACATGTTTTGTTGTATTAACAATGTACAAGTTTGAGATTAAACAATAAATTATTTTTGATTATACTTATTGCTTTTATTGTTCATTTTTAAAAACATTTTAGAAGTTTATTATTTTTAACAATGTTAGATCTAATTCCGTTTTTAAATACAAATCTGTACTTCTGCTTGTTAATTTTTCAGCGTTTTGCATACTGTATCCTTGTTAACCAGTGCATATAAAAAGACGGTATACTTTCGCTTTATATTTGAGGGTGTACAATACAATGTAATTGTGTTATTCTGTTACTTAGTTCTCACTGACACACAACCTTTTAACAAAGTTTCTGGAATGTTTAAATTGAGTTATGATGTTGCTACATGGTTGTGTGTTAGCGGCTATTCAATGACAGCATGAAGCAGGTGAAGCTAGCGATCTAATATAATTGCCGGTCTCCAATACGCGCCGGGTCTGCTGGAAAATATTGTAAATAATTGAAGTTTTATGGTAATTTCTTTCAGTACTAATATCTCAAAACAAATCCAAAGTGGCACATGTGTATCTGAAAGTATTAAGAAAAAAAAAATCACGAAAAAAGGAATGGATACAGTATGCAATTTGCTGCTCTAAGGTATCTCAGAGTGAGCTCGCCAACGCTCCCTAAAACAGTGATGCATTTCTACAACATATGAAAAAGTTACATATTACATATTTACCTTTTGAAAGGCGCTGCCTCATTTTCATCTTGTGGGAGGGTCTGGAGTTGGATTTCTTGCAGGTTATTTAGATTTTGTTGTTTGTTTTTATTTTTTGGTTGAATTGTTTGTTGGATTTGTTGCAAGACCAAATTCTTAGTCTCCTGATTGACCTCTATTTTTATATCCCAGCAACACATTGTGCAATTCTTCTTACACACAACACCCATAGTTTTCTCTTTAGCTACCTCACTGGTGGACTCTCTGGTGCCCCATGACACAATATGGAGATTGACCAGTGAATATATAGATAACAGCAGGTACCCACTTGGTATGCAAATTACATACATCAGGCCATAAATAAGTAGACCAAACTCCTGGGGGTGAAGGATTGCTGTTGTTACATATAAAATGCTGGCTGACACAAGGAACAGGCCTGACGGTGTGATAAAGGTGTTCTCTTCTACCATTTGACCTGACGAGATATAATAAATGCTATAGTGAGGATACTATATAATGAACATACCCTATGATTACATTTGAATTCTAAGATTTTATTTAATACAGCCCTGAAGCTATAAAAGAAAATCAGGTTTTTGCATTTTTACTTAAATCATGACATTCAAATTAAGTGGAATGCAAAATTAAATCAGATTTATACAGTAAATGTGAGTACATTTACTCATAAAGTTTTAAAAAAAAATAGGCCTAAAGCATTTCCTGACATTTCATTGGCAAAAAACATTTACTCAGTTACTAAGTTTCCTTTTTATTATTACTGAACTATGAGGTTGATGTTATGAAGACGGAGCTGTGTAGAAACTTACCTATAATAGATAAGAAGGTTGCAGTCATCAGAAAGGCATACAACACACTCAGAATGGCACCCACAGCAAGCTGGAAATCAGGTTTGGTTGTGTAGCAAATTATGATGTAGACAGCAGGAGGAAGAACACTTAATAAAATAGCAAAGTTTGCGTCCCAATTGAACACAAAAGAAAATGCACCTAAAAAAGGAAAACAAAAAAATATCACAAATTAGTTTAACTCTAGATGTCAATAGTCAATAGGACACTAGGCCATTGTTTGCAAAGGCAATGTAGATTGCAATGGGATTGCACAAGACTTGTAATGTGTAAAAAAAAAAAAGTTGTTTACCTGCTATCATCAAACAAACAGAGGCAGGACCCAGAATGGATGAACCAACTGTGAATATCTGATAAAATATGTACAAGCTGGAAATTGAACTGTTTTTTTTGGATGTTTCTGCGCCACTGTGCAGGAGGTCCAGGGTATTGGCCAGTGTTGAGGGTCCCCATCGGCGTCTTTGGTTGTAAAACTCATTAAACTCCTGAGGGGCATTGGTGTAGGCATCAGAAGCTGCATTGTACTCCACTCGCCAGCCTTGTTGAAGAAGCAGGGTGCACAGCCAGCGGTCCTCACCTTTTAGAAAGGTTTAGGAACAGTATTAGAGAATGACACACAACTTATTTGAGGCAACTATGTAGAACTATAGTACATCACTAAAGACTAAATAACTGCTGAATTGCAAAGCCATTAAAGAGAAAGTAGCGGGGTTCCGAAAAACATAGTGTTACACGTCCCCTCGTGTTGCTACAACTGTTTAACTAATGTACCTGTCATTTTTCTTTTCATTGTTAATTTCCTGACAACTTTTTACACTTATAACTTTAAAGTCTGTTTCAAAGCTCTTTTCAAAATGTCCCCATGCTCTTAATAATAAGCACCTATGCTGTTATGTTTTTCCTCAGCTCTGGTTGCTTTCTTTTTTATTTGTTACCCTATACCCTACAAGGACTTCTCCTCTCTTCCACCTTTTACAATAAAGTAAAAAAGTATAGCCAGGGGATTACATTTTTTCCCTCATATTAGTATTATTAACAACGTGGTCAAACACCCTTCCCCGCTCTCCTTAATTTAACTGTCTCATCGCAAATAGGTTTTGATGGAATTACTTTCCACCAGCAAATGGAACACTTAAAAAATTTTTTTTTTTAAAAATTAATTGAGAAATAAAATGCACATTGCATATATTCATCTTTATCTAGTTGTGCCCTGTTGTCTTGAAGGTCAGTGAGAATGTACAATGAATATAACAGGATACATTTTAAAAATAATAAGGGAAAGAAAAATCACCTTGATCATACTGGACATATTCCCCGGCTTTAGTTGAGGTAGTTGTATATCGTTTAAGAACATTGTCATCCATAAGTGCTGATCCCCTAAATAAACTAAAGCATCCAGGACTGCAGAGAACAGAACCAAAAACATGCTCAGCTGTCTTCTGGAGCCAGTGGCCCACAGCATACTCAAATTTCTGATACCACACCATAGGACCTGCAATAAGGAAACTAAGGGTTCAGCAATTGCAGGCTTCAAATACATTGTTTAATAATAATAATAATGACATATGCAAATATTACAAAAAGGCAAGGCACTTCAAGACGTTGTTCACAGAGATACATTCTTTGTACGGTATAATTTTTTTTTTTTTTTCATTGAAAGTACCTTATACGGTAGGCATATATACTTGCAGATATTTATATTAAAAGCCTATACTATACCAAAGAGTATTTCATCTATACCAAGAGTATTTCCATTTGCTCACTTGCCCTTTTGATTCTAGGTTGTTGTTTTTATAGAACAATCATTAAAAAGATAAAACACAAGAGATTTTTTTTTATTTTTTTTTATAAATTTAGTTGTTGCCAATTATTTTTTATTATTTTCTCCCAATTTAGAATGTCCAATTATTTTTAGGCTCAGCTCACCGCTACCACCCCTGCGCTGACTCGGTAGGGCGAAGACGAATACATGCTGTCCTCCGGCGTGTGCTGTCAGCTGACCGTTTTTCACACTGCGGACTCACCATGCAGCCACCCAAGAGCTATAGCGTCTGAGGACAACGCAGCTCTCGAGCAGCTTACAGGCAAGCCCGCAGGCGCCCGGCCAGACTACAGGGGTCGCTGGTGCGGGTGGTGAGGAGGACACCCTGGCCGACCTAACCCACCCTCCCTCCCGGGCAACACACGGCCAATTGTCGCCACCCCTGGGAGCTCCGTCCACGGTTGGCTGTGGAATAGCCTGGACTCGAACCGGCGACGTCCAGGCTATAGAGCGTATCCTGCACTCCACGCGGAGCTTTACCGGATCGCCACTTGGGAGCCCCTAAACACAAGAGATTTTAATATTTGATTTTGGGGAAAACTAAATTTCCCCATGAATAAAAAGTTATAATAAAAAAGTATTTTTTATTTAAATATCATTTTATGCATCTTCTTCTGCAGCAATGGCAACGTCTACATACCCATTCCAGTTGGATGTATTCTTCCACAAGCTGCTCCTACATTTTGATACATTCGAAGTCGGTCCACCAGCAAGATCAAAGCTGATGGATGAAAGTCAGTATCCCCGTCCAATGCCATGATATATGTGTTATCATCTGATATATTTTTTCTCTTGTTATCATTTTCATCTTGAGGCAAAATGAAGGCGTTTCCATTCATTGATACAAGACTTGCTCGACAGGGGTTAACTACTGTCTGTGAAAGGAAGAAACAAGACAGGTAATGAGACAACAAAAAAGGCTGCCTGTAACAAGACACCTGGCTCTGTTGTAATGGTATTTTTCTGTTTACTGTCAAATCTGTATAAAAGGACATGTATATGTAACAGGGCAGAGGCTGGGTGAGAATCAGCAACCCTGTGCACCACAAGTGAGTGTCTAAACCACAATGCAAAAGAGCAGGGCTTGTTTGCATCTGTAGTTGTAAAGCTTTTAACCTCATCTCATCTCCCCAACAGGGCACTGGACAGAATCCCTAACGGCAGTGTATCACACAACACTGCCCGTTACACTTAGTATGAAAACCTGTCTGTAGTGTCGACTCTGGTAACAACGGCTACTATGAAAAGATTTTCTGTATAAAAAGTTACCTGTATAAAAACCAACAGTTTCTAAAGACCATTAGGTTTCTTGAGTGCCAACAAGTGTAGCAGGCTGGACTGTAAATGTCTTATATAATCAGTGGTATAGTCGTGCCGGAATGTGCATAATAGGCAATCTAAGTCACATGACTCACATCTCTCGCACAACTGTCTGATTTAGTCAGTAGTCCTCTTGATGCAATGAAAACAGTATTAGGAACGTCTTCCATTACAAACTACTTTTTAAGAAGGCTAAAATTGCCTTCAGATTTTAGATTTAGGACTTCACTACTGCTTATAATTTTTGGGGGATTGTAAAATGTCTAAATGACTCTGGGCTAGAAGATTCTTAAAGTTCTTTACTCCACGTCGTCATTTGCACAACTTTTTCAGAAAGGAAAAAAAGCACCAAAAAAAAAAAAAACTGACATTTTATTCAGAGCTTATAAGTTTTAAGTTGTTTCTTTTTTTTAATGTATTTGTTATTTTTCCATCAAGAAAAAAAAAATGCCATTGATGATTTGGAGTAAATAGCTTTGAGAGATGGTCCTATGCTAACATGCAAACAACAGAATAATTCTGAGGTTGCTATTGCACAGAATTTGCATTTATATTCTGTGTACTTTTCCTGATCGATTACTAAATATATTAATTGCATATTCAAGTGGTTCATTGTCTGCTCGGGAAGTAGAAAACCAGAGTAATTTCAATAATATTTCAATTAATGTTGATGTTTGAAATTGATTTTTTGTAGCCAATTTCTGTAATAACCTACACCTCGAACATGCATTCACGTGTATTGGGTATTTACATGAGATGAAGGGTAAATGAAAATAAAATGTATATTACCCGTAACCTTTGAGGATTCTTAGCAATATAGCCTTTCCATCCAAGCAAATAGTACATGTACATAATCTGAAAAAAAACAATGCGATACTGTAGTTTTTATCCTACAGAAAATTAGAGTAAAGCATAACAAACTTTATTAAAAGCATTAGTGAACAGTAAGATGTAGAATAAGTATACCTGTGACCATCTTTTCTTGTTACGGATCAGCTGTTTATTCTTCAGATGTATATATAACATATTTCCTTCTGGAAGTATACAGGTTAATCGTCCTCCATATGGTGTTTCAATTATTGACACATCATCAGGTTCCTTGTTGGTAAATACCCTATAAAATGAACAGGATTTGGGGTTTACTGAGAGTTTTGGAAGATTATACAACAAAACCAGTGTCATTAAATGAGGTTGAGAGGAGAAAACTAAATATCAAGGAAACTACGACAATGTATCCATTGTATGACTATTCCAAAAATAAACCACAACTGAGGAAAGACATAAATAACGAAGTATGGCTATAGTTCTAATTTTCTTCACACAAAATTCTTTATTTTGTATTACCAATGCAGCAGTTCCATTACATTTTCTATTTATCCTGCCAAAAAAGTCAATACCTGTACTTTTGAACACTTTTCAGTATAAACTGCCCCAATAGCTGAAACATAAATAAAACAAAAAAAGAAAATCCCAAAAGATCAACATTTTTTATTACCTGTAAACTTCTATTATAACACTGACAAGATCCTTCACATATTTGTTGACACTGTTATCTTTGTCATATGAATCATCCACAAAGATATGGCATTCAAAATCAACGTTATCTGTATGTTGTTCTTTTGGATCACCCCTGTACCTGTCCAACCTAAAGTGAAAAATGTAATACAAAGGGTTTATCAAAAGTAAAATAACTCACTTTCTGTAACATGAATATATACTAATGGCACGTAACAATTTTACCTGAACATTGATGTGAGGATCTTTAACATTTCATCAAAGGTTTCATGCCACATTGTTGCACAGAGGTAAATTACGCAACTTTCAACTTTTTCATTACTAAAAAAAAAAATAGTAATAATAAATCAGTGATTAGTCACATTCTCGTCATGGTATTAAACATGTTATTTAACTAAAACACAAACAGTATCTCATTAAAAAAAGTTTTTTTATAGGAAAAAAATAGGGTGTTATAGTTAATCCTAAAATGTATACATTTACATATTCTGGTCATATTCTGATTTTTTTTCCAAGGTTCTTTTACAATGGGGTTTTAAATCACACTAGTTCAGGTTACGATAAATGTTTGTGAAAAAGTGCAGAAATAAACTGGATGTACCTCTCCTGTTTTCTCACTTTGATGATTTTCATCCTGGTGTTTAAAAGCAAGGATTGATCAATGAAGGCTGCTTCATAGAGTCGGCGAACAAATATCTGAGTTGTTCTTTCTATTCTCTGGAATTTCTGGGTCCAAATGTAATAGGTTGAACACAACAGCCCGACCCACCAACACAGACCTTCCAGACCCATTACTGCAGGGCCCCAGGGTTCGTTATACCGTACTGATGTACGGCAAATGCTATTGGAGATTTCATCCAAGACCAGCTTTGAAGTGTTCATAAGTTTGTAATCATAGAAATCGGAGCAAAACCCTCCAATAGTGGCATTGACATTGTTTTGTAGGATATTGTTGAACTGTATCAAGAAGGATACCACAAATGCAATGACTACTGCAGGTGTTGTTAAAACAACAGGGAGAGCAAAGCTGCAGCGTACAGCATGTATTTTACAGCCCACCACCCCAAACCAGTGGCACACAGCAGAGGCAAAAGCTTGTAATAGAAAAAGGCCAACGCCTCGTTGGACTGTATCAGCTGGAAACTTACTAAAATCTGACCAGTTAAAATCTTCGACTGTGATACATATTGTAAACACTATGCCAATAACAGCTGTCCTTAGAATGCTAGAAATCATAAATACAAAATCTCTGAATCCTTCCAACTCTGTCAGGGCATTTTGCAGTTTATTACTAGCTTGGAATGAATTTTCCCACCAGTTAAGGGATACCAAGATGGTTGCAAATATACCAAGACCAACATACAAATAGTCATTTGGAGAATTCCCATTAGTGATAATCGATGTTTTTCGTATATAGTAATCTAATCCTAAAAGAACGTAGCCAGCTAACACAAACACAACAGAACAAATTGGGAAAATTATTTTCCAAGCTTTCTTCTGTAAATGGAACGCTGCCTGAAAAATTGATGAGAAAAAACAAACGCTGCCTAATATGAACAGGTTGGTCAGAATATCAAAATTGGGCATTGCAACTAGTGCAAGGAGTGAAGTACCGCATGACACAAGGGATTCAATCAGACATATCTAAAAAAAAAAGAGAGAAATTACAAATTAAGTAAGAAAATATACAAAAAAACTGATTTAAAATAAATAAGCAATAGGAAATGCAAATACACTTTTAAAGATAATAAATAAAATACACAAAAAAACAAAAATACAGTTAATAAAAATATATATTATTAATTGCATTTATCTTTATAAAGGGGGGGGGTATCAAAAAATACATTTTCCTCATAAAAGCGTAATGGAGTGTAAAGGACAAGCTAGCATGATATAGCATTACATAATCAATGTCATTTTGTTGTTTGGGCAGTCAGAATCACTTAGCCTCATATTGCGGTTCTGTCACCCAAACTGCCCAAGATGACATCTCTTTTACAACACCCCCACTCCCCTTGAATTCCACCTTTAATACATTACAAACCGTATTGTCTCATTTTTTTTTCTCATGAATTGTTATGTTCTTTCGTGAAGTTTTTTTCCACCCATGTAACTTACCGCAAGCATTGTTTTAATGTTAGGTGGCACAAAGTTCTTGAATGCACATTTCCAAAGTGATTTCAGAAATAGCAGCACATTTGGTATTGCTAAACTGCATGCCACCATAAGGAGGTAGAAAGTCCTGTCCTTTTTAAGCAACGAATTCTCACTTGCCATTGTAGTAAGAACTAGTAGGGAACCCTGTATTGAAAGAAGAAGAAAAAAAAGATTGCTGTATGTTTCCTAGATCTACAAACAGTAAAATACCTTGCACTTTGATCGTCAGATCTTACTGTAGCTTTCATTGTTGATTGCAGGAATCATGTGACTGAGAAGACACAGAGATATTACTGCAGAATGAAAGTAATCTAATTATGTCAGATACTACAAGCAGTTTCTGAAATAATACCTTTTGTAAAAGTGAAATGTATAAACAACCCATAATCAATTTGTCAAAGTTTGAGTTTATAATGACCTAAACTGGTGTGGCCCTTACTTTAGCCTGTGTTGTGTCATCCTAAGCCAGTGAACATGGTCACTGTCTTAAATTTGCTGTGACAGATTTGAACAATAACTTACCTTACTAAAAAACGCAGAGACCAGGACAAAGACTCCAACAAAGAAAGCAAACAGATGCTGCAAAAAAACAAAGCCTCTTTTTTTGCGTTCTTTTTCGGCACCGATTGGATTGAGCTGAAATGGATCCCATGTGTCTCTGCCAAAACAAAAATCATTTTCACTCCTTTATTTCTATTAGGGTCACGTCTTAAATGTTTCGCACATTTACAGTTTATAGTTTTAACCATTGAGATGTCTCGTCATACAAAACACATAATGCAGTCTACAAACACATACTGTATAGACAAAAAACAGGTACATCCAGAAGTTGCACACATTAAACTTCTGAAATCAAGATTAGCCAGTTGAGGTCCTAGTTGTCTTAGTGTAATAAGACAATTTTCTTATGTTCTTTTTTCCCCCTAATGTACCAGTAAATAATGTTTGCTTATTTATATAACTATAAAAAATATGGTATAATTATATGACAAATAACAATTTACACACAATATTCATTTAGTTATTATTTTTATTTAGTTGGTTAATTTGTATAAATTATGAAACTCAGCAATATCTTGTACCCAGCAGAAAAACACACAAGCTAAATTGATCCGGTGATAGCATTTGCTAAAGTAATGAAAGGGGTACTTTCAAAGAAAAGAATGCATTGTATTATAAACTGTCTGAAAGCAATGGTCTACTTTCAAAAATAGATATTCAGTAAACCCCTTAAACACCCGTCATTCTAATGGCTGAGTAATAATAGTGTCCATGGCTGGTGGATTAACCCTTTTAAGGTACACGGGACGTATGTGTCCCGCAAATGAAATGATTCAAATGAAACAACTTCATTGCTTTTGCAATGAGGTGCACAGAATAGGATTTACTGACAGGTTGGATCTGCTTATCCAAATGGTCAGTTTCCTCTGTGTGATACTTGGATCACTCTCAAATGTATCTTTAAGAAGAAACCACATGAACAGCCACTCAATTCCTTGTGTACCTTAAGGGGTTAATCACACATTTATTGAAACTCATCCATAAAAAAAGATACAAAACAATAAAATATAACAGTAGTTTAAAAAGACACTGACAAACAGAGGCGCTGGAACAATTTTTATAGTGGGGGTGCTGAAAGCCATTGAACAAAACTGCAACCCCTGCCGCACCCTCAGCACCGCTAGTTCCAGTGCCCCTGCTGACAAAAACATCTTTTGAAAATTGTGTCTAAAATTTGGCCCTGAATAGCCTGTAGCATGGCTAAAATTACTGTACATGGGTCAACTGACATAATCTTTAAACTGGAGTTATCACTACTACTAACTGCAGTTTCCATAAGAAAAACATCCATCCATATCCATAGAAAAAGTCTATAGTTGCAGATATACTAAGGGTCGATTTTATTAAGTTATTGTGTAAGCAATAAGACATGACAGGGTGTTGGTTGTGCTCGAATAACCACACTTCCAGGAGCTGCTTTATGTTTAAGTTACACAAAGGAATGTGTAAAAGAAAAAGAAAAATGCCCAACAACATATTAAAGAACATCTTCCACAATAGTATAAGCTACAGGAAAAGCATTTTCAAATCATAAACATATCATTTTAACTAATGCAGACACATCTGGGTTCTAAACAGTTCAAAATTGATATAGCTACTGTACGTATAAGAAAAGTCTGGACGGGTACTTTTACAGCGGGTTGATACCTTGGTTTATGTGTACCTTTCTTCAAAGCAAGCAAGATGTGAGACTAATTTGAGCTATACATTTTTTTTTTTTTAGTTGTTTGGAATCGAAGGGGTAATTAAAGGTCCCCAACAAACACACTTTATTCAAAGCATAATTTAAAAAAAAAAAATAGAAATGTATAATGGAATTCTACTTTGTTTTATTAATCCATTTTTAAATTCATAATTATCAATAAATCTGTAGAATTGTGTCAAACAAATGAGTTATTATGTACTTTTCTATACTTTATTTCAGGGAATGTACTTTATTGTTGGCTATCAGTGTTAAGAAACAACATAATAATCATGAAACGACACAGTAAGAAGAACAAAAGTAGACATTTGTGAGCGTTGCGCTACTGTACAGCACTTTATGTTAAATGGTTTATTTTATTAAATAAATGTCCCAAATTATGTCACAACAATGAAAAGGTAAATCAGCAACTCACCCATGCCTTCCTTGTCTTTTTTGTGCTCTATCTTTTTGCTCCTCCATTTTTGATGGGAATTAGCTGGATTCCATGAAATAAATAAAAAAAAACAAATCAATCGGAACTACTAGATGTACAGTAGAAGTCTTGTTCCAATTGAACATCAGCTACTTGACTCTTGTCTTTATCAGTGCATTCCTTTGCGTCCACCCCTAACCAAAGTGCATTTTATATTGTTTACGTGCCAATAAAGGGTTATAAAAAGACGCAACAAAATCCCTGCTTGACTTCCTCCTTCCTCAGTCTGTCTGCACTGTAAAAATTAAGGAGCTTTGGTCAAATACAATTTGAGCTGACATTTCCTTTATCTACAGTAGGGCTATGATTCCCCAGCCCAGGGAAAGTTGGTTTCCTTTAGTCTGGATAATCTGCATTGCCTATGCTGAAGAAAGGTTTTGCTTTATGAAAAGCTCCATGATCCATTTAGTGCAGTCTTTCTTTTATTCCTGCATATCAATTCATATTCTTTTGTTGATTTCTTTGGTTTAGAGCCATGACTCCAGTCAAATTAAAGTACATTTTGAATGCTGTTATTCTTACTTTTCTGAACAGATCTAGACTGTAACATAACCTGTGAAAACAGCAATGTCATACCTGTGATAGACGTTTGAACTGAACTGATAGTTCCTCAATTAAGACCCCATGGAACAAAGTGGTAAACAACTAGTCTATTCTAACCTGAATGACAAGATGGTTGGCCATCAGTTAAACAATACATTTATAATTTCTCCTTCCATTTCCATCCTTTCTGTTTTCAACTGCCAATTGCACAGTTATGTTCTTTTAGTTTTAGTAAGTGTCTGTTAGTATCACACATACTCTACCATTGAGAGTTGTATCGCCTTTTTACAAACAAGAGAACACATCTCTCCATAAGTCATAAAATTAGATACAATTACATATGACAAATAAGGGTAGGACAGTAACCACCTGAAACCTTTGATCCCCACAACTGATTACCAGTCATTGGGTGGAATTGGACCCTCAATAAGGAAATTGGGGATTTATATTTTAAGAGTTTCTGGCAGGTATGTCAATGTCTGGCACGCACTTATGATTAATTACAATGCGTTTTTATACCAAATGTAAATCCTACTGCGCTACAATATGTTTTACACAGTAGTACAGTGGTACTCAACTCTGGCCTGGTCTTTATTCCAACCAGATCCTAAATTAGTTAATTGCCTCTTAGCAGCTTCAATTTAATTACATTAGAACCTGCTTGGAGTAAAAACCTGGACTGAGCTGAGTATCACTGCACTAGAATAACCAAGGTTCAATGATCAAGCTTCCACGCAGCTTAGAATGTAGTGACTCTCTCTCCAGTCACTATTTATGTGCTGTAGCACGCACATACCACGCACATTTCACACTCTATAGGAGTGTGCATCTAAAACATTGTATGACTTTATTAAAGGGTGGGTAAATCTCTTTCATGCGCTAAAAAGCCTACAAATGACCAAATACTCCTATGGAAGTCATACATTATGCTTATGAGACTTCAACAGTGCAAATCCCATTTATGATGTAACCTCGCGCAATTACAGTATGAGGGGTTTATAGACCTCTTCATTCAGTGTTTTATTTTTTTATGTGACACCATTTATTCAAAAGTTCAGATTATTGCCATTTGACTTTATAGTTTTGTTGTTTTATAAGCAAGGTTATAAAAACATACTGAAGCTACCTAGCCTAGACTGTTCTGTTCCTTACTAGCAATAAGATACAATTCATTGTTCACTAGCTTTAAGTAACATCTATCATGGGTACCTACATTTGTACAAACATATGTATTCAACTAGTATAGCTGTATTATTGCTGCCATTTACAGACAGCACTAGGCTTGAGCAAATTCATTGAGTTGTTTTAAAAGTACATCGGCTTGCTGTAAGACTTACTACATAACGAAGTTCCAGAAAGTCCTGGTGTTATGCCAAATAAAGTCTCCTAGCCATATTTGTCACTCCAGCACAATTTGATAAAGTAATAACGGGCAATATATTGTATAACCATATTGATTATATATGTAATTTGTTTTACATTCTTTGCTTTGTAAGATCAGAGAAGTGCATTTACTACTATAGAGGAGCAGAATATTGTCTCTATTTACTTTTCAACGGAGCAGAATATTGTCTCTATTTACTTTTCAATGGAGACTTGGCAGTGAGAGTATTTTGCATTTTTGGTCTTCAGCACAACTGAGTCCCATTGCAAATTACATTACAACTAACGGAATGGTAATATGGAGATCCTGAGATCATATAGCTTAGGGTGTCGAGAAAACTTTTTTTCTCGGAGACACTGTAAAAGTGAAATTGCCTGCATATGTCCACAGACTTGTCTGCTGGGTTCAAGTGTTCAATAGAAGTTATTCACCAGTGAGAAGAATGGCACACTAAAAGCATCTAAGTTTGAGCTGGAGAGATATTTGGAGGAAACACATACAGATTCAAAAAGGCAGGAGCCTATGTCAATTCCGTCAGACATCCCACCTATCAATCCACTAGAATACCAAATGGAGGACTGTGCACCTAAGTGGAAAGAAGTAGAGCAAGCTGTGAAAAAAGCAAGGGCTTCATCATCTCCAGGGCCTAATGGAGTTCCATACAGAGTGTACAAGAGTGCTTCAGGAGTTCTACGAATCCTGTGGAAATTGATGAAAGTAGCATGGGAAAAACAGGCTGTACCAAGAGCATGGCGCCGAGCAGGTGGAGTCTTTATACCTAAAGAAAAAGATTCTACAAGCATCAGTCAGTTTCGCCCTATTTCCCTATTAAACGTAGAAGGCAAGATTTTCTTCAGCATTATTGCTCAGAGATTGTCAACTTACCTATTAAAGAACTGCTTCATTGACACTTCAATACAAAAAGTGGGCATTCCAGGTTTCCCAGGATGCTTAGAACACATCAATGTGATCTGGCAACAAATTCAATCAGCTAAAAAGGAGAGGAAGGAGCTCCATGTGACATTCCTGGATTTGACTAATGCATATGGTTCAGTGCCACATGAACTTCTTTGGGCAGCATTTGATTTTTTCAGGGTACCGATGACAATAACAAATCTAGTGAAAGCCTACTTTGGAGATTTGCAATTTAGTTTTTCAACTTCAGAATTCAGCACTACATGGCAATGCCTAGAAGTTGGAATAATGGCAGGATGCACCATTTCTCCACTGGCTTTTACCATGGCAATGGAAGTAATCATTAGGGCATCAAAATGGGTAGTGGGACGAGAGCGCTTGGCTTCTGGAATGCGGCTACCACCAATCTGAGCATACATGGATGACATGACAACCATGACTACAACGGTAGCCTGCACTAATCGGTTATTGGGCAAATTAACCAATAACATTGAATGGGCACGAATGCAATTCAAGCCCACTAAATCAAGGAGCATCTCTATAATTAAAGGTAATGTTCTTCATTAATGGTGAGGCAATACCAACAGTGTCTGAGAAGCCAGTGAAGAGCCTTGGGAGATGGTACGACGGGGATCTAAAGGACACAGTTCGTGTGGGAGAAGTTAGACAACAAGCTGTGGAAGGGTTGAAGAACATAGACAGCAGCGCTTTACCAGGCAAACTAAAACTCTGGTGCTTTCAGTTTGGTCTACTGCCAAGGTTGCTGTGGCCACTGACTGTGTACGAGGTTTCTTTGACAACAGTAGAGAAGCTGGAAGCTTTAATCAGTTCACACATCAGGAAATGGTTGGGAGTTCCACGCTGCCTCAGCAGAGTGGGACTTTATGGTAAAGGAATACTGCAGCTACCTGTCTCCGCTCTAACCGAGGAGTTTAAGTGCGCCAAGGTCCGACTGGAAATGACATTTGTAGAGTCACGCGACAAATGCGTAAGGGAGGCAGCACCTGTGTTGAAAACTGGAAGAAAGTGGGCGGCAAAGAAAGCTGTGGAGGATGCAAAGGCTGCCCTTCGAATTGGTGATATCATGGGGCAAGTTCAGCATGGAAGAGGGGGTCTTGGTCTCAGTTCAGCTCCTCCTACATGGCACAAGGCAGCCCCAGCTCAACGGAGGAAGCTGGTAGTCAACGAGGTGCAAAAGCAGGAGGAGAGGGTGAGGTGTATAAAGCCCATTTCCCAGGCCAAGCAGGGAGAATGGATGAGATGGGAGAGTGTGGAACAATGCAAGATTGGCTGGCAAGACCTATGGTCAATGGAACAGAGCAGGATCAGTTTCCTTATAAGGTCAACATATGATGTTCTCCCATCACCACAGAACCTAAACCTCTGGGTAGGAGAGGATCCCTCATGTCCTTTGTGTTCATCACCTGCAACATTAAGGCACATTTTGACAGGATGTAAGGTGGCTCTTAGCCAAGGACGGTTTACTTGGCGCCATGACCAGGTGCTGCGATGTTTGGCTTTAGCATTGGAAGACAAGCGTAACATGACCAATAAGTTGCCACCTGTTCTATCAAAACATTACACACAAAAGACAACATTCCTCCGCCTAGAAGAGCAACCACCAAGAAAAGGCATTAAAGCCAATCCTCGCCCAGGACAACTGGAAGCTGCTAGAGACTGGAAAATGCTGGCAGATGTTGGTCAACGGCTTATTTTTCCATCTGAGATTGCCACCACTAACCTTCGATATTGTCTTGTGGTCTGGATCAGCACGCCTTGTTCACCTGGTAGAGTTAACAGTGCCATGGGAGGATGCTGTAGATGAGGCGTATGAAAGGAAGAAACTGCGGTATGCTCAACTAGCCACTGAAGCAGAACAGCGAGGATGGAGAGTCCGGGTTTACCCAGTGGAAGTGGGTTGTCGAGGATTTGTGGCACATTCTACAACCCGGTTTCTCAGAGATGTCAGATTCAATGGCCAAGAGTTGCGTCGCACAGTGAAGAACTTATCTGAAGCAGCAGAGAGAAGCAGCAACTGGCTGTGGTTGAGACGGAAAGATTCTGGCTGGGGATCTCAAGCACAAGAGAAAGAAAGAAACGCTGATGTACAGGCAAGTAAGCTGGGCTGAGTTGAGTTGGGGACGGAGGGTGGTGATTCTGGGATGCCAGAATCACCGTCGAGCCCTCTTGAGGTGTCGTGGGCTAGTCGACGAAACACCGAGGATGGAAGGTGCCCACTTGAAGACCCCAGAGATGTACCCTACTTAGCTCAATCCAGACGGTTGTCATGCTGATGCGCTGGGGAGACCGCACTATGGTTGATCCCCGTGGCCAGCATCACAGCCGTTGTGTGTGCTGATGCGCTAGGGAGGCAATAAGCTGATCCCTGGAGCCAGCATTACACTTCAGCTATCAACACCAGACAGAAGGATATCTACATCATCATATGGAAGGAAGCGCAAATGGATGGAGACACATATGGATCACATTAGTTTACTGTGAAGCTACGTCTTAGTTGGTGCTTATCTTGGCGAGAGCCAAGTTCAAATCAGCATGAAGTTTTAACATCTACTCTCATGTAATGGAAATCTTACCTTCCAAAGTGAACTCTACATATCTCCTTAACAGTAGCACGACCGTGTTTATAGGCATACCTAGAACAACCATGACTGGTCAATTTGTCCGGCATATTAAAAACATAAATAATATAATGAAAGGACAAACAATTGAATAGAAGTCACAGTTTTGTTCAGGAACGTCATATAAAGCATCTACACAAATAAATGGACATTTGTGTGTTTATGTGTTTATATACAGACATATTACATAAAGCGCAACCTCAAAAATCTTCCTTTTTACGTGACCTGCTTTCTTAGGCTGCACTTCATTCCTCCCATCGCAGGGTGGTCTGTGTGGTCCAGTGATTAAAGAAAAGGGCTTCAAATCCCACCTCAACCACTGACTCATTGTGTCACTGAGTAAGTCACTTAACCTCCTTGTGCTTCGTCTTTTAGGTGAGACGTAATTGTAAGTGACTCTGCAGCTGATGCAAAGTTCACACACCCTAGTTTCTGTAAGTCGCCTTGGATAAAGGCGTCTGCTAAATAAACAAATAATAATAATAAAAGGTGGTCATGTAGTCTGCTTAATTAAACCACTTATTGATTAATAATCTCCCGATTCCTTTAATCATCTCAATTAGTCATTCTATTAACGCACATTGGCATGTTGATTAGGCGGCAGCAGCATCTATGGACATTTATTTAGTCATGCATCCCTTTATTACTAATACGTCTTTTTCAATATTATTTCTTAGAATGTGTAAATAAATAATGTAAATGTTTCAGTTAACTAGTAGGAACACATAATTTGTCAACAAAATACTAAAAAAACAGCACTGATTACCGGAACAATTTATATAAAATACTGAAATCATAACATCAATGCTGTAACATATTTTTACAAATATAACATAATAATAATAATAATAATAATAATAATAATAATAATAATAATAATAATAATGCAAGGTTGTTTGCAAGCAGCAAATTGTGTCACTTACAGTTTCATGAAAGAAAATGTCCCATGCATTAAATGTTGCTATTAAACTTAAGCATCGTCAGTTGGTTAACACTGCCTTCTTTTATATATAGATGTTGTTCTGTAAAAACTTGGCCATAAGAAGAAACACTTCTTTAAGCATCTACAGAATTGGTAACAACTGACAAATATATATTTAGCCTTTCGTGTTAAATTGGGAAATAATTCTTCAGCTTTAATCCAAAATTCATTCAAAGTCATTCTACTGCCGTTCTCTTTTGCATATGGAAGGTATTTGTCCATTTCTGATTTACAGTCAGCATCAAATCCTGGAATAGAATATAATGGGAGGGCTTCCAGCTCCAAACTACACACTTGTTGTGGGTCAAATATCCTTACTGCCATCAGAAAGTTAAAAACGTGGTTTCTTTTTGCATTGATCCGGGTTGTAGTAATTAGTCAGTTTTTCAGAAACGTCATGGAAGTTTTTAAACATAGTTTGTTTATTGCAGCGTCTGTGCTGTGTACCTCTTGTGCCATTGCTCGGTATGTATTTATTAATTCTGCAACTTTATTATATGTTTGATGGACTCTCACTTCACGGCTTTCAAACCACCGAATCAGATCCACCAGTCCCTTGGCATGCGTCGCAATTAGGGAGAGCTGAGATTTTAAACTGTACATCTTTAAGTAATTTCTGGAGGTCCTTTAACACTACAGTGTTTGGTGAAATGTGCATTTCCTTTTCCACGAAGCCTGCATAAAAAAGGATGTATTTGGAATGATATTCAGCAGCACACTACCAAGTGCCCCATCGTGTTCTGCATGGCTCAGGTGGCAACTTTATGGGTAAAGTACAGCCTTCTTGTTGGATTGCTTCTGTCAGGTGGTCTTTAAAACATAGTTTTCTGCTTGGGCAATGTTTAAACAATTTTTTTTAACGGTTGCAACCAGCTTGTCTGCTTTAGGAAAATGATTTGCCCAGATATTGCTGGCAAGGGCTATTATGTGGGCATTACAAGTCAAATGTACTGAATTTGGCAGTAAACCTCGAAGAATGTCATTGTATGCTTTGATCATGTAACTGGCATTATCAGAGGCAAATCCAGTCACATTATTAAAATTAACTTCAAATGCATTTAAACATTTCACAACGCCCTGTGCCACTGATGAGTAATTCACAGAGTGCAGATTAACTGTATCGGCTAATATTACTTTCAGTTCGAAGGTAATTGATAGTCCTTGGAGAACAAACAAAATGTGCAAAACACACTGATCTTTTGCATTTGTAGACTTGTCAGTAACTACAGACACACTGTCAGACATCTTTACCAGTTGTACAATTTTCATCTTGTTAAAATCAGCAATTTGGGGTAGATATTCCCTTCTCAGTTGACCTGCTGTAGGAATTGCTCCCGAATTTATTATATGTTTGTTCAGAAATGCACGTAGTTTGGGATTATCAATTTTTCCAGGGGAATAGTCGTACAAACAAATGTCAAAATCGAAAATAACATCTTGTCGGCGTTCATAATACAATGATACACTGCCTTTTGTACACAGAAGATAGCGTGCAAATAGCACTGCACCTTTATTTCAGACTCCGAGAACGTTTTCAATGATTAGTAGATGCTTGCATGATTTAAATAATAAATACAATTATAGTTGAAATAAAAGTTGGAAGGTGAGATTCAGAGTAGGCTTATGAATTCAATGCAAAATGGTAATGTAATTAGATAAAACCACATAGCCTCAGAGCCTGGGGATAGCAAAGCATCCTGGACAGTCCAGTAACATTAAAGTGTTTTGAAATGCTATTATTAAACTACGCCTTGAAACTTGAGCGTTAGGATTTACCTTGTAACAGAGAGCTGTATGCATGTGATGACAGGATGTACAGAGGATAAGATGTATAGGAACTTAGCAACTACCGCACTGTGCTTGTTTTCTTATGTGATTTCTTATGTTATGAACAATTTCTATACCTACGGTGTTAATTTTCATCATGGACCAAAAACGAAAGAGGCTATTTCAATATATTTCTCAGTATGTTGTAAATATATCTATTGTTAAATTGAACTTAACAGTTACATTTTGTTGTACCAATATTTTTTTCATCAGTTATAGAACTGTGTCAATATACTTGTATGTCTTTACAACTGATGGAGAAATGTTTTTTCTTTTTTCTTTTTTTTTTAAAAAGGTATTAAGTATGCAGTGATGGGTGACTGGTATACAATTCAATGCAATACCCATTTTAGTAGTAAATACTACAAAATCTCATTTTGAAAAAACACGTCCCACGCAATCATTCATGGGTAGAAAATGTACAATATTCAGCACCACATTTTTACAAAATGGTTTTAGTAGACGAGGCAAAGTAGCTTTCCTTGTTGCATTAGTACATATTAAAAGCCATGTCATCATTTCAAGACCAGTCAGGTCTCTTCGTCAACACTAAGCATTTGTTCTGCATTTCTATCAATTGGAATAGTTTTTTTAATCAACGGCATTTATGACATGATCTTCTCATCAAAAGAGAAGTAAATACGGAGTCTGATTGGGGTAAAAAGGGGTAAATGTCCTACCCTCTTTCCATTTAAAGGCTGCTCTAGGTCTGGCAGGACAATGTGTAAAATATATTCATAAAATACAAAAATATGAATGGTCTTTATGTTAAAGTATAAAAAATATATTCAATATTCATACTATATATATATGTTCATAATGTTAAAGCATAATCTAGATTTTTTTTTAAATCACGTCACTGCAGAAATAAGATTTTGTATTGTGTATATATATATATATATATATATATATATATATATATATATATATATATATATATATATATATATATATATTTAGCTCAAAGAGCCAGCTGCCCAACGTTTCGATATGTTGCACATATCTTTCTCAAGGGAGCCTGTGTTTGAATCAAAACATTGGAGGTATTTATAGGTTTTTGACGGCATGACAACTACTTGTTATTGTTTACATTCAAATCTATGATTTATTCTTACATGATGTAATGCTGTTCTATATATTGTGACATATTTTTTACTTCTATCTTTGAATCTGTATTAATTCTAATTAACATTACTTTATATGAATTTATATTTTTATTATATCATGCAATGCTGGCTCTGAGGATCAGTCTAGATTTGGCCTCCCCAGAGCATCAGCATGCACAAGTTTTGAACAAACTTTGTTTATTTATTTAAATGTTATATATTTATTGAAGTTAATTAGTTCATTCTTTTCTGTTGAGTCCCGCTGGCATAATCGTATTCAGTCTATTTATCCATTTACTTTCTTTTATTCTTCTATATGTCGCATTGTCTAATTTTAGCTGTTCTAATACTACAAACTTTACATCATTTATGTCATGTCCTTGACTGGTGAAGTGCTGTACTATTGGTTCATTCATTTTTTTATTTCTAGTTAATGAAAGGTGGTTCTGAATTCGTTTATATAAAGTAGTCCCAGTCTCTCCAACATATTTGATTTCATCACATTTTTCACAGGCTATTCCATAAACAACATTGCTATTTTTACAGTAGGTATTAGTTTTTAGTGGATATGTGGTGTTCTTATGTTTAATTATATTTTTACTTTTATCTATGTATTTACACACTTTACATCTACTGGTGCACATGTTCGTAGAACCTATTTTGTCAATTATTCTTTTATGTTTACTGTGAACTAAAATATCACCTAAATTAGCTTCTCTTTGAATGCTACAACTGGGGCCTTAAGAAATACTTTTTTAATTTGTCTGAATTATGTAGAATCCGCAAGTGTTTCCAAACTATCTTAGAAATATTGGGCAAAAGTTTAGAGTAAGTCATTATTAATGGGACTCTTTTGACCTTTTTATCTCTAGTTTTATAATCTAGTAGATCATCTCTTTTAGTTTATCCACTTTTCTTAACTCCGTCTCTATAATTCTCTCTTTGTATCCTCTTTTTTAAGATTTGTTTTAATACATTTCTTTGTTTTACATAGTCACTTTCTTTTGAGCATATTCTTCGTATTCTTATTCCTAGACCCTTTGGGATTGCCCTTTTAGTGTGTATCGGATGTGCAGAGGACATGTGTAAATATTGGTGCATGTCAGTAGGTTTACAGAAGAGGTCAGTCTCAATTGAACCTTCTTCAAGTTTTACTATGGTATCTAAAAATTCTATTTCTTTCCTTGTCCATCGAAGGTCCACCTTAATATTACTGTGTATTTCATTTGCTATTTTATGAAACTGGAAGAGACTCTTCTCCATGTGTCCAAACCCCAGAAATATCATCTACAAACCGAATGTATTCTAAAGGTTCCCTTTCCGATTTTCTAAGTAATTGTTCTTCCCATTTTCCCATGTATGTACTGGCAAAATGCATTCCTAATTTAGATCCTATTGCTGTACCATCGTTTTGTTTGTAATTCTTATCAACAAATGTAAAATAACTGTTTTCTAAAACTACGTTGATCATGTTCAGTACTTCTGCTTATATAGCATATAGCATATAGCATATAGTATATAGCTTGTATTTAAAATATATCTTAACATTTTTTTCAGCTCATTTATATATTTTGGGATGTTGTCAGGTAATATATGTTATGCAATATATTTGAAGGTAGAAAATATATTAAAATATGCTTTTCTGTTTGTGTTCGAGACAGTGGGTGGGACAGGTACTGTAGATCTTAGATATTGGCGTTGGAACAGTTGTCTAAAACACGTTGTCTATGATTTCAGGTGATGAATAGGAAGATGATCCGTGTCATCTTATAGTTTGGGTTTGGTATAGGATACAAGAGAGATGCAAAAGAAATACCTTTGTCAAATATAAACATTTTAGGAAACTATTTAGGGTAAGTAGTGCATTATTTGTATTTATTTATTATCCCTTAGTACCACAAGACAAATGTGAATTTGGGAGTCAGTGGTTTCAAGCCTAAATAATGCTATTTTCCCCTTAGTGTACCAAACTTTAAGGTATATAGTTTTGCCATTATTATCCTGTCAATGTGAAAAGGTGTTATTTTTATTTAAAAACACCTTATACCTATTACATTAACACACTTAGCAATTATAATGTGCGATTATATCATTCAGAAATCTACAAACTTCAAGATTTAAATAGTAAGTGTTTACAGTTTTTTTAGAGTTAAGAATAATATGTTTTTTGCCACCCTTAATAATTCAGAAAACAAAGATTTCTGAAATGGGTATTACAACCTTATCCTTTATTTACTTTTGCTAATAATCCTCCTGTGCAAACCTATAAAATATCTACATTCTCTGTTTAAATGATTTTATTGTGCTTATTGATTGAGCATCATAAGTCCAGATATACCAAAACATGTTACATCTTTCTACTGGTTTTTAGGTTTTGTAGGTGTTACAGTGATAACATCAGGGGACATTTTATGACTGCTGCACTCTGACACTACTGGATTGAACAGAGTTCCCCCTTTACTGGCTGTGGATCCTAACCAATCCTATCCCATCCAGTTGTGCATTATTAGCAGCCCCAAAAGAAACAAAAATGTAGTGAATTAAATTTAGCAAGAAATTAATAACTTAATTTTCAGGATTTCACAAGAACTGTCTGATACATCTGGCCATTCACTGGACCGTATAAATAGCCCCTTTCTGGCAAGCCAATAAGCACACTGTATGTCACTTATTTTCACTCTTGTTAAGTCTGAGATGTTGTAAAGTTCATTCTTCAGGTGCTGACATCACAGTGCAATAAAAGGAGATATTGTTAGCTATAACGACATTATTAACCAGGCCTTTATTAACCAGTTCCTCTTTGCCCAGGTCAATAGCTGAAAGGCTATGCGGTGCAACCAAGGGGACCGAAGTCCTCCTTGGCGGTTGACATACGCTACTACAGACACGTTGTCCGTGCAGACAACGACATGTCTCCTATGGAGCACGGGAGGAAATGCTATAGAGCGAGGTTAACCGCTCGCAGTTCCAGCGCATTTATGTACAGGGAGGTCCATTAACCCGACCAGGACCCGCGGATTCCTCTGCTTGCCCAGACCGCACCCCAGCCCGAGGTGGATGCATCTGTCGTCACCACCTGGACGGCTGTGGATCACTCCCATCCTTACGCCTTCAGACAGGTGAGAGGCTTGCCTCCACCAGCACAGGGCTTCCAAGCATACACGAGACACGGTCAGCCGACGGTGTCTGTCGCGTTTGGGGTGTAGCCAAAAGGCATTGAGCCTAAGGGCACTGAGGTTATCGATGCAGGGAGCGTCTTAGCACTGAGGCGTCGAGGCACTGGGGCACCAAAGCTTGAGGGTATCGCTGCAGGGACCGTCTGAGCACTGAATGTGCTGAAGAACCGAGTCGTCGAGGCTCTGGAGCACCGAGGCACCTTTGCACTGAGGGTATCGATGCAGGGAGCATCTAAGCACGAGGGCGCCGAGGTGCAGAGAGTCTGGACCACCAAGGGAGCGAAGCACCGAGGTTCTGAAGCACCGAGGTACTGAAGCACCAAGGGCAGTGAGGCTCTGGAGCACCAAGGGTGCCGAAGCACTGAGGCGTCGAGGCTCGAAGGTACCGATGCACCAAGGGCACCGATGCAGGGAGCGTCTAAGCACCAAAGGCGCCGAAGCACCAAGGCTCTGTGGCATAGAGGCACCGAAGCGGCAAGGCACCGAGCACCAGGGGCATAAGCACCTTAGTCTGGACCGCGTGCAGTCACACAACCGAGGCAGCACGCAGCTTGCAGCAGTGTGGAGCACAGCCTACAGACAGTATCAGTCTGGACCGCGTGCCGTCTCACAACCAGGGAACAGCCTTCAGATAGTATACAGAAACAAAGTAGAGAGAAAGAGAGAGATTTTTTTAAGACCTACGTACCGTAGTGGGTGGTTAATGTATGCAAGTCTAATCTACAGTGGACTGACTCAGACCCGGAGGAGGAAGCACACGATGTTGTTGGACTGACTCAGACCAGGAGGAGGAAGCACACGTTGTTGTTGTTTTTTTGAAAACAAACACACACACACACGCACACACACACGCACACACTCTCACACAGCAGAAGCTGAAGGATAGGGTTTTTTTTTTTTAGATGGCCGTACACACCGAGTGGGTGGGCCAAGTCAGCCTAACGGCATCAACTCAAGCAGGCAGTGTGCGGCAGAGATGGGTCCCGGTGGAGGAAAGCGCCTATCTTTTCTCTCTTTTCTGCTTTTTATATGCGTGGTGCAACTTCATATCGAAGCACATTACGTGTTGACAAATTGTTTTATTAGTTATTTACTAGATTTTCTACATGCTGATTTTCCATGTACAATATATTTTTTGTAGTTTATATTTGTTTGCAACATTTTAAAGGCATTTATTTATTTATTTATTTTTACATTACATTTTTAAGTTAGCCACATTTAGATATGTGGGGTGCGTTCTACCTGCCCTGTGCTTCCACTGAGGAAGGGTTCATGATTATCAATCAGTTACAAACCATTTGCAATTTTTTTTTTTTTTTACTTTACTATAATTTACTATTATAAAAAAAATCAATAGCACTTGACTGCACGCACAGCCTACTTATATCTGCATGAAGACAGCTAAACAGAGCCTAACTCACATTAAGATGCCTTTCGGTTTATGAATACTGGTTGAAATTTTGTTGAAAGCCCTTTTAGCCTGGAAAACACCCTTTATGAATATGAACCTATACGCTTATATTTCATAAACCAGCAATTTGTATATGTTTAATACATTGTAATATATTGCAATATATCACAATATATTTACCAAAACATTTTGCAATATAATAGAATACCTATTTAAAAATATATATTACATTTATATTTAAAAATATTTTTTTTTCATATATTTCATTTCCATAAGGGCGGTATTGTTGAGTTTTTTTTTCTACTTTTAAGCAATATAGCATTTGTATCTGCGAGATCCAAAAAAAGTGGTCTGTAAATTTGATAAATCTGTTCAAAGTGATAAATAAGCTTTTACTTTCCTTGACTTTTATATAAACTGTCATGACTAAATAATGAGATTTCACAAAACTGTTCCATTTGAATGACAGTTCCAGTCATGGAATATTTAAATGATGTTGCAGCACTGGATTCAAGCTGTTAACATGCTTGCTTGGAAACTCTATATTGTAGGTTGTAATCGGAGTAGTTTATTGATTAGATATGTTTAGTATTCTAGTAAAAGCAATAAAACGTTGATAGGCACCAGATAGCAGGACCAATGGCTGATTGAGCTAGGAACTGGATTGACCTCAGTGAGTTTGTTACAAAGGTCAAGCCAAATACCTGCGTCACTTCCGCAAGTAAAAATGCAATCAAACATTTTGTAATTGGATTGTGCATGGATTTATTTACAGCATTTCACTTATACCAGCAGTGTAAAAAAGAGCATATATATTTTATAGGAACTAGGCTTGTAACGATAACGATAATAATCAAATTATTTATCGATTGGGACCCCATGATAACAAATCGATAATATTTTAATGACATCGAATATTCCATTAAATTAAAAACATGTCTTGTATACTGTATATTAACTTCCTGTCAAGAACGTAATCTGTGTTGTAGCTTCTAAAAGTTACTGAGAACAAATATAGGATGAGGATGCTGAGATCAAGAGTAACCTGCTTTATTAATGTATTTTATACATGTTATTTTGTTTTAAATCAGTCCCAACTGTAGCCGTCTGTCTTGAGCGAAACTAATAATATTTAACATTACTAAGTTGTTACGTGCCGCTGTTTCAGAAAAAGTATATATATATATATATATATATATATATATATATATATATATATATATATATATATTTATATTTATTTTTACCTTTTCATTTTGAAGCAATGCACTATCCGCCACCTTTTTCATTTTTGATTGCTGTCTCAGTCTAAATGCCGCTGGATCGTAGCTTGATGTATGTGATTCAATGAAATGCAGGTTGTACAAAATAGTTTGCCACCAGTAGAATGCAAAATTATTGTACACAATCCGCTGTAGTAATTATTATAGTTTTTTTTTTTTAATTCATTTTGGATACTCGCGTAACAATGTAAGTTGAGAGCTCCTAGGATACTAAACCCGCCTGGGATGCCCATATCTACCAGTCAGTGAGGAGAACCCAGAGTGGTTATTGGTTGCTGTTAAGTGTCAATCAATAAATCCTGTCCAGTTTCCATTTTGAAATTAAAACAAGTTCACACCTGGACCGATACACATAACTTAATTGGATTTAAGTGCAGGGTAAAAGTACACAAAATGTACAGTTTTCACAGTGAAGAATGAATTTCACGGTCCGTGAAATAGGTAGAGCCTTAGTAATGTACTGTATAATATAAGTGTAAGTTAATCCATGTGGGCGAAACGCCTCTCTAAGCACTCCACGTGATGCATTTTTGGTTGTGACGTGGTATGTAGATTGATTAGGCCTATACATGTATGAAAGAGATATTATACATATTCAAGTATGGAGACCCAAAATACAATTATCAACCAGAGTTGTTGCTGTCAATAGTTCCGTTCCGTTGCTAATGTACTGTTTGGAAAAATGACGATATAGTTGTATTCAGTGAAGATAATGCAAAGTGGCTATGCAAAGTCATGTAAAGTTTTGATTAAAATATGAGAGCAAAAAGTGAACTTCATCTCTGCAGGCGCGGCACACTGGGGACTGCTGCTTTTACTAGCAGAAGCTGGGCACTTAATCCAATGGTAACCAACAACAAATTAAAAAAAAAAAAAGAGAGATCAAATTATTTCCAAGTGAATAGGCCAAAATGTTAATGTAATTTTCAAACCTTGTTTTTTTTTTCTCCTTTGGACAGTGGGGTTGATTTTTTTTTTCTTAACTTACCATTATGTTTACACTGGAAATTTGTCAGATTTTACACAAAACAAGGCAACGGCTAGTGACGGCAGGAATATGAAAATTGGAGAGTGCTATAATTGAATGCCGATGTATTTATCAAATGTGTCTTAAAACATAAGGATTTGTTTGAATGCGTTTTTTATACCATGCTCTATTTAAAGATGACTTATTGTTCCTTAAAACTGTTACTGTGAGGGAAGTTTTATTTATTATTATTATTATTATTATTATTTTAAACATTTTAACTCGATAATGATCGATAATCGTGTTAGAATATGCACAATAATCGATGTCAACGTCAGGGTTCGTTTTACAACACTAATAGGAACATATTGTATACGTCTATTTGGCAATGCATACAGTATATGAACATATTCGAAAATAACTTCATATACTGTAGGTCTGCACTGCATGATGAAAATGCTGCAGCATCATATATGGACATTGATGACAGCTTATATGGACATATATGGTTGGTCATATACAATTTAATATGATAGAACTGTTCTACATTAATTTGACACTGGATTCCACCTGTATTTAATTATATAGGGTAGTGCAAAACTTTTGACCATAGCTGTACATCTGATAAATTTGCACCTTCACTGTTCAATTTAATTAATCTTTTTTTAAATGTTGCACCTTGTTGTTAAAGCATTCTGAGCTAAACTTTTTTATTTTTTTTTATCTATGATACATAATTTGTGAAAGGTTATTATAACAATTATCACTATTTCATCATGCAGTGTATTATTATATTATGCAAATGTGCACAAATGTCTAAACACAAAAGGGCATATTCATAAAGCAAGTTTATCTCTTAGGTGCGTGTAAGTCTTGTTCTTAAGCTCATTGAGTTACATTTATGCTAAAACCAAAACTTAGAAAATCATGTTTTGATAGAAAATCATGTTTTGATCTTACTTGTCTAAATGCCTTCTTTTATATGTGTGTTAAAAAGATAAGTATGTGTTAGTTTGTTGATGCTTAAAAACAGTTACTAAAAAAAAAGTTTTACATTTGGGAACTGTGACGGGGTATGTATAGGTGAGTTTTATTTTTGTATTATTGTGGTATAAATGTATGGCGGCGAAACCCCGTCTTGTGTTTTATTTAACCTTGTGCAGAATGTGGTTGTCTTTAGACAGGATAACTGAGTGCTAATCTCCACATCTATAAAAACTGAGGTTAGGGTTGCGCAGGAAGAGAGATAGAGAGACCGGAGACGGCGTATTGTTTTGGTCAAAAGTAATCACAGAAAAGGGGACTCCCAAGTGGCACATCTGGTAAAGGCGCTCTGCATGAAGTGCAGGATCCGCCCTACAGCCTGGATGTCATTGGTTCGAGTCCAGGCTATTCCACTGCCAACCGTGGACGGGAGCTCCCAGAGGATGGCGCACAATTGGCCGAGCGCCACCCGGGGCGGGAGGTCTTAGGTCAGCCAGGGTGTCCTTGTCTCACCACACACCAGCGACCTCTGTAGTCCTGCGGGCTTGCCTGTAAGCTGCCCAAAGCTGCGTTGTCCGCCAACACTAGCTCTGAGCTCTGACATGGCTGCATGGTGGGTCTGCAGTGTGAAAAGAAGCGGTCGACTGACTGCACACACTTCGGAGGACAGCGTGTTCATCTTCGCCCTCCCGAGTCAGTGCGGGGGTGGTGGCGGTGAGCTGAGCCTAAAAATAATTGGCTGTTCTAAATTGGGAGAAAATAATACATAATTACAGAAAACTGCTACCTGCACACACAGTATTTGTTTGGTGTTTTTGATTATTTAGTGTTTGTTTGTTTTGGCCCTCGCGCTGTTTTCTTTTGTGTTTGTTAAGTTTCTTTTGTTAAATAAATAAGAGCGTAATAATGACTCACCCCATACTGCTGTTTGCCTGTGTGTTACTTCCTGGTTCTGACGTCACCACAAGCCAACCTGTCACAGGAACAAATTCTAAAATAAAATTGCACAATAACCAACTTGATTACCTCTCCATTTTCAATGTCAAAAACATCTCCAAATAATTAAAATATATGCAAAAAACTATATACTGAGGTGTTTTTAAATATAAATGATATGTCAAGAAATTCATCTGTTCATTTAGCACTTTATATATGTTAATAGATCAATCATTTCTGCAGTTTGTATTTATCATTATGTATAAAAAGAAGGTATATGGCCTTTTTGTTTTTAAACTAACAAACAAACACTCACAATGGTTGCTAGGTTGCCAAGTTCATGTTTTCCCATCTTGTGCTCATAAAGATGGCAAGTTAGATTTTTATAATGCTACCATAATTTAAGGGAAACTTGGATCAAAAAGAAAACACTAAGAAAACTCTACTACATGCCCACACTAAGGTAGTATTGTATAAATCTAGCATGTCCAACATCTATTCTTGTTTTGCCGTCACTTGTGCCTCAAATACCTCAGCCTCTTGTGAATTCACAAGGTCATGGCTCACTTTTTATAATTTATTGTGTTATTTATCTGTGAACTGACTTAATGCATTTTTTTTAAATTTTGTAGTCGCCAATTCTTTTTTTGTTATTTTCTCCCCAATTTAATAGCGTCCAATTATTTTTCTTTAGCTTAGCTCACCGCTACCACCCCCGCGCTGAATCGGGAGCGGCGAAGACAAGCACACGCTGTCCTCCGAAGCGTGTGCCGTCAGCCGACCGCTTTTTTCACACTACGCGAGTTGGAGGACAATGCAGCTTACAGGCAAGCCCGCAGGCGCCCAGCCAGACTACAGGAGTCGTTGGTGCGTGGTGAGCCGAGAACACCCCGGCCGACCTAACCTGCACTCCCCCCGGGCGGCACTCGGCCAATTGTGCGCCACCCCCCTGGGAGCTCCCGTCCTCGGTCGGCAAAGGAATAGTCTGGACTCGAACCGACGTCGTCCAGACTATAGGGCACATCCTGCACTCTACGCGAGTGCTTTTACTGGATGCACCACTCGGGAGCACAATGCATTTTTTAATGGAAAAATTAATCCAGAATCATAACTGAAACTTGAACGATCCAATTACTAACCAAGTGAGCCCTCAGATAGCAACTCACAACACAATTCGCTAAGACATGGTCACAGGACTAAAATATTTTGTGCCACTGTTGTACATAACCAGTCTGTAGTCACTGCAGCAGTCAATAATCCCAAATCCTTTGTTCTACGATGTCACATTCCAGCTTCAGTTCCAACCCCTGTTGTCTTAAGCAGTGGCTGCAGAAGCTTTTTTGCGGTCCTATGTCTGACCTGGTCTGACCTGGTCTAACCAGGAATAGCACAATGTCTAGAATTTTATGCATGGTGAGCAGCAGATGAAAATAGTTGTTATTCTTGTGGAAATGTTTGGACATTTCAATATATTGAATTTGGCACTGCAAGGCTGTGGAAGGGTGGTGGGCAATTCACTGGTGCCCAGTTTTATTATTATACTGTATATATATTCTTTTAGCCCACAGAGGGCGCTGTTGTCTGTGGCCTGAACGGTAAACAGGACCACAGAAATACCAATACTGGTAAACAGTTAATACTGGCGCACTCACAGGTGTTCTGAAATAAAAAATAACAAAAGGCAAAAGGAAAAGGAAAATAAAAACACAGTAATAAAACTACAAAATAAAGGTGCTGCTTACGCAGTGCCCCCATTGCCGCTAAGCCGGTCAGCTTGGGTCGCCGTCCTACGCTGTTATGCACTATATACTGGGGTGGCCAAGGTTCCCATTCTATTCATACATGTTTCCTCGGATACGTAACAATTTATTTTTCTGTATTTTTTTTCTCTAGGCTTGCTGTCTTCCTCAGCTGCGCTCCAACCACTGGCGTTCCTGCCTGATCTATGTTTACACTGGCCTTCTTAGTCAGCGTCTCTGTGTATTCCCAATCATGGCCACCCGAATGCATAACCAAGTGCAGTACTTATGGGCCGAGCAATCCCCCAAGGCCCGCCTCTCAGCCACTCAGAGAGGGAAAGCCAACACACCCTCTTCCCCTCTTCCCCACAATTAAGCGTGTTACACTTAATAATAATAATAATAATAATAATAATAATAATAATAATAATAATATAAGACCAGAACTAACTACCAATACATTGCTGATACTATCATTTTATGAAGTTCTAATTACACAATTGTGTGACTGAGTTTGAGTCCAGTCTCTTTTTTCTGACTTTGGGTTACGTGGATCTGTTTTTCCTGCTCTGCTAATGGCTGAAATCCACTTTGCCCTCCTCTGGCTCAGCAGACAGGAGGGCAAAGTTGTTTTCCCCTTCTGTTGGTGCACCCAACAGCAGAACACACATCTGGCACTGTAAATGAATGAACAGAACACACATCTGGCACTGTAAATGAATGAACAAAACACACATCTGGCACTGTAAATGAATGAACAGAACACACATCTGGCACTGTAAATGAATGAACAAAACACACATCTGGCACTGTAAATGAATGAACAGAACACACATCTGGCACTGTAAAATCAAAAGTTTAACAACCGCGCTTAATTAAGTTGCCTTTGCCTGCCAATGCTTTTTGACTGCCAGTATGGCCTTGCCATGCTGTGATGACGTCACATGAAAAACCTCAGTTCAGAGGGTGTGTACTAGAACAGAGATTTTCTTCAGTACAAATGGTTTGGACAAAAAAAGAATGATCCTAAGACATGATAACAAAAAACAGTGACATCTAGTGGAAACAAGAAAATGTGCACTGTTTCTACCTTATTCTTTCTCTCATTGTGTCTTTTCTTCTAGCAAAAGATGGTGTATGCAAGAAAGGTGTTGTCAAGTAGCTCAAGATTTCTAAGAACATTATTATTCAGGTTTTCCATCAGTTTGAATCCCAACAATTTGGCTCCAGTGTCTCTAAAACAAGCAGCAGCTGAAATCAACTGTACAATTGTTTGCAGGAATTCAATTATGTGGTAATAATAGCCAATCAAGTATGGTATGTTATTTGAAGATGGGCAGGAGAGCTGGGGATTCTGTGAAGTTCGGGACTGTTCTGAAACCTGAGTTAGTTATTTGGAGAAAGGACAAGGGTCTGGAAGATGGGAACTTTGCCATCTTTCATAGAACTACCACAGGGTGTATTTGCAGAAATAAACTTGTTTATTGCCACATTCTTGTTTTTTCCATGGGTATCGAATTCTATGTAGGCCCAGCTCTGCATGTTGATGGGATGACAGAAGTAGAAGAAGATCTCTTAGGCGACAAATTTCTTTATGGTGATTGTAGTAAAATATCTGAAGTAAATGAGCCTCCACACTCGTCAAACAATCTGGTGTAAAATCAAAACCATACATGGTATTTATAAAAGAAAATCTGATCCTAGTTCTGATCCTTGAGGTGAATAGGTGCACTAATACAAGCCCAAGAGTCAAGTCAGTTTCAATGATTGAGAAAGTAACTGAAAATGGTATAATTTTTTACAGGAAGTAAAGAAACTGTGAAGAAGCACAGTGAGAGCAGAAACCATAAACAGGTTAGTGAATGAAGAAAAAACTAATAGGGAATTAAATAAACATGTGGTATCTTGAAAAGTGAGATTGGACAACATATGATATAATTTCATTGCTTAACTCATAGACTTGAATTGGCAATGTGAAATACTCAAAGTTTCAATGATTGAGAAAGTATATGACCATCTGTAGTTGGTGTGTAAAGCATACCATTCATTTAAAAGCAATTGCTGCTGAGTTAGGCTGTAGAGTTAGGATGGCTGTAAAGACACAGAACTGGCTGCTTCACATTTGTCAGCCGTTGTCTTTTTTTTTGTAATCAAATGATGAGAATCCTGCTACTGGACAGGGACAATATACTGATGTGCATCACCAGATGGAGCCCCTTGCTTCCACTACCAAAAACACAGACATTAAAGGAAGAGCAAAGCAAGTTGTACAGAAAATACCTGATCTCTTTTCAGAGGTGTCAATGCTTAGCCTTACACTGCAGAAGAATAGTCTAATTCTTCCCCAACCTGTTGCAGTAATTGAGAATTGTGTCTTCATTAAAAGTAGGAGGGAAAATCAATTTTAAAAATTGGAAAACTAGAGAAATGTTTACAACATGTGAATTCCCAGCCAGTGCCTCATTCACTGCAGCAGGGGTATAGCCACCACCAGTTGTTTTGCCAGCATTACGTTTCAGGATATTAAACTTAAGGGTTCCCAGACTCATTACATTTTTAAGAATGACCTAAAGACACAGATTGAGAAAACTGTTGAAATCACAGTTAGGTTGTTTAGTACAGGTTTAGCAACAGGGTTGAGTTTTCCACTGAAGTGGGGGTTTCAAGAGGACCCACAATTATTCAGTGTTTTTCAATTCTGTCACAATGCATGGCCTGGTGATCTTGTTGACTTTGGGGATGAAGAGTTCTTACTGAAATGGTACAGTGGCCTTCTAGTAAAGAACGGTTGCAATGTTGATTCAGTATAACCAGAATGGAGAATGCTTAAAACACTAGTCTAACTCAGATTAGGAATAAATCCTACATTGGTTTATGGTAGGTCATGCTAAAGAAAGAACTTTTGCTTTAGTGTTTGTTTATTGTCTGTTTTGTTTTGGCCAATGTGCCGTTTGTTTTTCTAAAGTGTTTTTGTTTTATGTTTAAACCTTTTATTTACAATGAATCCGCACAGCAGCACTTGCATTCACAATATCACCCACAAGCCATCCTTACCACATGCGGCTCCCGGGCAGTTCAAGTTTATTATTTTCGTTCTCTGTATTAATTTGTGTTAATTATTATTTCTTCTCTCCCCCTTCTCTCTCATTCTCTCTGCTGTTTCTTTGACTCTGCATGTTCACTGCAAGGATATTTCCTCACTTGTTGACTTTCGGCTCTGCTTGCGGGTGCATGCATATTTCGATCAACGAGTGAAAGCTGGATGTGCAGTTGAATGTAAATTTCATCATTTTCAATTAAGTGCTTGTTTGTTTCGTGGCGACAATGGCATTGAGCAAACCATCCATGAGTAATAAACAAACGTATGAGGCTTTAAACCAGACCGGGATTAAGAGTTTGCTTTCACTGAAAACAGTGGTAAACCTGTGTCTCATCTGCAACAAAATCGCTTACACACTGTAGTCTGTAAAAGGCCAGCAACCTCAAACATCATTATGAAACAAATCACAACACATTTACATCTGAATATCCTCCTGGATAAGTCAATGTAGCATCTGAGCGTACTTTTTCATAACAGACCCAATCCGTCATTATAGCAGTGAAGTGGTTAATATTTTTAGCGCAGTACCTGGCAGTCCTCCACCTTTATTCTGCACATCATTTTCATGCAGGGAGGCTAGCAAAATGCAAAACACATCTTTAAGATGTTCATAACCAGTTTTTCAGGTTTTGGAGAATTTTGCATAATGAGCCTTTGAAGGTAAATACGTTGACAGTCAATTGGCTGACCTTTAAAAAAACATGTAAATATGAAAATTATCCATCTAACATAATAACGTTAACCCTCAAAAATGTCACAAAATACCAAAGTGTTTTAAAGATCACTGGTACACTGCTAACAGTACAAATATAAGCAAGCATATTGTTCATCTTATTAACAGCGTAATTTCATGATGGCTCCATACAGTATTTGGAAACAATTAGTATGACAGAACTTATGGGGAATTTTCAAATAACTATGTAACTTGGTGTCCGGCTGACATATTTCTCAAAAGAAATGAATTTCCTATTGAAAATTATATATTTTTAGAAAGGTAACATTTTAATCTACGCTGCACAATAACTTATTAATACATTTTTTAAATGTTTTAGCCTTTTTTTGTACTTTCATATTTTGAATCTCATAACCGACCCCTGTCCCAGAGTTTGATTTTTAAGTTTCAGAGTGAAATGTTATACATTTAATTATTATAATGTTATGTTTTTATACAGAAATCTGAAAGAAGTATTTAAGTTGTTTCTAAAACATATGTTAAATATGAGAAAAGCTATGTCATTTTGTATTTATACACCCTTCTATGTATGTCCCAGAGTTTTGCACACAAAATCTCATAACCGACTCCCACTGACTTTTTGTGTAGAAATGATAACATACAATAAAGTTTTTCAAACAAGGGGAAAGATCAAGAGTTTCTGGAGGGAAGTACTGGAGACAGAGGTAAATATGCTGTTCATTATTTTTAAAATATTACTGTTTAACTCACTAGTGCAGCCTGGCACAGTTGTGTAGCTCATAACCAACACCGTCAGCAAAACATGGAAATAAAAATATTTATGAAATGCACATGTATTTAATGTAAATTTACTTTATCCTCATTGTTATTACATTGCCATCGGAAAACAATGGCTGCCATGTTTGTTGAAAATGGACAAAGAAGTGAAATTTCTCATAGCCGACACCTTACAATTTTTCTCATAACCGACACTTTTCAAAAACAAGAAATATGTTGGTTATGAGAAGTTAGTGTCGGTTATGATTTTTATTTAAATTATTTACTTGTACACTTCAAATCATTTTTTGGGGTGGGTTGTCGCACATTAATAACACTAAAATCCCATTATATAGGTATAGTTAGGGTTACAATCACTTTTATATTCTCTTCCGGATCCAGATTTTCTCTCAGAGCTGATAGTGAAGATATTAATAAGATGTCTTTGTATATAGCTAGGCTGAGCTGTGTATTTGTGTCTATAAAAGCTGTCCATATAATTTTTAAAGACATGATGCAAGGTAAAGGGAAAGCTAAGATGAGCAATGCAGAGAAGTGTAGAAGATACATGGAAAGAAGAAAAAATGATCTCGAGAGACAAAATAAGTACCTAGCAAAGGAAAGGGAAAGAAGTAAAAAGAAATACATACCAATAAGTGAAGTTTCAGATAGGGTACAGAGAGGTAGAAGAAAGAATTGGAAAAAGGCTTTTCATAAAAAACAGAAGACAGACCGACAACTAAAAGAACTGACTGCTGTCACTCCACCTGTTACTGCACAATCAACACCACCACATCCTGTAAATCAGGGTAATAAGTGTGCAGAAAGGCCCTCTGTATCTGGAGCAGGCCAGGTCCAAACGCATGAATCACCATGCACCTCTAGAAAAGGTCTTGGGAAGACAGATAGAAGAGAATACTTCCAAAGAAGAAAGACCATAAAGGCCACAGAAAAAGCAAAGTTCCTTGAGGAAAAGATAAAAAAGCTGGAAAGACAAACTGAAAAATACAGAAAGAGGTTATACAGAACAAATAAAATAACCATAGATTCTGCAGGGAGGGTTACTGAGAAAATGCTGAAAGAATGCCAAGTGAGTAAGAATGTGAAGAAGGCACTTCTTTTTCATAATGTGATGAAAGTTCAGGTTAAGAACATGCCCAACAAATTCCTGACATTTAAACATAGTATTCTCAAGAAATACAAATTAAATAAATATGCAGCCCAGCAACTGCAGAAAGACCACAGGACTATTAGCAGCTTTAAAACTTTGCAAAAGAAGGAGAAGAAATCTGCTAGGGAGAAACAGAAGATTGTCATGAAGTTTCTTTCTCGTGACGACATAAGTCGAGTGATGCCTGGCAAGAGAGATACCATCACACTGTCCAAAATCAAAAAAAGGAAGAGGCTCCGTACTGCTCCACTGCAGAAGTTGTTCTTGCAGTTCAAATCTGAGAGTCCTGGTTACAAAATATTGTACACTCAGTTCACCCGTTACAGACCCTTTTGGATTGCTTCACCAAGACTGGAGGATCGGCAAACTTGTCAATGTGTAAAACATGAGAATCTCCAGATGAAAGTGAATGCTCTTTTCCAGAAAAAAGTGATCAAGACCAGTAATGCTGAAGAACTATCAAAGACTTTGGTTTGCTCACCTGAGAGTAAGCAGTGCTCTTACAGAGAGTGTGACCAATGTAGGGACAAGAAGATTGAAATTGCTATCAGCAATGAAGACCTCACACACACAATTGTGAACTGGAAAAAATGGATAACGCAAAAAGAAGACAGGGAAACTAAGAACAGAGAAATCAAATCACGCACTGTGACATTCAAGCACACGGCCTGTGGAACTTTGGAAGAATTAATATAAAAAACAAATAAGGAAGCTAGTAATATGTGTACTCACACGTTTAATATCCGTAACCAATTAGATGAGGAAACAGCTAAAAGAAAGTCTCAAAGAGGATGAAGCTGTGATTCTTGTTGATTTTTCAGAAAACTACAACTGTCAGGTTCAGGGACTTCATTTTGGGGCATCACACAATCAAGTGTCATGCCATACAGTAGTGGTCTATGTAGGCGGTGAGAAGCTGATAAAAAGTTTTTGTACAGTCTCGGCGGATTTTCGTCATTGTGAAGTAGCCATATGGGCACGCGACACCAATCCTGAAATGGCTAAAAAGAGAATTCCAAGCAGTGAAACTCTACATTTCTGAAGTGATGGACCGACTACCCAGTACAGAAACAAAGGTCATTTTTACTTGCTTTCTACCTTGCCTTCCATCCATGGTTTTGTTACAGTGCATTGGAATTTCATGGAGGCCGCCCATGGAAAAGGGCCTCATGATGGTGTTGGAGGCACAATCAAGTCCACAGCTGACCGAATTGTAGCAGAATCAGAGGATATTGAGGATGCTGAGCAGCTTTATTTGAAAGTTCAGCAACACACTAATATCACCATGCATCTGATCACCACTGATGACATCAGCAAAATAGAAGAACAGATGCCTAAGTATCCTCTGACACCTGTAAAGGGTACAATGAAAATTCACCAAATATTCACAAGTGATGCAGGATTTATAAGCCATAGGGTTTTATCCTGCTACTGCAATCGGCCTGAGTTCTGCTCATGTTATTCACCTGTGAGAGTGCTAATGACCCCACAACCAACTGAGTGCCAGATGGATGATGAAGATCAGGGAGAAATCATTACACCAATACAAGAATTAGCAGATTACCTTATTAATCAGTGTATTGTGCGTTATGATGAAGATGTTTATCCAGGAACCATCACAGGCATGGCAACCACTGAAAGAGGTGACTGTGTTGAAGTTAAATGCATGAATAAAATAGGTCAAGACCAATATTACTGGCCAACCGCTGGAGACCAGGATAAGATTTATTATGTCCTTGAAGATGTGCTTGGACTCATCAAACCTCATTTTATGGTACCTGCCCAAAATAGTGCCCGTCATTCAAAACTGGACAAAAAACTAAAAAACAGGATTGAGCAAATGCTGGGAAAATGAGACTTTTACTTCAACCGTTGTTAAACTGTTGGTCACTTTAACTGTCAAGCTTCTGACACAGAGCATTCAAAGTTCGGATGTTAACTTGCATAACAATATTCCCTTCCATCTCTGATTTGTTTGGTCTCTTTTACAGTTTATACAGATAATTTACAAGGTCATAAACTAAGTATTAATTAGTTTTTTCCCCAAGTTTGGAAAACTAGTATAATGGTCAAACTGTATTTTCACTTCGGTTAGTTGACTTATGTTCTGTAGTCGGTTTTGCTTTTTTAAAATGTATACATGTTCAAATTGTAGGGTGTATACAAAACCTGTTCTGCAATTCCAATTTATATTGTTTGGATGTGTAAATGGATACCATTGTTTTACCCATTAAATGGCAACTAGTTAAGCTCAGCATGTAAAGTTTATTGCCTGGCCCAGAATTAATGTATATTAGGTGATGTCTGGGATCTAACTTAACTCTCAAGGCCACAATTCAAGAGAGGGAGGTGATTGTTTGAATGAGCCAGTTTATTTTTGCAGTGAGTGAGTATGTGCATGTAAAATGTGTCATGTCAACTGGAATATGATATAGAAGGAGGGTCTGCAGTCTATAACCCTATTTTCTGATGAATTGCACCCAAGGATTTAGTTACAAGATGGAGTGCTGAGAAACTAAACTCATAACCAACACAGAGCTTTCATAACCAACACCCCACACTCATAACCAACATTGTAATTAAAAGTAGGATTTAAAAAATATCAAATATAAGTTTAAAAAACAAATGCTATAGTTATTTTCTATTTGCAAAACACTCCATCTGTCTAAGTACTGTTTGCTTAGGATTTATTTTTTCTTCAGGAAAAAAACTTTTATGAAAATGTTACTTAATAGAGTGTCGGTTATGAGCTTGAAATTTAAATCATTTAAATTAAAAACAATAAGTTTTTAATTAATGGGTGAAATATATATAACAAAAATTACAATTCTAGAAATACCACTTTTTTAAATATATCTAACAACTGTGCTTAGTTTTAACAAGTTTTCTATTGGGTGTCGGTTATGAGATTTTGAGGGGTTAATGACAGAAAATTAAGAAAAAAAATACAAAAAAATGAAAAATATTAACTGTGCCAATAGTAGGAAACAAAACTACAAAGATTGTTGATTGAGTACAGGTTTGAGTAAAAAACACATAACAGCAATAATTATATATCAACTTTTTATCAGTCCAAGTTATATAGTTATTTGAACATTCCCCATTACTTGTGCAAAATATACTGCTTCTATCACAACAAGCACATTTTTTACAAGAATTTGCACATACTGCATGAGCTGGAATAATATACCAAATTTGACAATGAGAAAAAACAGCATTTCTAATTTCAAAGTAATGTGGAAACATAACGTTTTATTCACTACTTATTAACTGGTGAGCAGTTTTTTCAATGGGCTCATCCAGTTGATATTTCCCGTATCACAAAGCCGTGTGATATGGGAAACACGCGCTCATTAATACCAGCAACAGAGGGCTACCCCAGTGCGAGCTGTCAAACAGCAACACATCTCCACAATTCAAACAGCAACACATCTCCACAATTCAAACAGCAACACATCTCCACAATGCTCTAGTACTTGGTAAAGAAAGCCCTCCAGAGCCCATCGCGTCCAGTAAAAATTGGGTAAATCTACGAGAAACCTGTTTCCAACAGCGAAACTACTTCGGAAACAGGCTTGCATCATTCAATCTTCGAATTAGACCCAGAGACAGAAAGCTGCAGTTTAAGTGCGTATGCGCACATTTATTAAACACAAAAACAAACAAAACATGGTACATGGGCCAAAATAAAAGGTTTAAACAAAAGAACAACACACTTGTATGCTGGGCATTAGCCTTCACTACCACATTGCAAAAAAAAAATACAAATATCACAACACAAACACTCACCCCACCCCCAAACTCCTACAACAAACAAACGATTCTGCTTCCTTTTTATACATGTGGCCACTCCCAGATTTGCTTTTCAGATACTTTCCTTCTCCCAGCAAAATACTGAGTTCAGAGGTTCTACAGTTTGTCTTTTACTTTCGCTAATTTTTACTTTGCTAATTCCTTATATTCATCTTATTTTTTATTGTGGTTTTTATGTTCCGCACATACAACATCCCATAAACATTTTCTATCATGAAAAAAATTACAAAGTTTCCTCATGCGTCTACTTGTCTGTAGCTATACTTCATATTTAGCAAAATTGAGAGTGAAATCAGATGTTAGAAAATGCAATATAATTGGCTGAACACACACATGCACGTAAAAAATGTGTCAACTGAATTGCTGAAAATAGAGCAGTAGTCTAATCAAGCAACTTGATTGCCAATCAAGTTGTCAATTTGTGGCATACCATACATTTTTATTTTCAATTTGAGTTAATAAAAAAAATTGCTTAAAAAATTGCCTAAAAAATTGCGTGGGTATCTCCTGTCTTAGGCCAGATCTTATACAGTAGATAAAGTATAAGACATAACTAAAATCCATTTTCCAAAAAATACACTTCCTGAATTTGTTGACCATATTCATAAGATTTAGTTTCTTACGCAACACTTGAACTTATCTGCCTCAAGCTGTTTTTTCTCTTTTTGTTTTATAAAATATCTTACACAATTGATTTTTGTTGACTCATGGGGCTTCCATATGCATTTTGTTTAACATCTGATTGATGTGTTTTTGTTGCATCTATGTAGCTTTAATTCTTATTGTATTCTAAAATTGAAAACTTTCAGGCCGATTATGGCAGTGACGTGGTTAGTATTTTTAGAGCAGTATCTGGCAGTCCTCCAACTCTATTCTGCATCATTTTTGCCTGTGTTGAGGCTAACCTTGTCATGCAAAATACATGGAGGCTGTGTGGTCCAGTGGTTAAAGAAAAGGGCTTGTAACTAGAAGGTCCCCAGTTCAAATCCCACCTCAGCCACTGACTCATTGTATGACCCTGAGCAAGTCACTTAACCTCCGTCTGCAGCTGATGCATAGTTCACACACCCTAGTCTCTGTAAGTCGCCTTGGATAAAGGCGTCTGCTAAATAAACAAATAATAATAATAATGTTTAAGATGGAATCTTGTAATCAGCCCTTGTAAGTAAATACTTTGGCAGTCGATTGACTCACCATTAAAAGCATGTAATTATGAGGCATCAAGCTTTTTTCTGAAAAGCAGGTGAACTGACAGCCAGCCGAGTGATTTCAGTACCACCCACATACTCTCGCCACACAATCACAGGCAGCCCCTCTCCACCCTGGAGCACTACACCGCTTCTCAACTTTTCATTTGAATCATTTTATTCGCAAACTCTTTAACACCTCTCCCTCCCCGCACCCCCCTCCTGCTCCAACCCCTACACCCACTGCATCCCCTACTAACTCACCCTCCTTCTCCACCTTCTTGCCCCTCTCAGACTCTGACCTCTCCTCCCTGCTCCAGGGTCACAAACCCACCACATGTGCCCTGGACCCCCTCCCCACTCAAAAACTTGCATGGAAACTCCATGATTGTCTATCCATCTTCACACACTCAGAAAGAAAGTAAAATTACAAATAATAATAATAAAAAACTAAAAGTTAAGTAAGCAATAAGGCAAGACAGGGTGTGGGATATACTCTAATATCCACACGGCCCGGGTGCGTTATAAGTCACGAGGCGAAGCCGAGTGGCTTTAACCGCCCGGAGCGTGTGGATATTAAAGTATATCCCACACCCTGAAGTGCCTTATTGCACTTATAAAATGGATCAACCAACATTACAAAAAAAAAAAAAAACGTAAAAACATGTTTTAATTAACAAAAAGTCATTTTTATTAATTATCTTTCCACCTCTGCCTGACCTTAGAAAAAATAGTCCCTTAAAACATAAAAAAATAAAACAAAAAATGTACATATACAAAGTAAAAGTAAACTAATAATAAAATAAGTAGCTAAATAACAATAATAATGACTAAAGCTAAATAACATCTCTGTCGTTTACACATATATACAAAGTTAAAGTAAACTAATAATAAAATACATAGCTAAATAACAATAATAATGACTAAAGATAAATAACATCTCTGCACTTTACACACATACACAAAGTAAAAATAAACTAATAATAAAATACATAGCTAGCTAATAAATATTCAATATCTAAACTGGCCAGTGGATTTCACACTTTCACTGTAACATATACATTCTTAAATACTCCTAAACAAGCAGTGAATCATTTTAAACTTAATTTAGTCAAGCTAAGTAAAATCAGCCATTTAAAAAAAAAATCAGTGTTATTGCACTATTTTACTTTATTTTTACCAACATCTCATCATATGTTTCATGCCACATTGTTGCGCACAGGTAAATTTAGATATAAATATACAGTGCCTGTAGTAAGTATTCACCCGCCTTGGACGTTTTCACAGTTTGTTGTGTTACAACCTGAAATCTTGATGCATTTAAATGTTTTTTTTTTCTTCTTTGATTTACACAACCTACTCAACACTGAAGAGGCAAGAGAATTTTTATTGTGAAACAACAGTTAACGAAAAATAAAAAAAACTGAAATGTCTTGGTTAGATAAGTATTCACCCCCGAGTCAATACTTGGTAGAACCACCTTTGGCAGCAATTACAGCTGTGAGTCTTTTGGGGTAAGTCTCTACCAGGTTTGCACATCTGGATCGTGCAATATTCACCCATTCTTCTTGGCAAAATTGTTCTGTCAAGTTGGATGGGGCTCGTTGGTGGACAGCAATCTTCAAGTCTTGCCACAGATTCTCAATCAGATTCAAGCCCGGGCTTTGACTGGGCCACTCTAGGACATTCACTTTCTTGTTTTTAAGCCACTCCAGTGTTGCTTTGGCTGTGTGCTTGGGGTCATTGTCCTGCTGAAAGGTGAATCTCCGTCTCAGTCTTAGGTCTTTTGCAGACTGAAGCAGGTTTTCCTCAAGGATTTGCCTGTATTTAGCTTCATCCATTTTGCCCTCTACCCTGACAAGCTTCCCAGTCCCTGCCAATGAAAAGCATCACCATAGCAAGATGCTGCCACCACCATGCTTCACAGTAGGGATGGTGTTACCTGGGTGATGTGCTGTGTTGGGTTTGCGCCAGACATAACTCTTTGCATTTAGGCCATATAGTTCACAGAATCTTTTGTCACATCTTTTCAGAGTCTCCCACATGCCTTTTTGCAAATTCCAAGCAGGATTTTACATGGGTTTTTTCAGAAATGGCTTCCTTCTTGCTACTCTTCCATACAGGCCAGATTTGTGTAGTAGCTACCTGAGCTATTGTTGACACATGGACAGTTTCTTCCATCTCAGCCATGGAACTCTTTCAAGAGTTGTCACTGGCCTCTTGCTGGCTTCTCTGACCAATGGCTGCTCAGTTTGGGAGGACGCCCTGCTCTAAGCAGATTCTGGGTGTGCCGTATACCTTCCACTTCTTAATGATCGACTTGACTGTGCTCCAAGAGATATTCAATGCCTTTGAAATCTTTTTATACCCCTCCTCTGATCTGTGCCTTTCCACAACTTTATCTCGGAGTTGTTTTGAAAGCTCCTTGGTCTTCATGGTAGTATCTTTGCTTTGAATGCACTACCCAACTGTGGGACCTTACAGAGACAGGCGTATTTATTCTGAAACCATGTGAATAGCTTTTATTGCACACAGATGGACTCCATTTAACTTATTGTGTGAATTCTGAAGGCAATTGATTGCACCTGAGCTTATTTAGGAGTGTCATAGCAAAGGGGGTGAATACTTATCTAATGAAGACTTTGCAGATTTTTATTTTTAATTGATTTTTTTTTTCACCCCCCCATTTTTTCACACATTGAAAGTGTTGAGTAAATTGTGTAAATCAAAGGGAAAAAAAATCCCATTTAAATGCATCAAGATTTCAGGTTGTAACACAACAAACTGTGAAAACGTCCAAGGGGGGTGAATACTTACTATAAGCACTGTATGTATATATATATATATATATATATATATATATATATATATATATATATATATATATACACACACACTACCAGTCAAAAGTTTTAGAACACCTCCATTTTTCCAGTTTTTATTGAAATTTACGCAGTTTAATGTCTCAATGTACTCTGAAATTAAAGCATAGAACAAATAAACAATTAGAGATAAAAAAAGAAATTATGGAATCGTTTTGTTTAACAAAATTTAATCTAAATTTTTGACTCATCAATGTAGCCACCTTTTGCAGATATAACAGCCGAACACACTCGTGGCATTCTTTCTACAATGGAAATCAAATATTGTTCGGAAAGTTCTTCCCAACACTGTTGCAGAAGTTCCCACAAATGTGTTGCACTTGTAGGTTGCTTTGCTTTCACCCTTCTGTCCAGTTCATCCCAAACCAGCTCGATGGGGTTTAAGTCTGGAGACTGTGCTGGCCATTCCATGATTTGAAGCCTACCGTCTTGTTCTTTTCTTCTAAGGTAGTTCTGACATAGCCTGGAGGTATGTTTTGGGTCATTATCTTCCTGTAGGATGAACCCCTGACCAACTAGGCGTATACCAGAGGGTACTGTATGGCGCTGCAAAATGCTGTGGTAGCTGTTTTGGTTCAGGGTGCCACTCACTCTGTGCAAGTCGCCGACTCTGGATCCAGCAAAAGAGCCCCAGACCATCACGCTTCCTCCTCCATGTTTCACAGTTGGTGTCACACACCAAGGAACCATCCTTTTGCCTACTCAACAGCGTACAAAAACCCTGCGTGATGAACCGAAGATTTCAAATTTTGATTCATCGGTCCATAAGACCTTCTTCCAGTCTTCAGTAGTCCACTGGCGGTGCTTCATGGCCCAGGCAAGCCTCTTTTTCTTATTTTGCCATCTTAGCAATGGCTTTCTTACTGCCACTCGACCTGTCAAACCTGCAGCTCGAAGTCTTCTCTTCACAGTTGAAACTGAGACTTGCTTACTTCGACCAGTGTTAAACTGTGCTTGAAGCTGTTGTCCTGTGAGCCACCTATCACGCAAGTTGTTGACTCTCAGAAACTTGTCTTCTGATTCTGTTGTGGCTTTGGGTCTGCCAGACCTCTTCCTGTCAGAGTTTCCACCAGTTTCCAAGTGCCTTTTGATGGTGTAGGAAACTGTACTCACTGACACCTTGGCTTTCTTTGCAATTTCTCTAAAGGAAAGACCTACATTTTTAAGGGTTATAATGGTCTGTCTGTCTTCCTTTGTTAATTGCATTTTTCTCACCATTATGATAGTAATATACTACTTCCTGCAGTACAATACTGTCCAAATAATGCTTAAGAGGGTGTAGTAACACAGTCTGTGCCAACACTGCTTTTATACAGACAGAGGGTTTGTAAGTAATGAACAAAAGTTGGGACACCTGTAGGAATTGTTAGCATCAACTTTCAAGGCTTAATTTACTTCCATTGCTGCAGAACAACTGTAAGTTGTTAACCCATTACTTGTTCCCTGAAAAGGCCTTTTGTATAACTCTGAAATGTACATTATTTTTCAGTTTTGGTAACCTAAACTTTTTTTAACCTCTGGCAGTTTACCGCTTACCTTTGTACCATTTCAGGTTATTCACTGGACTTGAACTGCTTAAATTTCAAAAAACTGGAAAAATGGGGTGTTCTAAAACTTTTGACAGGTAGTGTATATATATATATATATATATATATATATATATATATATATACAGTACTGTGCAAAAGTTTTAGGCAGGTGTGAAAAAATGCTGTAAAGTAAGTATGCTTTCAAAAATAGACATGTTAATAGATTATATTTATCAATTAACTAAATGCAAAGTGAGTGAACAGAAGAAAAATCTAAATCAAATCCATATTTGGTGTGACCACCCTTTGCCTTCAAACAGCATCAATTCTTCTAGGTACACTTGCACAAAGTCAGGGATTTTGTAGGCATATAGTCAGGTGTATGATTAAACAATTATACCAAACAGGTGCTAATGATCTTCAATTCAATATGTAGGTTGAAACACAATCATTAACTGAAACAGAAACAGCTGTGTAGGAGGAATAAAACTGGGTGAGGAACAGCCAAACTCAGCTAACAAGGTGAGGTTGCTGAAGATAGTTTACTGTCAAAAGTCATACACCATGGCAAGACTGAGCACAGCAACAAGACACAAGGTAGTTATACTGCATCAGCAAGGTCTCTCCCAGGCAGACATTTCAAGGCAGACAGGGGTTTCCAGATGTGCTGTCCAAGCTCTTTTGAAGAAGCACAAAGAAACGGGCAATGCTGAGGACCGTAGACGCAGTGGTCGGCCAAGGAAACTTACTGCAGCAGATGAAAGACACATCATGCTTACTTCCCTTCGCAATCGGAAGATGTCCAGCAGTGCCATCAGCTCAGAACTGGCAGAAAACAGTGGGACCCTGGTACACCCATCTACTGTCCGGAGAAGTCTGGTCAGAAGTGGCCTTCATGGAAGACTTGCGCCAAAAAGCCATACCTCCGACGTGGAAACAAGGCCAGCGACTCAACTATGCACGAAAACACAGGAACTGGGGTGCAGAAAAATGGCAGCAGGTGCTCTGGACTGATGAGTCAAAATTTGAAATATTTGGCTGTAGCAGAAGGCAGTTTGTTCGCGAAGGGCTGGAGAGCGTACACGAATGAGTGTCTGCAGGCAACAGTGAAGCATGGTGGAGGTTCCTTGCAAGTCTGGGGCTGCATTTCTGCAAATGGAGTTGGGGATTTGGTCAGAATTAATGGTCTCCTCAATGCTGAGAAGTACAGGCAGATACTTATCCATCATGCAATACCATCAGGGAGGCATCTGATTGGCCCAAATTTATTCTGCAGCATGACAACGACCCCAAACATACAGCGAAAGTCATTAAGAACTATCTTCTGCGTAAAGAAGAACAAGGAGTCCTGGAAGTGATGATATGGCCCCCACAGAGCCCTGATCTCAACATCATCGAGTCTGTCTGGGATTACATGAAGAGAGAGAAGCAACTGAGGCTGCCTAAATCCACAGAAGAACTGTGGTTAGTTCTCCAAGATGTTTGGGCCAACCTACCTGCCGAGTTCCTTCAAAACTGTGTGCAAGTGTACCTAGAAGAATTGATGCTTGATGCTGTTTTGAAGGCAAAGGGTGGACACAACAAATATGGATTTGATTTAGATTTTTCTTCTGTTCACTCACTTTGCATTTAGTTAATTGATAAATATAATCTATTAACATGTCTATTTTTGAAAGCATTCTTACTTTACAGCATTTTTTCACACCTGCCTAAAACTTTTGCACAGTACTGTATATATATATATATATATATATATATATATATATATATATATATATATATATATATATATATATATAGATATTGCAATACCATACATTGTAATACCACATTGAGATTTTGAGATTATTGTTTTTACTTGCAAGCACAACGTTTCATTTAATTAAAATCAACTGTGTAAATAACTTGACAGATATGGATGTCCTTTGATTAAGAAAGCAGGGATAGTTGGACAATAAATGTCTTTGCTGGCAGTTTGCAGTGTGAGCAGATCAACATATGACATGGTTTTTATTTTGCAGTCATCTATACTGAAGCTTAAATGTTTAACTAGGAATGTTTACAATGATCTAGAAGTGGGTCTTTGTGAGGTCTAATTATTTCTTATGCTTATATCTAAGTCTGTGTGGTCCAGTGGTTAAAGAAAAGGGCTTGTAACCAAGAGATCCCTGGTTCAAATCCTGGCTCACTCACTGACTCACTGTGTGACCTTGAGCAAGTCATTTGTGTTCTGTTTTTTGGGTGAGACGTTGTTGTAAGTGACTCTGCAGCTGATACATAGTTGACACACCCTAGTCTCTGTAAGTTGCCTTGGTGTCTGCTAAATAAACAAATAATAATAACAGGTCAATGCTGAATATAAAAACAGTGATAAGCTTTGTATTTGTGAGCTGTTTTTTGTTTCAGGAAACCTTGCAACTAGGGATGCTCAATATGGGTGTATGGGTGCTCAAGGGGAGGTGTATTAATTTGTGACATAGGTTAACAGGTTTGTATCACATGGTCCAAACAATTTACTCCAGCACCTCAGATTCTTTACAATCTTAAGAGAAGGCTTGCTTAGGCATATTGTGTCACGCCTCTAACCATACTAGTATTTAAAAGAATAAGCACAGCATTGTAGAACATTACTGTGAAATACAGCAAAATGAAACTGCAAATACCAAGTAATGTCAAAATAAATAAATTAATTAATTAATTAATAATGAGGACAAAGATGGATGAAGAACAATGGAAACAAGAAGAATCACGGTAATAATTTTATGTATTGTATGATATTTTTTTTGTCAGCATCAAAAGGTAAAGGAGTTTACATGAGGAATAATGAAGTCAATAATAGCTTACTAACCTGTGAATACATATATATATATATATATATATATATATATATATATATATATATATATATATATATGTATACTGGGTCAAGATACAGTGTTGAAAAAGATTCTTGCTCTTAAAAGTTATAAACAAATGAATTGCAAGTGATTTGTAAAGCATTTTACTATGTACCAGTATACTAATAGTTTGTATACAGTTGTGGCCTAAAGTTTTGCATCACCCTATAGAAATAACTTAATTGTGCTTCATGAAGTCGAATGAAACCTGATGAATAAAATTTCGTTAACATATTGAATTACATATATAAACAAAAAAACAATAAAGAATAAATCTTTTTTTTTTTTTTCAAGCCCTTTTTTGTTGTGGATTTTAATCACTAACACATTACTAGTAAACATGCTGGACTCTATTCATAAAGCTTTAACTTATGCGTTATATAAAGCCTGTTTTTATGATAAATCACAGTTTGATGTTTATGTTTGCTTTGAAAACCGTCTAGAAATGTTTGATTCTTACAAAGCGTGTTCATAAGAACATTTTTTTAAGACTTATAAGTTAAGCTTTGTGAATATGAGAATACGAATCATTTAGCTAATACATTTACAAAAACTGCTAACAATCTTTATTATAATAAAACAGAAAACAAACTAGAAATGGTAGAAACCATACAATTTGTAAACTTGCATTTGGGTGATTTTTTTTTTTTAGTTTTATAACACTTTACAATGCTTTTACCACATTATACCACATGGAACTTTTGTAAGAAGCACACATTTTAATGACTTTAGTGTAAAATAATGCTCAGTTGAGGATTTAAGAATAAAAAAATATTCAGGAATTAAGGGCCGGACCAAATCAAAGTTAGCACTTAGCGAACAAGGAGGCGAAAGCATTCGCGGTAACAAAACACAAGAAAAATTCCCAGCGAAATCTCGCAGAACCAAAACAAGCCCTTTCTGCCCTTCAAAAAGCAGATATCACTTGTTGACTAAGTGGGTTGAGAAGGGGGAGTATTTTGCTATCGCCCAACCAAATCTCCTCGATTCCAGCTATAAATCTCATCTCAAGACTTTTGCAGGGCCGGATTTTATAGTCAATTTTGAACTTGTCGAAAGCTATCGCGTATTAAGCAAATAGTAAAAAAAATGACACTAAACATTCTGATATTTGCAACAAAAAAAAAAGTTACATGCCTCCAGACACTGACCTCATCTATCAAACACTTGCACACAACACTGAATAATTTAAAATTAATAATGTACAGTATCAAATATTACTATATATGTATTATTTCTATTATTATAATAATATGTTATGTTTGCTGCACCCTTAAATGAAACACACAAAATAATTCTTTAGCCTACTTTTTTTTTTTTTTTTTTGCCTCAGTTCGAGTTAAATGTTTAATAAAGCAATACGTATTATTTCTTTAATACGTACAAACAATAAACTCTTTTCTACTCACGGGGAGGTTTGCTTGAAGCAGTGTCTCTTTCAGTGATGGTAAAGCTTTTTTAGATTTATTTGTTTTTATTTCTTATCTTTGTAGTAAGCTAAACTACGGACGGTACACTTTTTTTTAAGTCCATGGACATATTCACAGGTCATCTGTGACATCACCTACCTTCAAATTATTCATTCCTTAAAGGCACAGTGCTCCATTACATTGAACTTTGATCAAACTCAAGGCAAACAAATGTAAACAAACTAGAATACTAATAAAGAACGTACAGTGGCACTGGAACCATTTTTAAAGTGGGGGTGCAGTAGCACCCCTAATTCCAGTGCCCCTGAGAACATATGAATGTTTTAACCACTTTAAAGATATTAACTTTTAGTTTTAAACATTTCGTTACTCTCGTAAAGTATTTTAACATGTTGGTCTACACAGAAACATTATGAAGCCCAAACTATCGGCATGTAAGAACAAGCACGCCCTTCCAGTACAAGGGAGCACATTTTGGCTATACCGTGTGAGCATGCCAAGCGGTCCCCTCGAATCGTATAAATCCGTGTAGATAACAAAATTACGTAATACCTATAAAGGTCATCAAAGAAGCATCAAGATGAAGTTTTTAAATTTGCTTTGGGTTTTCGACAGAAATAATAATAATAATAATAATAATAATAATAATAATAATAATAATAATAATAATAATACAACTACCCGACTCTGCCCATTAAAAAAAAAATAAAAAATCAACTTTTTTTTTTCACGGCGCTGGATAGCATTTCATTCGACTTCTTATTCTATATATATATTTTTTTTTTAATCTTCATTCTTGTTCAGTTACTATACAGCCTTGTGCACAACAGGGCTCTGGGTAGCACAGTGCCAGGCGGGTATGAGGATGCTGGCATTGCATGGTGCTGACACAAGCCAGGGCACGGTATGGATTTTTACGAAAATCATGAAAACAATGTGTGTTTTCGGCGGTCCCTCCTACTCCTGCGAATCTTATTTCCGCCAATTTTGCAGATTGGAAATGGGTAGTTTTTAGTTTCATGATAAAGAAAATGTGACATGGAAACTAGCGATATTATCGCCTAAACACTCTTTCGCAAGAGCGATTGGGGTTTGATTTGGTCCGGCCCTATGTCTGTTCTTAAACACACCAACAACATTCTAGTTAGCTTTGAATATCAAACAGTATTTATACAGGGAAACAGACTGCCTTCAAATTTGCATTAGCACACCCAACCAAGTTACTAAACTAGAAATAAACTAGACATTTAATTTAGGAGCCTGTAAGTTCAAGTTGTCAAATAACACTTCTTGTGTTGTTTACGGTGGGTTTTTTTTGTTTTTTTAGCAATTTTTGTAGATATTCTGTTTCATTGCTTTTGAACTGTAGTTATTTTTTAAATGTAGGAAATCATGGGATCCCTTCCTGATTGTTCCATTCACAGATGGAATAGAAAAACCTGGAAAATGCCTTCTGTTTTGGCATTTTGTCATCTGTTCTGTTCTTGGGCTTTTAGTCTGTGCGTTTGGCTTTTTCAGCAAGGTAAGCCTGCTATTATTCAACATGATTAACAGGGTTGCAAATCATAATGCTAAAATGCTCAACTGTTTTGAAAGTTTAGTACAAGAAAGCCTACTGGTGTTAAATTATCAAGCCCCCTCCCCCCGTTCTTCAATGAGTTTTTAGTGTTTTTTTAACAAAATGTACTCCATATCTAATCATACCCATATTTGTAATCACGCTTACCTGCTTTATATTTTGTAAAAAGGAAATCCTGCAACATCCCTTTTATCCATGGCAAGACTCAAAGCAGCATTTCGATTTCTGTTAGTCATTTAAGATCCAACGTCATTCTTCACGTATTTCATCACAGAAAAGCTTCTTTCACATTGAACTGTATCTGGAGACAGACAAAACACACAAATGAAGCATGTCTATTGGCACCAGAATGTAATGTTGCTGGCCCAATATGAGGTACCTTGGTACTAGAATGTAGCGCCATAGCGCAAAATTTACACCCCTGATTAAAATGTCTCGTATTACACTTAACTAAATGTGTCTCTCCTAATAATATATTTACTGTTACTGAAACATTATTCATAGTGTTGTTTATACAGTAAATTTAGTTTATAGAGATTATTTTGAAAATGTTACTTTTTACAGTCTTCCTTACTGATGCTGATCACAGTATCAAGCCAAGATTCCACCACCATATCAAATAAGCCTTTTGCTCTACTGATTCTTGGCTGCGTACTGATTGTTCCAAGTGTGCTTACATTCATCAAATGCCTTTGGAAAATGGCATTCAAAAACTCAAATATACCTTCTAAAGAGGTTTTATTTTTGGTAAGTAAAATTAACAACTTTGCCTTTTATTTATTTATTTATTTATTTATTTATTTATAATATATAATACATGGATGAAGGCTATATTTGCATCCTGAGCCATTAGAAAAAAAAGGCATAATACCACAGCAGTGACGTCAAAAAGTGATCATTCCCCTAGAGGAAAATATACACGAACTTTGACCCATTAGACTCCTCGAGACCATCACTTTCAATTCAAACACAACGTCTCGTTTTCAATCACTCGACAACACCCACAGTACAGAAATGTTAATAATGATCAACAAAATGAGAATATGTTAAAAAAAAAATGATGTAAAGCTGGTACATTCGTATCTCAGAGAAACTGAAAAGGAATGGGAAATTAAAACAAGGTAAAAGCAAAATAAAGCTGAAACACGAACGTACAACGTCATAGAACGTCTGTACAGCACTGATACACTATGTTTAAAAAAACCCAACTGTACTGCTGAACCACATCTTCTTTAATATTAGCATCACAAGGGTATCCATGTATTATAAAATATAATAGATGGGCCTCTTAGGTGAGTTACAGGAAAACAATTCCATCTCAGGTTTCTGTGATAGTTTATAAAGTACTCGACCTTCGGTCTCATAATTCATGACATGACAGAGATCCTAGATGGAATTATTTTCCTGTAAATCACTGAAGCCCACAAACCATATTCTTTTATTCTAATACAGTTGCTCAGAGAAAAAGTTTTTTACTAACAAGTAATAACATTTTTTCTCAAAAAAATAGGTGTCAGAATTATTGGCACCCCTAAAGATTCTTATAAATAAAATCAAACAAAATTAAATCTGCATTAACATTCTACTTCTTTAAGTTCATCTCAATCTTCATCTCAATCAAGGATCTGTATTGTGGCCTTCCATGGCTTCCTGTTTCACTGGGGTATAAAAATGAGGTAACAGGCATATGAAATCCATTTGTCATCCCTCACCATCAAAATCCACAAAGAAATGGTTAATTGACCACAAAATCAACATTTTGCAATGGCCATCTCAGTCTCCAGACTTGAACCCCATTGAAAACCTGTGGTTTCAATTGAAGAGGGCAGTCCATAAGCACAGACCGAAGGATATCAAGGATCTGGAAAAATTCTGTATGGAGGAATGGTCTAAGATCCCTCCCAATGTGTTCTCCAATCTCATTAAGACTCGGTGCCATTATCCTTGCAAGGGGAGGGTGCACAAAGTACTGAAAACAAGGGTGCCAATAATTGTGACACTTCATTTTTTTTGGAAATAAATTTATAATTTGAGAAATGTGTAATTTTGGTTGATTCCATTGAATCATTAATAAAGTCAAATATATTCCACATGTTGGAAAATTACAATATAGCTCAGTACTGGTCTTATTTATTTTATACAGTCTTTTTTGCTCATCTTTATCAAGGGTGTCAATAATTTTGGAGGTGACTGTGTGTGTGTGTGTGTGTGTGTTTTACCACACACTTCAGAATGGCAGGCTATACCTTACCTTTTTTGTGCCACACACATTTGGACAGTGAACTTGGGGCACAGGGGTACATAGTGTGTCACAATACATATTGGAATGTAGTGTATCCAGTATTAGAAATGATTACCTTTAGGTCTGTACATGATTGTTTTAGAAGTTTAAAATATGAAAATCAATCCATCTTCAGATTACATACAAATAATCATTACAGAGCACACACAATATATGTTCCATTCTTGATTGTACCTTTCAGGTTTGCGGAATTGAGCTGCTTGTATCTTTTGGCACAGCAGTTCTCACCATGATTGCCATGCCTCATTTCGACATTATAACAAATGTGACGATCTTAAACAGTGTCTGCATACTACCTGCTGTCCTACAAGCTTTGAATCCACTCATGGAAACATCAATCTCAAAATGGGCACTAGTCCCTCCGCTGCTTTCAATATTCTTTGTGCTTACAGGTTATGTGCTTTTCTTTGTGGGTTATCAAATTCAAATGGCACATTCTCGTGCTGGCAGCAAAGACATATATCTGTACATTGGACTAGCCATAGGGAGCACTTTATTAGTTTCCCTAAACTGGTGGGAGAAGTTTACATCATTCTTTAACACCAAGGCCTTAGGCAGAATTAGACATAATCTCAGGCACTCCAGAAACATCACCTACTTGATCTCTAGTTCATTTCGAATTGTTGTCACAGGTATTGTGGTAGGTGCGTATGTCCCGCTTGCTGGTGAAGGTTGGTCGTCCATTAAAAATGTTTCCACTGATACAATTACGATTGTCCTCAGCCTGTTTGCCATACAAGCGATTTCCTCAGCTTTGTGTCACTGGTTCGGGGTCACTGCTTGCAAAATGCATGCATTCCGACGTGGCTTTGTTTTGCCCATGATCTTCATCACTCCTGCTGTGTTTGTTGCTTTCCTTTTCATGTTTGGGATGCGCTACAAGACAGCCAAGGATGTCTCTGGTGTTGGGAATTTTTCACTGACTTTGTACTGTCGCGACTTTGATTCAACTCTTGGTAATGGGGTTGATGTAGCCAAGCAGCTCTTCAGAGATATCAGTCATGGGTTATGTAATAGGGTAGGGGGGCAGAACGACGTCCATATGGCACTGCTTATGGGAGAATTCGTCACCATGTGGCTAGGACTATTTCTTTCCACGCTGTATGTGTGGATGATGAATACTGACCGAATTGAAAGGACAACGCAGCTTTATGTAAAACCCATGTATGAAGCTGCCTTCATCGACCAGTGCTCTCTGCTCAACATCCGGTTTTACAGTAAGGAGCAGGAATACAGATTCAAGAAAAACAGGTAATGAGCTTAACATTAAAATTAAATGTTTGCTTAAATTATTGTAGAGAAAAAAAAGTCAAATGAACATGTACATAAGTACTAAAAAGAAATGTTGTGAAGTCAATTTCAACGTCTTTATGATTTAAGACAGTGATATTTATATATACAGTTGTACCTTAAAATTTAGTTTGATAAAAGCATTTATACATTGAATAAATTGCTCTGATGATAAACATCTAAGTTATCTTCCCTGGTTACTAATGTAAATAGTTACTGGACTTGACATGTCTAATTTTGTTGGACTTTTTTTTTTTTACTGATATTTTAAAGATGTGTTAGTTTTTGAAAAATAACTGCACCAAACTATTTGTGGTTCTCCAGACTTACAATGATTTGTGCTTTCATGTTTTGTTACGATTGAGAACCCAAAGATTTAGTTCATATAATTTCACTTAACTTTTTTGGTTCATTTCAGTGAAAAGAAGGTCGATGATGAACCGTTAATGATTTACCTGTGTGCAACAATGTGGCACGAGACATGTGATGAAATGATCAAAATGTTTACATCTCTGTTCAGGTAAAATAAAATGATAGTTTGGGAAACTGCGGTTGCTTCCTCAAAACATTTCTGTTTGATTAAAAATTGCAATTTGAAAAACAAGAGTGTTTGGAATTATTAGCAAAAAGCTATTTTGTTTTATTGTTTATACTGACATTAATTAAAATTGTTTCTCATTTAAAGACTGGACCAATACAGGCCCAAACATCGTGCAAAGGAGGACAAATTCTGTTTTGAGTCACACATTTTTTTTGATGATGCTTTCATTGAAAAAGTTAATAAACAAACTGGCAAGAAGAAAGTATATGTGAATGAATTTGCAGAGTTCCTTGTGGAAGTTTTTGAAGAAGTATACAAGTAAGCATCACAGTTTAATAAGTCTTGATTTCCTATATATATATATATATATATATATATATATATATATATATATATATATATATATATATATATATACTGTATATGTTGAAAGGTTACAGTCATAAGCTTTTCTTCTGGCTTGTCTTTTTTCACATTGAAGTTACTTGCTGTATGTACCCCACTGAAAATGTATTTGGATAATTTGAAGATCCGTCATGCATTCAAAATGCTTAAAATATACCTATAAACTATAAGAACAAAAAATAATGACATTACCCAAAATAGGGCCATTATTCTTTGAAAGCTACCCTTAGCTACCATGGGCCTTTCCATGAACCTGGTGATATCAGCTTAAACTTCAACTGATTTATTATATTGTCTGTTTTTCAAGAAAACAAACCTTTAATAAGATGCCTCTTGTGATGTGTATGGAGTCCAATAGGTATTTAAGATCTGATAACAGCTGATTGGGAAGAGATCCCAGAGGCTGACCTACAATAGTGTGCGTGATATGGTAGCAGTTCATTTTCTTAAAACAATAACCGCGTTTATTATAAATGTATAAACCCGTTCTCAGTATCACTCTCTGAAAATCATAGCAGATTTAAATGTTACAACAAACTAAAAATAGACCTCAATCTATTTAATTTAAATTCATAAATCAAGGTTGTTACATGGGCAAATGATTTACCAGGAATCTATTTTAAAACGAAGGGATTTATTAGACATGTATTCAATCTAGTAATATGTTCATAAAATCAACAACATGCAATACAAAATGTCAACAATTAAGCAGGCAATACGTTGCACAGTCAATATTACATTAAACCACATTACGACAAACACGACATTTAGACAGTAATTTATCAATGAACTAACAATAATAACATTCGAGTTATTGGTCAAAGCAACTTTTATAGATTTCACTGTAAGAGATTATCTAATAATGACTCACCTTAGAACTGTAAGTTGCATGCAATTACGATGGAAACTCCTTCATACCTTACCATACACAAAACAAGAAATAAACATTTAAAGTTTTGGTTCTTTAAATGCAATGCTCCATTAGTTAAATATCCGATTCCGTATCATAAGATATTCTGCACTAGTACTGCATGCAGCATAGTATTACTTATATAAGACATTCTCTAAAATGACTTCACAATAAATACCACAAGTTACCAAAATTACAATATAAACTCTATATGGTAAGATACCTGTTATCTAACCACATGTAAGCATAGAATTGTACTCTATCTTGGGTTTACCTCTGTTCTTAGGTAATCCTGATACGCATTTGCTTCATACTTGCATGTGTAGACCAGCTTTCTCCTCTGAACAATTTGAAGAACATGGTATCGCACTACCAGTTTCGAAGCCATGTTTTAAGACCAGGAACCGTGGTGAACCCACTTGACAGCTTTTCAACCATTTTGAAGGGGCTTTGAGTGGCTAAAACTCTTGTCTTAAAGGGATTTGGAACAGTGGGAGGCCAGTGAGAGTTTCTGAGTAGCTAGTCATATCAGAGCCCACATTTCCTTTGAAATGAAGGTGCGAAGCTCAGCCTCAGAGTAAATTACCATGATTATTTCTGGAAAACTAGTCAGTCTCCCCATACTGCGCAGACTGAGTGAGTTACCTTGATTAATTTGGAGGCTGTGTGGTCCAGTGGTTAAAGAAAAGTGCTTGTAACCAGGTTCAAATCCCCCCTCAGCCACTGACTCGTTGTGTGACCCTGAGCAAGTCACTTAACCTCCTTGTGCTCCGTCTTTCTAGTGAGACGTACTTTTAAGTGACTCTGAAGCTGATGCATAGTTCACACACCCTAGTCTCTGTAAGTCGCCTTGGATAAAGGTGTCTGCTAAATAAACAAATAATAATAATTACTCAGAATACCCATCTTAACTGTTAAAAATAAACAAATATGACTTACAGTAGCAATATTCTAATAGTAAGATTTTTAGAAAACACCACCTAGAATATTGTCATGTTGTCAAGTACATTTAAAATGTATTGGAACTATTATTACACCACCTATAATTATTTTGTTATGTCTTACATGTGCTGAATACTGCATTCAGTAACCAGTATTTATCTAACAACCTCCAGATCATCATGTTTTGAACCCTGTGCCCCTGTAGAAATACAATAGCCAATGGTACAGATCTCATTTTTTGTGCAAACCATTTAGGATTTAGGCAAGGATAGAATGGTATGTGTGCATCTTTTAATGAACATTCATGTAAACACATTTATTGTGACTAACTTCATTCATTTCTGTTTAGGGGATTTTGTAAAGATAATTCATCATTCAAAGACCAAAATACTCAAAATGGAGAACACAAAATCATGCCAACTCCTTACGGGGGCCGTCTCTGTTATGTGCTGCCACATGGCAACTGTTTGTATGTCCACTTTAAGAATAAACAGAGGATCCGCCACAAAAAGAGATGGTCACAGGTACGTTAAGCAATAATTTAAAACAATTGTAGCTGGATATGATTTTGTACTTTAAGTGCGTCATCAGAAAAGAAAAATATATATATATATACACACACACACACAGAGTATATGTTGGTATCAAACTATGAATTTCACTGTTTTTATTTGTAAAAGATGTTGGAAGTGTTATTACTAAAAGCAATGATCATGTTTGAGATTTCAATCACATTTTACACCAATATCTGTGTGCCCTCTCCTCTGTAATTTCAATTATGGTAACTTTTCAAATTATTAATATTATTAATATTGCTATGCTTTCAGGTCATGTACCTTTACTATTTACTTGGGTTTAAGCTCACCAGGAAATATTTTACAAGTCTTGAGAAAGGTGAAAGCCAGAAAAACTTGGAACGAAGGCTAAAGGTAAAAACATTACAAAACACAGACTTATTATTATTTACTTCTTAGCAGACACCCTTATCCAGGGCGACTTACAATTGTTACAAGATATCACATTATTATTTACACATTATTTTTACATACAATTCCCCATTTATACAGTTGGGTTTTTCCTGGAGCAATCTAGGTAAAGTACCTTGCTCAAGGGTACAGCAGCAGTGTCCCCCACCTGGGATTGAACCCACGACCCTCCGATCAAGAGTCCTAACCACTACTCCACACTGCTGAACTGTTGTACAATAATCTCTTTATAGTTGGTAAATCGGTGGTTTATGTCTTTTAACAGAAAGAGAAACATAACACCTACATTCTAGCCTTGGATGGTGACGTAGACTTCCAGCCATTAGCAATAATGCTCTTGATCGACCGTCTTAAAAAGTATCCCAAAGTAGGAGCTGCCTGTGGAAGAATTCACCCAACAGGGTTTGGTATGAAGAGATTACATGTATGCTCATTAAGGGATAGATTATCAACACTTCTCTCCAAATTGTTATTAGCACATTTGAAGTAGCTATGGAACTTTAAAAAGCAGACAGGGAAAAGCAGAGCTTCATTGTGGCATTCTGTTTCAGGTCCCATGGTATGGTATCAGAAATTTGAGTACGCCATTTGTCACTGGCTTCAGAAGACAGCCGAGCATGTTTTTGGATGTGTGCTCTGCAGTCCCGGGTGCTTCAGTTTATTCAGGGGAGCTGCCCTCATGGATGACAATGTGATGAAGAAATATACTACACAAGCCACAGAGGCAGCCCACCATGTGCAATATGATCAAGGTAAAAATACGTACAGTATATTTAAAGTATTTTTGAAATGTTAAGAAACCAGGGGTTATATTTTTAAAGCATTAACTCCAGACTTTAATGAACTAATATGTTTGAGAGGGAAAAAAAACAAAGTTATATTATCCAAAGATTATTGGCGAGTAACTGTTCTGGAATCTGGAATATGCAGTTATCTTAATTAATGCATTCTGCTTCTTGTTTAGATTGACTTTGTGTATCATTTTCTGCTTGTCTCATCCAAGTGACTTTTCAAAAGTTTAAAGCACCCTGTGGCCTTGTGAACAGGATGGCTGCAGGGGTGACATCAGACCAGAAACACAGACTCAGGAAGTAGCGGGGCGAAACTGAGGCGCTACAGCATTCAGTTATTTTATTAAATAATAAAACAAACAAAAGATTTAAACAAACACAAAAGACACAAAACAAAAGGCACATTGGCCAAACAAATAAACAATAAACTGACAACAAATAAGTCTCGTGCTGGTGTTTTAAACTAGCATGCTTGGCAATCGTTATCTTCTTTACCTCCTGTCTTTGCTCTCGTTCTCTACTCCGAACCCTCTTTCCCGGAACAAAGACAGCTGCAGGCTTTTATATTCTGGCCGAGGGGTTAACTAGCTATTAATTATCTTATTAACCCTCGGCCATAGTCTGCACGAGTTTAATAAGGATGCCTGACTGTCAGCTAGTTAAATAATCAGTAGCTGATCAGTCACGCATCCTCACGAGGTTTTAAAATCAAAAATACAAAACAATAAGAAATAATAGCGGCGGCTTTATATCTGCGCCACAAACAATAATAAGACAAATCATAATAAAACAGCGCATATATGTCTTCTTCTCTAAGTACAGCTGATATATCATAGTGTAACCAATAACCTTTCCCCCCACAATAATCTGCCCCTAGTGGATGTACAAAATACATCAGTAAGAAAAAAATATCAAATTCATTAGGCACTGTGAAGTATTGTACCCCTTTATGTGTGGATTGAATCTCTATCACTAGACTATCACTAGAGATTGACAAAAATCACAGCCCAATTATGACCTGCAGCTGTCGTTATACATGTTTTACATAAAAAAAATAATGGGCTGCATGTAACAAGTAATAGGATTTATACTTGTGTATAATAGTACAGTCTACCCCACTTAAGTGTATGTCGTTTAAGCGCATATCCCGCCTAAGTGTTTTAGATCATGGGTTCCCACTTTTTTTTACCTGAGGCCCACCTGTTCAGCTGCATTAGGCACTGTGGTCCACTATTAGCACTCCTTGGGGAAAATGTCAAATTAAAAACATTTTAAACATTTTATATGTTTAAACCTGTAACATTATAAATAAACCTAATCTAAACTGTCCTTTATTCATCTGAATAAATATCGTGAAAGATGGAAATCACACAGAATATGCACTGAGTGAAAATAACGCTTTTTGAAACACTTTAATTTTAGTAAATAAAATAAATTGCAAAAACTAAACAGACGTTTTTATCAAACCTTTCAATTAGGTAACTTTGTATAATTGAACATTTTAGAAATGCACTTATTTCTCTTGGTCATCATCAAACAAGAAAGAAGTGCATGTCTCGTATTATTCCCATTAATAAATACCTGAACAGGAATCACTTTTGGGTAAAACCAGTACAACATAACTCGTAAATCCTAATTTCTGAACACTAACTAAAATGTCCACCTGTTACCTCTCACGCTGAACTGTCATGCTCAAAAAAGGCGACTGCGCACAATACAGAAGGAAACGAGAGCCTTGCTTAAGCTACTTTTTTCGCCACTACTCTGTACAACCAAATACAACTTGCAAATTCACATTCAGTTGGCTTGCAACATCCTCCCCCACCCAAAAGAAAATAAATAAATTGCGGAGCGCAGCTTCGCCACTTAACCAAAAGTAAACTTATGAAAATAAATCCATCTGCAGCGAAATTTTAATCACTCAAAAAACTTTTTTTATTATTATTATTTTCCAACAAAACATATTCTAGCGTTATTTTAAGACGACTGTGAACAAGCCAGTAATCAATCAAACAGCAGTATATCCAAACATTTTAATAAATCAATTACCGGTATGTAACAAGATTGATCAGTTTCATTAATAACTTGATTTAGTTAATATTGAAACATACATCAAAGTACTCAATATTTTAAATGTTAATAGCTAATTTGTCACAAAAACGTAAATGAATGTTATCAAGTACAAAAGTTAGTATGAAAACGTTTCTACAAAAGAAAAAACCCATTCCAGCACCTCAAAACTGAGCCCACGGTACAAATGCATTCAAGCTCCTGTAGTTGCCTTTTTTGTTCTTTATACTTTGCAAAACGTATTCTTTGGCAGCGGACTCGACATATTGTAATTTTAATACTGAACACACTTTTTACATCTGCCAGCAAAGCGATCACATGACCTTAACACTGCCCTATTGTCAGAGCTCTCGCTCTACATCCCGCCTACAGGTAGGCAGTCTGTTAGCTCTGATTTGTGAATTTCCGCCAATACTGCCTTGCTACACTTTATTTTCTACAGGTACCGCTGCTATTAATAGAAAAAAATACATAGTATGCCATTGCTCCCACGGCCCACCCGCAAATGTCGCGGCCCACCTTTGGGTCGCGGACCACAGTTTGGGAACCCCTGTGTTAGATCACAAACCTGCTTAGTGTATTGATATTTGTGAAAAATACGTTCTACCGTTAAGTGGGTTAAACTGTAACAGATACTCCTATGATCCAAATATTCAACACAATCCTACCCTCTACAGTATTTGTTTATGATACATAGTTTGCTGTGTCACCTTATAGACCAGGGGTGACAAACTCAGTTCCTGGAGGGCCGCAGTGTCTTCTGGTTTCCATTCCACCCAAGCTCTCAATTACTTAATTGGTCTAGTTATTTGATTAATTGGACAAATATAACACTTCTCTCCAGGCCTCAAACTGTTTTATAGGTAGTGTACCTTGAATGAAGTGCATTGTTTTAAATCATCAGCTTTCAAAGACATTGACAAAATATTGAGCATGTCCAATTGAACAAACAATTACATAAATTAATTGAGAGCTTAAGTTGGAATGGAAACCGGAAGAGCCAGCGGCCCTCAAGGACTGGAGTTTGACACCCCTCTTATAGATCAGACAATTCAGAATATTAGTATACAGAATTTTAAAAAGTTGAATAAAAAACACTTTGACTCTGTAGACTTAATGTACCGTTTTCCCATTGATTTTTCTTCTAAAAGGTGAGGACCGCTGGCTGTGCACCCTGCTTCTTCAACAAGGCTGGCGAGTGGAGTACAATGCAGCTTCTGATTCCTACACCAATGCCCCTCAGGAGTTTCATGAGTTTTACAACCAAAGACGCCGATGGGGACCCTCTACCATGTTCAATATTATTGATGTTCTGAATACTCACAAACAAACTAAAAAAAAAAATCCCAGTATATCCAGACTGTACATCTTATATCAGATTATGTATCTGATTGCCAGCATTCTTGGACCCGCCATTGTTTGCCTTATGATTTCAGGTAAAACACCTATTTTATGATAAATATTGCAGAAGTTCAGGACTTTAACTGGAGTCTTGTACAGAACAATTGCAAAAAATATTGTTTTATTTTTGTGCAGGATGCTTCTCATTCATCTTCAACTGGGATCCAAATCTCTGCCTTTTCCTAGCGGCTCTTCCCCCTGCTCTGTACATAATGGTCTGCTACAAAGTTAAAACGGACACCCAAATCATAATTGCTGCCATTATAAGTACAGTGTATGCATTTTTAATGTCTGCCACTTTCATAGCAATTATAGGTAAGTACAGTAAAAGCTATTACACAAATAAATATAGAACAATGAAGAATGTCATGTACCTTGATCCATGCTGATCACTTTTCAATAGCGAAATTAAGGGCACAAAAGGTTTGATTTATGGGATTATTTAAAAAGCTGTGACCCCTTTTAATGAGAAGGTTAATTATAATTGGAACATTCTCTCGTTTTTTTTTCTTTTAGGGGAAATGGTCAAGCAACAAACATTTATGACACCCAGTGGCCTGTTCTTAATATTTCTAGTCATAATGTTTATAGTAACCGCTCTGCTGCACCCCCAGGAATTTCATCTAGTTATTTATGGATTTCTTTACATAATTTGCATCCCAAGTGGGTATTTGCTACTAAATATATACTCAGTAATGAACTTGAATAATGTTTCCTGGGGAACAAGAGAGGTGGCAAGCAAGAGTGAGCAGCAAAATAAAAACACCAAAAATCACAACATTTTAGATAAGAATTGCATGTGCTGTGGCTGGGATACTAAATTCAGAATCAATAAGTACCAGAAAATAACATCTTCCACCGAGCAGCAACAACCTCTACTGCCTCAGAATGAAAGGTACCTTTTGCTGCTTTCTATCTATGATGTCATCTGTCAAAATGTATAATCTGTTTCCTCAATGAGTTTCAGCTGGTGAAATATTTACCACTGCGAGAGGCATTTGCCAGAACAGTTGTTTACATGTAGTTTTACCTGTTGAGTCTATGGAGTTATTGAAAGTAAACAAATAACCTATGCATACATACAAATAGACATGCAGAGATGTCTGTGAATCACACTTTCCTCTGCAAAATAAACATAATAACTGTGATCAGGAAGCACCGGGCAACATTATTCTTTTTTAGGCAGCTGCTAATAATTTCATCCACATGTTTCTGTTTTAGCCAAGATGATGATGATGAAGTTGAACCCCCTGTGGAAATAGATGCTACTGCAGAAGAATGTAAGTACCATACATGGAAAGTGCATGCGTAAGCTTATTTATAAAAAGTTTTCATGCACCAACTGTGCAGCGTTGTGAAGGTGTATGTGATCATTTTACTGGAGCCAAGCTTGGTAAAATAACAATTATATTTGCCTTGTTTGCATTCAGGGGTAGATTTGTTTTAACTTTTTTTTTTTTTTACATTAATCTATAATCTAAGGGTTAGATTTTCAAAATTCTTTACTCTGAATAGTCTTTATTATAATTCTTTAAAACATGAAAACTGCACCCAATAAGGTAACCAAACCAGAAAAAATACATTATAAAATACATTAATTTAGGGGACTGTATGTAGTTATTATGTCATTGTTATTTTCATTATTTCTAATTCATTTTAAAATTGTAATGGGTATTTTTTTTTGCTTTGAGAATGTGGAGTAAATGTTTTTGACAATCTTGACCTACAGTAAATGTAAATGTATATATTCTGTGTCATCACCAATGTAAATGGTTTCTTTATTTAAGGCTGGATTCATCAACTGCAAGAGAAGTCTGGCGAAATTGAAATTGTTGAAGATGGACTTGATGATGTAAGTTCACATATTTTTAACCACTGTCAAGCTATTACGAGTGAGTGTTTTAACTTGAGAAATGTTTATATATTGGGATTCATCAGAATCATCTTGTTCTCTGCGACCAGCAACACTGATATACTGTATCTCTAGAACTCTTACTCAAGCTGACTGAATGGGTTACTGTCACACTAATGTATGTTATTCTCCTACATGTAAAGATGTGTTGATTAGATTTGGGGTGAGATCTAAAAAAAGAAGAATGACTGGCTGGTAGCCATATCCCCTCCCCCCCCTTTACATTTATACAATATTAAATTATTTGCCTTCACATTTTAGTGATATTTTACAGTTTATTTGAAGGTATGGTAATTATCTGCCTGTGAGATATACTATACTGCTGACAGGGATATTCTTGTCTCCATTTCTCACACCCATGTCTTGATAACAACTCATCCAATTGTCATTCTTTAGCAAAAGCTACTGAAGGTTTTATGTAGACTAGGCTTATTTTACACAGTATGGTACTAGCAACTGATGCGTTGCAGAAATTATATTATTGAGTAGGAGTGCCTTGTAACCTTGTGAAAGAATACACATGGCCATCACAATCACTCGTATCCAGCTTGTGTTTATTAATGCTGGCCGTGGGTAAAGATTCTCGCTAAGTACTGTAGGTGTAGAAAGGGCTACTGTCATTTGTGTGGAGGAGACAGCATATCAATGTTTTTTCCTTTTCATTTGTTTATTTTTGCTCCAGGATGAAATACCTTTTTGGGAAGGGCTCATACAGGAGTACTTAAAACCCATTAAGGAAGATAAGGCCAAGCAAGACCAACTAACGCAAGAGCTTAGATCCCTCAGAAATAAGGTATGGTTCTTAAAAATGAACTCAGGGTTTGTGACTCTGAAACCCCTACCAAAAAAATAAACAGTGAACAATAAGATTATATATATATATATATATATATATATATATATATATATATATATATATATATATATATATATATACAGTACTGTGCAAAAGTTTTAGGCAGGTGTGAAAAATGCTGTAAAGTAAGAATGCTTTCAAAAATAGACATGTTAATAGATTATATTGATCAATTAACTAAATGCAAAGTGAGTGAACAGAAGAAAAATCTAAATCAAATCCATATTTGGTGTGACCACCCTTTGCCTTCAAAACAGCATCAAGCATCAATTCTTCTAGGTACACTTGCACACAGTCTTTGAAGGAACTCGGCAGGTAGGTTGGCCCAAACATCTTGGAGAACTAACCACAGTTCTTCTGTGGATTTAGGCAGCCTCAGTTGCTTCTCTCTCTTCATGTAATCCCAGACAGACTCGATGATGTTGAGATCAGGGCTCTGTGGGGCCATACCATCACTTCCAGGACTCCTTGTTCTTCTTTACGCTGAAGATAGTTCTTAATGACTTTCGCTGTATGTTTGGGGTCGTTGTCATGCTGCAGAATAAATTTGGGGCCAATCAGATGCCTCCCTGATGGTATTGCATGATGGATAAGTATCTGCCTGTACTTCTCAGCATTGAGGAGACCATTAATTCTGACCAAATCCCCAACTCCAATTGCAGAAATGCAGCCCCAAACTTGCAAGGAACCTCCACCATGCTTCACTGTTGCCTTCAGACACTCATTCGTATGCGCTCTCCAGCCCTTCGGCTGAACAAACTGCCTTCTGCTACAGCCAAATATTTCACAATTTGACTCATCAGTCCAGAGCACCTGCTGCCATTTTTCTGCACCCCAGTTCCTGTGTTTTCGTGCATAGTTGAGTCGCTTGGCCTTGTTTCCACGCCGGAGGTATGGCTTTTTGGCCGCAAGTCTTCCATGAAGGCCACTTCTGACCAGACTTCTCTGGACAGTAGATGGGTGTACCAGGGTCCCACTGCTTTCTGCCAGTTCTGAGCTGATGGCACTGCTGGACATCTTCCGATTGCGGCGGGAAGTAAGCAAGATGTGTCTTTCATCTGCTGCAGTAAGTTTCCTTGGCCGACCACTGCGCTCACGGTCCTCAACGTTGCCCGCTTCTTTGTGCTTCTTCAAAAGAGCTTGGACAGCACATCTGGAAACCCCTGTCTGCCTTGAAATTTCTGCCTGGGAGAGACCTTGCTGATGCAGTATAACTACCTTGTGTCTTGTTGCTGTGCTCAGTCTTGCCATGGTGTATGACTTTTGACAGTAAACTGTCTTCAGCAACCTCACCTTGTTAGCTGAGTTTGGCTGTTCCTCACCCAGTTTTATTCCTCCTACACAGCTGTTTCTGTTTCAGTTAATGATTGTGTTTCAACCTACATATTGAATTGATGATCATTAGCACCTGTTTGGTATAATTGTTTAATCATACACCTGACTGTATGCCTACAAAATCCCTGACTTTGTGCAAGTGTACCTAGAAGAATTGATGCTGTTTTTGAAGGCAAAGGGTGGTCACACCAAATATGGATTTGATTTAGATTTTTCTTCTGTTCACTCACTTTGCATTTAGTTAATTGATAAATATAATCGATTAACATGTCTATTTTGAAAGCATTCTTACTTTACAGCATTTTTTCACACCTGCCTAGAACTTTTGCACAGTACTGTATATATATTATATATATATATATATATATATATATATATATATATATATATATATATATATAAAATTGAGTTTTGTTTGGGGTTGAGTTGGGTGCTCAGTGATAAACCCCTAACCTTGCACTTTAATAACTTTGGCGGGGTTTGTCGGAATTGCCCACAAATTTGAATGTTCCATTGACTTGCAATGTTGTGAAAGCGTAAAGAGTTTCATGAAGACACCTTGTGTGGTTTCCGAGATCGCGATGCACGCTTTTTAGCAAAAGTTTTTCCCCCCTATACTTAACATGGGTTCCCTTTCAATTCGAAGACGACCACCAACGAACATTATGTATGGAATAATGTATACCAGAGCCATCCTGAGGGAACAGGAATGGCAGCATATGAGGGACGCACTAGCACTGTCTAACCCAGGGGTTAGCGGTGTGAACTTACACCCTCAAGGACCCTCGTGCCTAATGAAGGCAGGGCAGGGTCTACCACATTAAGATGGTAGAACCTGGAGAAGGTATGTGGCGTAGCCCAGCTAGCCGCAGTACAAATATCAGATATCGAGGCCCCTCTGAAGGGGGCCCAAGATGTATCCAACCCTCTAGTGGAGTGTGCGGCTACCCTACCAGGTGGGGGCAAGGCAGCACCGTCATACGCAGTCGAGACTGTGTCCGTAATCCATTGTGACAGACACTGCTTAGAGAGGGGCTGTCCTAGGGTCCGTGTCCTGTGACAGACAAAGAGCTGGTCAGATTGACGCAGAGGTCTGGTCCTATTCACGTAACATCTCAATGCCTGCACTGGGCAGAGGAAATTCAATCTCTCATCCTCTGCTGAAGCAAACGGAGGTGGATGGAAGGACTCCAGTTCCACAGACTGATTAATGTGGATCTCTTTGTATAAATGCCTGTCAGGCAGTGAGTGGTGTGGGTGACAAAGTGAATGACCAAACAGTCTTATAATTACCAACCGTTTTTAAAGGAAACTGATAAGAAAATATTCAGTATTTTTTTTTTTTTGGATGATAATAATAATAATAATAATAATAATAATAATAATAATAAATACAAATTTCACAGCATTCCAGGGTGCTTTACAAAAGAATTATAACTCTACAATTAAAACCAAGATTAACTAAGATTACATTTTTAATCGCGATTATTTTTTTAATCGCTTGACAGCCCTAATAGAAATATAGAGATATAGAGATATAGAGATATATTTTTATTATTACTTGAGTCAATTATATAAACAATCTGGACCGTAACACTGAATGACGCTAACTACCTTTTTATTCTTTCAGATTGCCTTTGTATATTTTTTCATCAATGCTTTATGGCTAATTTCAACATGTATCATCCAATCTGTTGGTTCATATGTCAGCATAAAATTCAAAAAGTTGAATGCAAATGGAAAACTTGCTGAAGAGGGAATCATGCATATAGAGCCATTTGGATTGTTGTTCATTGTGACTGTTGCTGGCTTGCTGGTTGTGCAGTTTCTTGCCATGATTTACCACAGGTATATAATAATAATAATAATAATAATAATAATAATAATAATAATAATAACAACAATAATAACAACAACAACATCCAATTACTATTTTGTTAAACAATAAACAAACAAAGCCGAAATCATAATGTAATAATATGCTGCATGTTAAGTAGTCATTTGCAAACATTAGTATTCTAGGTGACATATACAGATAAAGAGGGATACTAATAATAATGGTGGTATTAGTTTTTCCCCCCAAAAAACTGATGGATTTTTTTGTTTCAATTCTTTATGTTCTTTGATTCCAACATGATTGCACAAATGCTGGCATAAACACATTGTAACTTATGCCTACCTCAATTGATTACATCAGCATAACTTTTTGGTGTAAAAAAATGTCTTTAAATGTTTATATCTGTTCATGAGGCAAACAAATGAATTAAAATAAGGTATTTTGTTCAGGCTATAGCACCTAGGTTTGTAGCCTGGTTGTTAAAGTCATACAAACCCTTACTGGATCTTACCTTGTCTGTTTCAGACTTTGCGCACTGACCCATCTGATGGCCTACATTGGAACAGAAGAAGAAACCAAACAAAAGCCAAAATATGAACTCTTGGACCCGGCCTCTGAATTTGCATAATATTCTTTTTCTTTTCTTTTTTTTAATCCTTGGTATTTTAAGCATAATCATCATGTATTACTGTTTGTGTACAATGGACATTTGGCATATTGTATCTTTTGTAACCTGAACAAAGTGGAATTTTTTAAATGAGAGATGTACTTGGGGTGTGCACAAATAAATACTTCCCCACTAAAACAGTGAGCTTAAAATTCCACCTTAGAGACAGTCATGCCAAATATCAATGAGTGTAGGAGTTTAGAAAAATGATTTATTTTTTATATTTTAATCTTAGACTGGGACTTACACATCATTATGGGTATGTACATACAGTACTATACTATGTAACATCCATTTTGGATTATATATGGATCTTTAAACAAATACGTGTGTAGAAGAAAGGATTATTCTCCTGTGATAACAAATAAATATAAATGAAACACTGCACTCAAACGTGTTGTTTTGTGATAAATGTAGAACGACGGGGAAATATGCATTTTTTTTTCAATCATCATTACTACATTAGCAGTCTAATGTAATGCAGCACTTGACCATACACCATCCCCCCTCGCAGCCCACCCAACTAAAGTTTTTTATAACAGAAGAAACAATATATTAGGACATTATAATATGTTGTTCATTTAAATGCAAAAGTTTAGTCAAGTTTTTTTTTTTCTGAATAAGATACTACTGTAGAATTTTGAGTACCTGAGGTTCTAAATTTGCAGGACCTGTGTGGTTTTGTACAGAGCAAATAAGAAGCTTTTTCTTTGCAACATTCTAATTGAATATAAAACAAAATATGAAATGCAACAATGCCAGAATATAGACACTAAATACTGAGAAGGGTGCTTGCATACTGTTGCAGGGCATAACCCTGCACAGGGAAAATGTGTGTTTGTGGCAGGGAGAGAATTAAAATCTCCCTGCCAAACTAAATTGTTAATTATTTTATTGTTTAATTATCACCTGCACCTGGTACAGGGGTGCCAGGTGCAGGGTTTAAAAAGCGTGCAGGCAGTTTGTTCTGCGCTGCTGTGTGTGAAGAAGCCTGCTTGATAGTGTGCTCAAGCGTATAGAAAGGAAAGGGTACTGTGTCTGGTCTTTTTGTGTGTTTTGTGTAGGAAACTGTGTTTTTGTTTTGTTTTGGTTGATTTTGTTTAACAGGTAAACAGCTTAGCTGTCCTGTGTGAGTTAGGTTCCTGTTTATGTTTGGTTCGAGCTCAAAAAGGAGCAAGGTGTTTATTTTGTTTTTGTAAATAAAAGTGCGCAACCTCACTAAAACTGCAAGTCCCTGTGTCGGGTCAGTGGTTTTTTAAAGGGGCAACAAACCAGAGAGTTGCAGCTCGGTTTACAATACATCAAGTTGTGTCTGATATTAATTGTAGAATCACATTCAGCAATAAAATGAGCTAAAAACACCCTTTCTAAAGGGGTGCAGTATCTCATAGCTATTAAATATTTTCTGGGGTGCAGTATTTCATAGCTATGAAAACACCTTTTCTAAGGGGGTGCAGTATCTCATAGCTATTAAGTAGGTTGGCGAGAGTTCAGCTGGTGAGTTGTCAGCACATCATAACCAATGTGTAGTTCAGAGGGTTGCAGCTCTAGCTTTTCGGCTGACCAGTCAATTTGATTGGCTGTTTGGCTGTGTTCTGACTTATATTCATGAATATGTATTTTACTTCTTTAATGTGATCCGCTGCAAGGGTCCTTGCAAACCACACAGCCCTGAACTCAACAAAAACACCAACTCAACTACCAGTCACTCACGCACTGTGTGAAATAACAAGCCTGAATTATCCCACTTCAAATGCAAATGTCAAATTCTTCTAAATACACCAGAACGGATATTTAAGGTTTCTGGTTGTCGGGTTTTCTTTCTGAGCGGTCAGCTTGCCTTTAAATGTTGTAATTAGCATCATTAAACCATCTCAGTTTCATAAGTTAATCATGGAAAAATGATAATGACAAAATAAGCTCAACTATTGTTTTACCTATACATTCCTAAAAATGACAGTGATGATTGCTTTACCGTCACTGCTTAGAGATTGTAGCTACACTAACTGTTTCACCTTGAACACTCACTTTAAATATTACACTGACTCATAATGTGCTTGTCCCTAAAATTCAACTCGACTACACATTATGAAGTATATTAAGTACTACATGTACACATAAGATTCACATTTTTATTTTGTATGCATGCTGAAATAATAATAATAATTTAAAAAAAACTTCACACAAATATAATTGTTAAACATAAACAGCGGAAAGGTGTGCACTCGCCGTACGATATTCTATTTTCCTTTTCTTGTGTCAGATCGGGACATGCATAGCATCAAAAAAGGGGATGATTTACTATTTAATATGTTAATAGTACGTAATATGTTTATTAGATATTTTGATTGTAAACAGGAGAAGTTTCGGTTCCACCTTTCCGTTGATAATGGAAGGGGATACAGTATATCATACTCTGTTGTTCAATGACGCGTTTGGTCACGTGACTGTACAGGCCCGCACCATCTCTCGTGGGGTACAGGCACGCAGGATTTATTAACCACAAAACAGAACGTAAACAAAAGGGTAATGTGGCGCTACCAACAGGTGGAATATATTTGACTTTATTAATGATTCAAGGGAATCAACTAAAATTACACATTTCTCAAATTATAAATTTATTTCCAAAAAAAATGAAGTGTCACAATTATTGGCACCCTTGTTTTCAGTACTTTGTGCACCCTCCCCTTGCAAGGATAATGAGTCTTTTTCTATAATGTTGGAAAGCATGATGTAAGGTTCAGAAACATGCAGCGGGTAGATGCTAAACAGAAGATAGCGATTAACGTTTATGGTTGTTGCTCTGCGATTATTTTCGAGGTTAAATATTTTTATACTTTCACAAAATTACATTTGGCTGCCTCAGTCGCGTCTGAAAACATGTCTGTGACAAAGCCATGTTCAAGTAAAAAAAGAAAAATTGATCTTGAACACAGAAATTTAACCCAGAGTGGACAGAAAAATATTTATTTGCTGACTCCAAACCTGGTGTCCATACGTGCCTCATTTGCCTTGAATGCGTCACAGTTGCCAAAGAATACAATATATGGTGCCATTATGAGACAAAACATCCCAAATACAAAGAATTGCTGGGAGAAGCACGAACAAAAAAATTGGAGTCTCTCAAAATACAACTACTGGGGCAGCAAGGTGTTTTTGAATGGAAAAAGAAGGAATCTGAAGCTGCTACAATAGCAAGTTTCAACGTCGCGCAGCGAATTGCAAAATCATCACGTCCCTTTACCGATGGGGAATTTGTAAAAGATTGCCTGGTGCAAATATGTGATGCTGTTTGGAAAGAAAATAAAGATTCCTTTAAAAATGTTTGTCTTTCCAGAATGACTATGCAGAGACACATAGCAGACATGTCTGGAAATAGCTAGCTGCTCTGGACAGCCCAACTTTTAATTTTCGTTCATGGAGTGACAGAAACGTTTGAAGTACACCAGCAGCTGGCATCTCTAGTTTCTCTGCATGGCAGAACCACTGGATCTGACATCTTTAATGCTTTTAAGAAAGCTGTTGAAGATTTAAATTTGCAGTGGGATAAACTGGTGGGGGTGACAACTGACGGTACTCCGGCTGTGGTTGGCAAGACTAACGGTTTTATAGGGTGTTTAAAAAAGCACATCGGGGATTGAGCTGTGCTGCTGAAGCAGTATCACTGTATAATACACCAGGAGGCCTTGTGTGCAAAATACCTGAAGTTTAAAGAAATTATGGACTTTGTTGATCCGCGGTGGCTGTCGAACTCTGGTAGACTGTCTCTCTGTAATGATCCTCGCTGTAAACGTCTTCTGGGTTTTAACAGTCAACTTCAGCTTTTTCCTCCAATTGCGGTTGAATATCTTCTTCAGTGGTATGCTCAAATGACTCTTCATCCGAATTGTGAGTATCATCTTCCACTTCGGGTTTGAATTCCTCTATTGTCCAGGCCTTGAAGAATGAAAAACCTGAAACTGGTGGAGAAGTGAGGAAACTGATTGTGCTTTTGAGCTACTATTGTGGTTATATTCCAGACTTTTCCCAGAGCTGCCAAGCCCCTTGTGGCAAAGTGGTAATTAGTGCACAGATGTAGAGCAGATGAAGTGCAGATGCAGTAATCCAATGAAACAAACAGACAACAAAGTATGGGTGAAATGGTTTGTTTTATTTTATAATCCAAGGGTCTGATGACCAGGTAGCAAATAATAAAGAGCTTGCAATACACAGCTGTGTATTGCACAGTAATAATAAAGGGTTGCAGCCCTGCAAATAATAAGCACAGTACCAAAGACAATTAGACCCAAACATGGTCACAAGTCCAAAGTGAGTGCTGTATTGCTTGAGGTGAAGTACAATTTAGTGCATGCAACAATGGTGAATAAGTAGTGCAGTCTTGTCCGGGTTTAGTGCTGTCCGTGGGCGTCAGCTCCGGATCGTGTTAGCTGTCTAATCTGGTGAACAATGAACAATAACAGAGCTTTTAGACAGACAGACAAAACAAACAAAACACTCACGGTTCTCTATAACAACAATACTGGTCCTTCTGGTTTCAGTGTAACCATAGCAAGGAACAGATCACATCACTATGTCCCCTTTATATATCGTCAACCATGACCCCTTGGTTAACGAGTGCACCCGCTCCTCCAATCCGCAGATGCCACGCCATTTCCCTTCTGGGTCAATGGTTTAGTGTACCGTACCTCCGCCCCCTTTCTAGATGGCCGACTTCCGTCGAACCCTGGGAATGAATTGTCGGGCCATCCAGTCCAGGGTACTCTGTTCCCTTTACACAGCGCCCTCACAAGTTGGGAAGGAGATCTAACACCAAGAATCATTTGATCTCTGTCACACCCCTGTATGAGCTTCTATCCAGTCCCAGAGGGGAAGGAGGAAGGGAGAAAAGTTCAAGAGGGAAACACAGAGAAAGAGATCTTCAGGTCAACATGTACAGTGGGCTGAGAAGCATCAGTGGGCCCTTAAGAAGCTGGTAGAAGCATTGTTCAGCCCACCTGTGATGGCATACTCTGATTTTGAAAAGCCATCTGTTTTGCATGCAGATGCTTCTTAAGAAAGCCTAGGAGCTGTCCTGTATTAGAGGAAAGAAGGTGTGTTGTATGTTGTAGTATATAGATCCCATACCTTGTCACCAGCGGAGAAGAATTACCGTCTACTTTCCAGCAAGCTGGAATTCTTGGCTTTAAAATTGACTATATCACAGAGCGTTTCCATGACCTCACTTCACAGAACACAGTGACAACAACCCGCTGACCTATGTAATAGAGACAGCCAAGTTAAATGCAACAGATTGCAGACTATCACTTTACCTTAAAATAACTCCCAGGAACTGCAAATGGAGATGCTGATTTTTATCAAGGAGACCAATCAAGATTGAAGAACTGATGACAGAATGTACCCAAGAGTGCCCACCTGATGTTCTGACAGCAATGGGGGAAGCAATTATAGCTTGCCAGGAAGGTGATGTAAGGTGGATTTCTAGCTGTGCTAGATCAAACAATGTGTGAAGCAGTATCTACAGTCCAGCCCTTGAATGTACTGTTGAAGATATCAGAACTGCACAAATGAAGACTGTCATCAAAAGAGTGCTGGCTCTAAAGTTACAGCAAAACACTTTGAGCAACAAGGACAGATTACAGAGAAGAAATAGAACACTATTTAACCCTTTCAGGACCAAACATTTTCAGTGGGATGCTCACCCAGGACCAGCCGTTTTTTGGCTGTAGTTGACTCATCCTATAAACATTCATTTTACAGTAGCATCTTGGAAATAGTGCCCTTTTTTCAGAAAACTCTGGGGAACATTATAAAGTACTTCAGAAACCATATCAACTTTTTGATTTTTTTCAAACACACATACATATATGTATATATATATACATATATATATATATATATATATATATATATATATATATATACATATATACATATATACATATATACACACACACACACACACACACAGTCACCTCCAAAATTATTGGCACCCTTGATAAAGATGAGCAAAAAAAGGCTGTATAAAATAAACACAGGTAATGAGCTATATTTGATAACATCTTCCTGGTTCGGAACCTGCTGCATTCTAGCAGGAGGACTGGTTAGTCGGTTGCCTTCCTGTCTCTCGATCAAGATAAGGCATTTCGACAGGGTGGATTACGATTATCGCTTTGGAAGGCCGTGATTTGTTTGCCTCTTCTGAATGCTGTACTCCTCTGCCGAGTGCCTTTTGAAGGTTAACTGGTCCCTGACGGCGCCTCTTTCAGGAGAGGAATGCGTCAAGGATGTCCTCTGTCCGGTCAGTTATACGCACTGTGCATCAAGCCCTTCATCTGTCTCCTGCATAGGAGACTCACGAGGATGGTGCTCGGCAGACCAACGATGTACTCCTAGAGGCCTCCGATCCGGTTGATCTGGAGAGGATGCAGCAGTGTGGAGTAGTAGTTAGGGCTCTGGACTCTTGACCAGAGGGTTGTTGGTTCAATCCCAGATGGGGGACACTGCTGCTGTACCCTTGAGCAAGGTACTTTACCTAGATTGCTCCAGTAAAAACCCAACTGTATAAATGGGTAATTGTATGTAAAAATAATGTGATATCATGTAACAATTATAAGTCGCCTTGGCTAAAGGGTGTCTGCTAAGAAATAAATAATAATAATAATAATAATAATAATAATAATAATAATAATAATGCGGAGCTGCCAGAGTGTTTACTCTGCCATGTCTTTTCCAGGATAAACTGGAACAAATGCTCCAGGTTATTGGTAGGTCCCTGGCAGGTGGACTCCCTCTCTGTCATGCTCCAACATTTCTAGTGTAGCACGTGCAGCATCAAATACCTGGGAGTCCTCCTGAGCCCAGTGGATACCTCAGTCACAGACAACTGGGTGTAATTGGAGGATAAAGTTGCTGGTCAGGCCTGCTGAAATTGCTTTGCTTAAGGGGCAGAACTCATTAGTTCGATGCTTTGGCATCAGCTGATCGCCTCCTGAGTTTATCGACAGGGTCCAGAGGAAGATGATGGAATTCTTATGGGCCTGGATGAGGGAGGGCAAGGATTGGTGTGCGCAGGATTGGTGTGCACCTGTACACAGACCCGGCCCCCAAATAGTGTGCGCTGGCCTCCCTCCTCTTGCGCCAGCTGCGCAGCCTTGGTTATGTTCTGGATCGTTGTACGGAGAATCCAGGACCTGCTAAAAACCTGGAGCATGTTATCAGTGAGCCAAGACTCTGTTCCGACCAAGGGGGAAGCATACCTTTTGGAGCCCCTGCTGCACAACCCACATCTTGAGTCTGGGATCTCCTGGATCATGAACGATCGCAGTGACTGGATCCCGAGGTGCTCGTCACCAGAGTGCCTCCATGGACTGTCAGGGCGGCCCACCGCGTGATCCACGAATGCAAAGCAGTCTTGTAATCAGGTATACTGAGGGAGTCCTTAGCCAACATCACTTTCCGCCCCCAGCGCTCTGTTCCTGCTTATAGAACCAAAGGCACGGGACCCTCCTCAGCCTCCCCTCGAGAACAGCCTGAGCAGGATCTCTGACTTTCCACTCCGTGTTGAGGAGATCCCTGTAGGCGGTGATGGCTCCACACTCTCCATTTCCTCACCCTTGTCTCCCGCCAGGACACAGCTTGGCAGGAGCCCCTCCAACCCCCGGAGGGCGAGAGTCCACAGTGGGAAGCCCTGCACAGAGTAGTCGCGTCAGGGGAACTGCACTCTGACACCGCATGAACTTTCTGCAGTCAGTCAGAGTCAGTATTCCACAATTATTATTTGTACCAGCCGTTCTTCCTCTTCCTGAAACCTCCTGCTACAGTGCTGCTGCAGCTACAGGCACTGAACTGATTTTTTTTTCTCATTTTCTCCCAATTTGGAAAGCCCAATTTTTTTTTTATTTCAACCCTGGTCACTGCTCGGGAGAGACGAAGACGGACACATGCGTCCTCCAAAACATGTGCCGTCAGCCGTCCGCTTCTTTTCACTCTGCAGACCCACCATGCAGCCACCTCAGAGCTACAGCATTGGAGGACCACAGAGCTCCAGGCAACTTACAGGAAGGTCTGCAGGCATCCGGCTAGTCTACAAGGGTCGCTGGTGCATGTTGAGCAGAGGACATCCTGGCAGACCTAAGCCCTCCCCACCTGGGCAGAGCTCGGCCAAATCTGCGCCACCCCCTGGGAACTCCCATCCACGGTCGGCAGTGGAATAGCCTGGACTTGAACCAGCGATCTCCAGGCTGTAGGACGCATCCTTTACCAGATGCTCCACTCAGGAGGGCCCCTTGGGCTGTCAATATTTGATGACGAGTCTGCCACCTCTCCCATGTCACCCCCAGTTCACAGGATTTTCTCTTTGAGATCCAGTCGTCCTCCTGGGGTCATCCAGCTACAACTCCGGCTGTTTCCTGGTCTATGGACACCCTATATAGGGTGCACGATGCGGAGAAGCTGGGCCTGGCTCAGTTTCCACCAGTGGAGGCTTCTATTGCAGTAAAGGCCCGTAAATTAGTGCTCCTGTGCTATCTGCCACCAACAAGCAGTGCCGGGTCTCGGGGGTTGATCCTAAAGCGTACCTTTTCAGCCAGTGGGGCAGCGTCACCAGAAGGGAGGTCGTAACCACGGATACGTCCAGCGTGGGCTGGGAAGCTGTGTGGAATGGCAGAGGGACACAGGGTGTGTGGAACCCCCCTTGACAGGGTTTCAACATCAATATTCTGGAACAGTAGGCAGTTTATCTGGTCATGTAGAATTTTTTGCAGGAGGTTCGAGGGAGACGTGCTTGTCCGTATGGACAACACAACAGTGGTTGCCTATATTAGCCACTAGGGCAGCCTCAGGTCTCCCAGTCTCCATCGCCTGGCCTGCAAGCTTTTGTTCTGGGCACATGAGAACCTCCTCTCACTGCGGGCAGTACATCTGCCCAGGGTGATGGATCTCTTGCCTCCCAGGAATCAACCCACTGTCCCCTCTGGCTCTCCATAATAGGAGGCGGGGACCCGCTGATGTTAGATGCCTTGGAACACCAGTGGCCAAGGCAACTGTTATATGCCACCTCTCGTCTGGCAGGATTGGGTCAAGATGCTCCAAGTAGCTCCTTATTGGCCCAGGAGACTGGTTTTAAGCCCTGATGCAGCTCCTGAGCGGCCAGACGTGGAGACTGTCCAAGCGTTGTGATCTGCTCAGTCAGGCACGGGGGACCTTATGGCATATCGATCCATCAAGCCAGTAGCTCGGGGTCTGGGCTTTGAACAGCTGCATTTGAGCCATTTGGGTCTATCCAATAAGGTTGTTGACACCTTACAAAATGCCACAGCAGCGTCCACGCATTCCCAGTATGGGTACAAGTGGAGCGTCTTTCAGACATGGTGTCTGCATCATGGGTTCAACCCCATGATTTGTCTCGTGACAGTAATACTGCAATTTTTGCAGGACCTGTTTGATGAGGGGAATCTCCCTCTATACTAAAGGTCTATCTGGCAGCCATTCAGCTTGGTCATGTCAAAATTGACTTGGTATCCCCAGGAGCTCACCTTCCTGGCTGGACAATTTTTGAAAGAAATAGAAATGTAGCCATTAACCTTCAAGGTCATTGCGTCCACGATTGCAGCAGGCTTGACGGAAAAATGACAATGAGATATGTGTGTGCAGTCCATTTATGTCCTCAGGGGCGGGACATGACTGCGTCACAGGCTATGCTAGCAGCTTTGATATATCTTATTCAGATTTCGGGTCTTTAAGAGGTAAATACCCATTCGGTAATGGTTACATTTTTATTTCAAGGAACCAGGGTTATAATAACCTAATGTTTGTTTTTTTTGTTTTTGTTTTTTTATTTTTTTGTATTTGTAAAACAAATCTTGCTCAATGCATAAGGTTTAAGAGAGTTTACTTAAACTGTTACTTAATGTGTGGCTCAAGCCTGGTGTTGTCGGTAGCCCACAGCCATAACAGTTATGCTAATTTAATTCTACCATTTTTTGGTAAAAATGTGACTTTTTCTCTTTGGTAAGTACTCATGATATATGCTACTTCAAGCTAGCATACAGTGAATTGCATCTTATTACTAAGGGACAGAAAATAGTATTTTGTTTTTATTTGTCGTAGCTTCAATATTTTTTTATATCCTTCCTTATAAAACAACTTAACTATAAAGCAGTTGTTATGAGTCAAATGGTAATATAAAAAAAACTGAATGAAGAGGTCTCTAAACCCCTTGTACTGTAAGCTTCTTTGTTTCCTATTTGGTCAAAGAAGCCTGCCAGGGCTACTTCCAGCAGATCTCAGATAATGAAGTATTGCTTGGTATGGTCTTCAGTTATAGAAGAAACTTGCTTGAGGTTACGCCACAAACAGGATTTTCACTGCTGAAGTCTCATAAGCATAAGGTACGGCTTCTAGATATGTTTTCATGAGCTTTTGAAGTTAGCGTGAGAAGGTGATTTACAATGTACAATGTGTTAGACACACACTTCCTATAGCGCTTAGAATGCACGTGGTATGTGCACAGATGAAGACCCAGTGCCTCTCCCTTCTATTTATTTTTATTACCAAATGTTTGTGGTAATGGCTTAAAGGTTCTAACAATTATTTTGTTTTCCAAGCAGTTCAGTTAAGCTTCTACATTTTTGTGATAGGTGAGTTCAACAGGCTTGTCTGACCCCAGGCCATGTTAAATACTTGCTCAACATGTTTTGTTTTTTTGTTGAATAACATTGGTTTAACCCCTATCACATGTCTGTACTTTTTATATTTGGTAGTAAGTAGAAGAATTACTTAAGCTGTAATGACCGACGTGCCCAGCCAAACTTTAGAGGTCATTATTTCTTATTATGTTAACAGAGTCCCTACGCTGTGTAATCTTTCACAATATATTAGAATATTGGGGACCTCATATGATAAGCTAACTTTACACATAGCTTTAAAGGGCTGAAAAAAGTAAAGCACGTTTCAAGGTTTGGTCCATTCAGCTCATTTGGGTTTCTACATTTTTGCAATTTGCAAGTTAAATAAGCTGATAATGACCGTGTGCTGCACCTTGAAACATTTGCAAGGTTCTATTGGGTACTGTATATAAAGAACTAACTGCCCTGGTTTGAGGGCATTATTATGACTGTAAATCCCAGAAACTTAAAGTGAACTGGTGATCAGCAAGAGCTGAGAATTGGAACACATTGTAATGCATTATACATGGCATATAAAACTCTATATAATGCTACTGTGTGAGAATTGCAGGTACAGATCTCATTATTTACTTGTGATTATTATTTTATCCGATTAGAGACCCAGCACAGTGAAAATTCTGTCACTGCCACATGTCTATTTTTTACAGTAAATAAATAAACTGCTTTGAGTTGCATTGTGATTCCATCCAGTCACTGTTCATTTTTATAAAACATATTGGCAGTTCAGGGTCACAGCACTAAAATGCAACCGACAAAGTACAAGAAACTTAGTTATATTAATCTATGTGGCAGTCAATACATTGAATCCATTGAATAGAAGGCTCACAGCACAGCATATTTGAAGTTATGCAACCAACATACAATCCTAAAGATGTGTTTTATTCACATCAATAAAGAAAAAATGTGGAGACACAATATAATAATGTAGTTAGGTAAGGGGTTAACCTGGGAAATATCTGTCTGAAATCATCAGACACCTGAACAAGAGGCTTCCCAGTCATGTAAGCTCAAGGATCTGATTACTAGACCCAAATGGCTGAGTGCAAGTGCACTAAAAACAGAACAGTAAGATCCAATACAGAGGGGTATTAACATTCTGTGGTTGTTCTAAACCGATCTGTGTAAAAAAAAAAATCTATGTAAATAAGTATAATTTGTGACAAAGCTTGTCCTGGGAGTGGACCCTGAACACAATTCAGGACTCAGGATTCAGAGAACAGTAAGTAAAAGTGAAAACATTTTTTTAGCACAGTCCACACGATCAAAATTTAACCAAGAGAATACAGCTCTGTACAGAGTTTGAAGCAATATTGCTAAGCTTTAGGTCTTTATCTTGGAAGTGTGCTAATGTCCCTGTGATTTACTTATGAAATATAAGCTAGTTTAGACAGAGCAGGACAAACCTCTTACCTACTAAAAATGGTTTAGTCAGAGATTACATACCTACCCCATGTCCTCGTCCCACCTGTACTATCCAGTGGGTTGTAGCAGATGACCCTTGCATTTTGATGTTATAATGCATTTGTCTATTTTAAAATTGTTCTCCTGGTCTGTTTGAAGTATCACTTAACTTTACTGGACTGCTTGAATGGTAAGTCTACAACAGTTTTTTGTTCTGAGGATTGTACTCTGCAAACCAACAATGTGCTCCGAGTGGCCTCCGATCCGGTTAATCTGTAGAGGATGCAGAGCTGCCAGAGTGTTTACTCTGCCACGTCTTCTGCCAGGATCAACTAGAACAAATTCTCCAGGTTATTGGTAGGTCCCTGGCAGGTGGACTCCCTCCCTGTCGTGCTCCAACATTTCCAGTGTAGCGCGTGCAGCATCAAATACCTGGGAGTCCACCTGAGCCCAGCGGAGACCTCAGTCACAGCCAACTGGTTGGAATTGGAGGATAAAGTTCAAGGCTCGCCATTAACATATATTTGGTAGCATTTTGCTAACCAAAACTCTTAATTTGGTACTAGTTTTTTTAAGCAGTAGCATTTTTCTGATACCTTACGCTGCAGTATATGACCAACCCTGAGTGAACACATACATAATTACCGGTATTAGTTTTTTTTTTTTAAACACATTACATTATTAGTAACTTTCATAAGGCAGGAAACCATTGCTAATAGAGCTTCCTGATTTGTAGATGACTGAGGTTTGTACCGCCCCCATGTAGGTATGCGCAAGGCCCACAATGCAAATCGTATTGGACAGTGCAAATACCTACTACCAGAACAACATGGATACAATTTCAAGGTATGAAGTTTATTTTATAGACCAAAAGTAAAATTAGTAACTGTTAAAAACATTACGGTTTTATAAGATAACAGGCAATGATCTAACAGGATATAAAGTTTATTCAGTGTCTATAAAATGCTATTTAAATCTGTCATGGAGAATGGCAGCTCCTGTTTTGTTATAATTTTAACCCTGGTTTCACCCACGCTAAAAATGAACACGATAGGTAGATAATTATTACTTTATCAAAATTCTGACAATGAAAAAAAAAACAGCAGCAAATAGCTAGCTATAACGTTACCATGATCCAAGTAAAAGCTTTCTTGTTTTATCAGTACGAAGACAAAATACAGTCTTGAGGTGCAATTATTTATCTGTTTTTTTAAATAGATTATCACTACCTTGTGTACTTCTCCAGTTTAACTAGTGAAACGTGTGCTTTAACAAAAAATGTTGAATCTGATTCAAGCATTCAAAATTCTAAAAGGTATTGACAAACAGTTTTAAATAACTTTAGCATAACAGAGGCAGAAGTGTTAAAGGGACTAGGAGCTCTTAAAATAAATAAATCACCTGGGCCGGATGAGATCCTCCCAATAGTACTCAAAGAAATGAAAATAAGTTATTTACAAACTCCTAACCAAGATCATGCAACAGTCTCTTGACACAGGGGTTGTACCGACAGACTGGAAAATTGCAAATGTAATACCGATCCACAAAAAGGGAGACAAAACCGAACCAGGTAACTACAGACCAATAAGCCTGACTTCTATCATATGTAAACTTATGGAAACTATAATAAGATCCAAAAAAGAAAATTACCTATATGGTAACAATATCCTGGGAGACAGTCAGCATGGTTTTAGGAAAGGGAGATCATGTCTAACTAACATGCTTGATTTTTTTGAGGATGCAACATCAACAATGGATAATTGCAAAGCATACAACATGGTTTATTTAGATTTCCAGAAAGCTTTTGACAAAGTCCTGCATAAAAGATTCATTCTCAAATTGAACGCAGTAGGGATTCAAGGAAATGCATGCACATGGATTAGGAAGTCATTAACATGTAGAAAACAGAAAGTACTGATTAGATAAGAAACGTCAAAATTGAGCGAGGTAACCAGTGGTGTACCACAGGTTATCAGTATAAGGTCCTCTGTTATTCCTAATCTGCATTAATGATTTAGATTCTGGTATAGTAAGCAAACTTGTTAAATTTGCAGATGACACAAAAATAGGAGGAGTGGCAAACACTGTTGCACCAGCAAAGGTCATTCAAAATGATCTAGACAGCATTCAGAACTGGGCAGACACATGGAAAATTACATTTAATAGAGAAAAGTGTAAAGTACTGCACACAGGCAATAAAAATGTGCATTATAAATATCATATGGGAGATACTGAAATTGAAGAAGGAATCTATGAAAAAGACCTGGCAGTTTATGTTGACTCAGAAATGTCTTCATCTAGACAATGTGGGGAAGCTATAAAAAAGGCCAACAAGATGCTCAGATATATTGTGAGAAGTGTTGAATTTAAATCAAGGGAAGTAATGTTAAAACTTTACAATGCATTAGTAAGACCTCATCTAGAATACTGTGTTCTGTTCTGGTCACCTCATTACAAAAAGGTTATTGCTGCTCTAGAAAGAGTGCAAGAAGAGCAACCAGAATTATCCCGGGTTTAAAAGGCATGTTGTTTGCAGACAGGCTAAAAGAATTTAATCTATTCAAAATTCTAAAATGTATTTGACAATGTCGACCCAGGGACTTTTTGACCTGAAAAAGAAACACGGACCAGGGGTCACAAATGGAGATTAGATTCAGAACAGAAAATAGGAGACACTTTTTTACACAGAGAATTGTGAGGGTCTGGAACCAACTCCCCAGTAATGTTGTTGAAGCGGACACCCTGGGATCCTTCAAGAAGCTGCTTGATGAGATTTTGGGATCAATAAGCTACTAACAACCAAACAAGCAAGATGGGCCGAATGGCCTCCTCTCCTTTGTAAACTTTCTTATGTTCTTATATATTTTTGGGTTCAGGAATGTTCTGCTTTAACTCACAGTTCATTTCTTTTCTTTTTCAGGTGTTCGAGTCGTACAGGTAAGTTACTGGAATATTCCAGAGTGCTCCCTCCTAGGTGCCAGGTATACTGCAGCATGGTGATTCACAAGGATGAACAGGTAGGTATTGGTTGCCCTCTGCTGGAGCCACAGGGTTTCACAGGTGGTTGTGCACCACAGGTAAGTTGGTTGCGCCGCGGTGTAATCTACATGATTAAATTAACCACCTTATAGGAGGGCTATGGATATTGGAAATAATAGAGTATAGAACAAAAGAAGGCAGTGTTAAATCCTACGGGATCTCTTCTGTATACTTTTTGGGAACGGGAGAACTGTTTTGTTCGGGGACCTTTGAAAACATGTGGTGGGACTGCATGTTCAGGGCTGCATATTAAAATCCCATTCTTTGTCTTGGGCGATTGTTTCCGCAGGTCCCCTGGGCCGAGGGTTTTGTGGGGTACCCGAAAGGACTTCGAGACGATTGTACAAGGGGACAAATTCAATGAGTGGTATACCAGCCCCTCGGTTCTAATACAGCGGTGTGGGCTGCTCTCCATACTTTACTAGGTTCTACAGACTTAGGTCGTGGATCCTCAAAACTCTGGTTTTGGAACTAGTGTTAAGCGCAGCTTCTCAGTCGACCCTTGTAACACAGGCATAGAGGTCAATTTTTTAGCCCTAGCTACTTCCTACTGGGTTTCCGAATGGTAACGCACAAGGCAGCTTGGGTTTAGCCTTGTAGCATTCCGGTCATGTGGCAATTTTGCCCTTGCGACGGCTTGGGTATATGGACCCATTCGGTAATGGTTACCCACTTGAAAGGGAATGTAAGGTTATGATCAGGGATCCTAGGAATTTTTTGAGAAAACATGCAAGGCTTTTTTTGTTTGATAATAACCAAATCAATACATGTATAATTGTGACAGAAAGACAATGATTCTTGGTGGTAAATCTCCCTTCCGACCTGTGAAGGTGCTAAGTAGCGGGAACAGAGTACCCTGGACTGTTTGGCCTGACACTTAAGTCGGTCATTTAGAAACGGAGCTTCGGTGCATTAACTCATCGACCCGTTAAGGAAATTATGTGGCAGCGGCAGATTGGAGGAGCGGCTGCAATCGTTTACCAAGGGGTCATGTGTGACGGTATAAATAGGGGACGAAGCGATGTAATCTGTTCTTATGTTTTTGGTTACAGAACAACCGGGAAGGACCTGTTTTTTGTGTGGAGAAAATCGTGAGTGTTTGTTTATTGTCATGTTGGAATAATACTGTTTGTGATTATTTAGACGGCTAAACACGATCCAGGAGCTGTCGCTAAAGGCCAACACAAACCTGGACAACACTGCACTTTGTTTGCACTAAAGTACAGTATTTTCACCATGAGCACTAGAGCACGCACAGTGGACGGGTGTTTGTGTTACGTGTGGGTGAATTAAAACAGGACTTATTATTTTTGGGCCAACCCCCGGATTACAGATAAGCAATACACGCCGCTGTATTGCTTCTCATTGACATTGTTATTGTTTACTGTTGTTTGCCATCAGGCATTTGGATTATAAAATACAACCATTAAACAACATTGCACCTGGATTATAATTGTCTGTTTATTCATAACCTGCACCTGCACACTGTTAACCACTTTGCCACAATAATATATAAACATTAACACAGGCAACTTTGCTTTAAATTTACGTAAACATACCGGTATTCAAGTTCAGTTTACTTCAGTATTCAGAGCTGTTCAAGGATGCCGAAACCAATAAAAATCACCCCTAAAGATCAGGTCAACGAGTTTGGCAAGGACGAATTTTACGTCAATGGTAATGTGCTGTTACACTTGTAGGTAGACCATTGTAGAACACATGGGAAGAGCTAAACATAAATTGAATGCAAGGAAACGTAAACAAGATGAGGCCGAAACAGCAGGGCCATCAAAACACTAAAACAGACCTCTGTGTTTGGATCATTTCAGCGTCTTACAAAGAACAGTGTGAAACTGTTGTTTCAGATTTTGTCAAAATGTGTGTAAAAGCCAACATTCCTCTATACAAAATGGATCAAACCGGCACTTCAAGATTTTTTTCAGCAAACACATTAGGGAGGTGGTGCTATTCCAAAGTCAGACCAATTGTAGCTTGAGTGCTGCAGCTCTATTTTAACAACATCCGTCCGGATGACGAAGACTAACTCGGAGCTGAACAGGGAACTAGTTGTAAAATTTGAAGTAAAGAAAAAAAAAAGTATGTTTGTTTGTTTTATTGATTAATGGCGCTGGTAAGCTTGTAACTTGCTTAGAATGTGAAAGTATAACCATTTGTATTTTATTTATTTATTTAGCAGATGCGTCTCAAGCCTGGTGTTGTCGGTAGCCCACAGCCATAATACAGCTATGCTAATTTAATACATCTTTGGCAAGTACCCATGATAGATGCTATGTCAAGCTAGCATACAATGAATTGCATCTTATTGCTGAGGGACAGAAGAGTCTAGGCTAAAGCAGTCAGCTATCCGATGGCCAATCACAAAGATAACAAAATTATAAAGGATGAATAAATAACTGTCTGTGCTTTGCAAAGGGCTTCGTTTTTAATGTATTTATTTATTGCAAAGAGTATTTTTTGTATTTGTCGTAGCTTCAATATTTTTTTTTATATCCTTGCTTATAAAACAACTTAACTATAAAGCAGTTTTATATATTAAGTCAAATGGTAATAATCTGAAATGCTGAATACATGGTGTCACATGAAAAAAAAAACTGAATGAAGTCTCTAAACCCCTTGTACTGTAAGCTTCTTTTTTTCCTATATGGTCAAAGAAGCCTGCCAGGGTTACTACCAGCAGATCTTAGATAATGAAGTATTGCTTGGTATGGTCTTTAGTTATAGAAGAAAGTTGCTTGAGGTTAAGTCACAAACAGGATTTTTGTTTCCAAGCAGTTCAGTTAAGCTTCTAAATTTTTGTGATGGGTGAGTGTGACAGAAATATAATGAGTTCTGGTGGTAAATCTCCCTCCCGACCTGTGAGGGCGCTAAAGAACGAGAGGAGAAGTATCTGGAAGGGCTGGCCTGACAGTTCGTTTCCGGGACCGGGAAGTGGGTCAGCCTGGAAGGAAGCGAGACTCTGTTGTAGGACCGTGTTGACGTGAAAGGTAAACGAGGGGCAGCTGCAAGTAATAAGGCAGCTGCAACCGTTTACCTGGAAATCATACGGGACTACATATAGGGGCCAGGGTAACGCTGATCTTCTCCTTCGTTTGGGTAGAGCAACGAGAGAGAAGGACTGAGAGAGGAGCTCTCAGAAAGTGATTGAGGAAGCGTTCTGTGTAAAGTATTGTCTTTGTTTGTGTCTGTCTGTCTAACTGTTCGTTGTCTTACACCACCAGACAGTTAAAGCACACCTCGGAGCTGTCGCAGAGGTCAGCACTAAATCCGGAGCACCACTGCACTAACGTCACCCTTACCTGTGTTTTCACTCCGCACCAGCACGACTGCACTCACCCCGGACTGGTGACCGTGTATTGTTTTCTGTTCAGGACTGTGTTTATTGCGTTTTCCCCGTGCTTTACACATTGCTGTGTATAGCCGGGGGATTTATTGTTTGACGGTCGCCAGACCGGGATTACAAATAAAAGCACGTTTTCACCGGATAACATTGTCTGTCTTTTACTCCTGCTCCACATCACTGCTACACCGGTACCCCTTCCCTAGCCACTTTGCCACAGTGAGTTCAACAGGCTTGTCTGACCCCAGGCCATGTCAAATTCTTGCTCAACATTTTTTGTTTAATAACATTGGTTAACCCCTATCACATGTCTGTATGTTCTTGTTTTAACAGTGTCCCTATGCTGTGTAATCTTTCACAGTGTTTTTTGGTCAATTGTATGGCTTTTTAGCGGAGAAGGAGTTCAATAGGCTTGGCTGACCCCAAGCCATGTTGAATGCTTGATCATCCTTTTTAGTTTTTTGTTTAATAACACTGGTTTCACCCCTATCACAAGGATCTACTTTTTTATATTTGGTAATAAGTAGAACAAGTACTTACACTGTAATGACTGACTCGCCCAGCCAAATTTAGAGGTCATTATTTCTTATTATAAAACTTATAGATATTTTCTTGTTTTAACAGAGCCCCTACAATGTGTAATCTTTCACAATTTATTAGAATATTGGGACCAGCCTCATACAATGAGCTCAACTTACACACAGTTTTAAAGGTTTGAAAAAAGTAAAGCACTTTTCAAGGTTTGGTACATGAAGTTCATTTGTGCTTATGCATTTTTACAATTTGCAAGTTAAATTATGCTGCATCTTGCAAGGTTCTATTGGGTACTGTATATGAACTAACAGAACCCTGATTTGAGGGCATTATTATGACTGTGAATCCCAGAAACTTAAAGTGAACTGGTGATCAGCAAGAGTTGAGAACTGGAACACATTTACTGGTTTCTTAATGGAATGCCAGATGGCATACTGTGACAGAGAGCGAATGAATCATAATCAACAATCTCCCTCCCAACCTGTGAGGGCATTGTATAACCGGAGCAGAGTGCCCCATAATGGATGGTTCGGCAGTTAATTCCAGGGTCAGTCGGAAGCCCCCCATCCAGGAAGGGGGCGGGGCCATGATACCAGAAGTCAGTGCCTTAATACGGTAGGCGATGTGTTAGTCACGGATTGGAGGAGGGTATTTAGGGGAAGTGGCCCCAGTGATCTGTTCCTCCATTTTGGTTACGGACTGACCGTGAGGAATAAAGAGAAACTGTGAGTGTTGTACTGTCTGTCTATTGTGTCTTGTTTGACATTGCAGACGGCTAAAAATCCGGGAACTGTCGCTGTCGAGCCAGCATTAAACCTGGACTGCACTGTACCACTGTAAAGTACTTGTTTCACAGTCACAACACCACTTGCACCCGGAGCACTCACTGTTGGACTGGTGAACGTATAGGTGTCTTAAAGTGCGTGTTTGTTATTATTATTTCGGGACTGAACCCTGTTATTTACCCTTGGAACTGTTGTTGGCCTGTTGTTATTAAGCACTGCATCACCTCTATATCTGTGCACTACAAACCACTTTGCCACACATAAACAGGGACGGATTAACGCACAGGCAAACTAGGCATGTGCCTGGGGCCCGAACTCAAGGGGAGGCCCAAAACGGGAATGTGTTTTTTATTTTATTTTTTGTATTATTTTATTTTTTTACATATACAGATGTGTGCCTAAACTGGAAAACACTTCACTCACTGACATTCGAACCGAGGCATGTATCTCAAAATCAAATTGTTCTGACAGGTGTTACGCAGATTTCTGTACTCCATAGAATTCTGCCTGCATGATTCCCTGCATTTGGAGATACCGTTTTTCAAAAATCGCTGGACGTGCGATATTTCTGAGCCTTGCTGTGTTCTGAGTCCTGCTGCAGATTGCAACAAATATTGTAAACAAGACTAAACTAATTCTGTGGCAAAATAAAACAGCACATAACACCACTGATTGTCTAGATATCCTTGATTAAAGTAACCGTATAAAACAATTATTCTTTTATGAGATTCTGGAGGTATAGAGGGGTCTGTACAAAATAGAGGCAGCACACTATGATTACACCACTATTATTCCTGAAATAAATCCCTTGACCCTGTCCCATTTTATTATGACATGGGTTTTGTAGAGACAACTAATAATAACACTTTAAGTTAAATCAAAGGTGCCACTATCTTGATTAGGAAAGTAGCAAATGGTAAAATCTTTACGAGAACAGATTCTGCCTCTTCGGAAACCATCCTTACCATCCTTAATTTTTTTATGGTGAATAATTTGTCTTTTTTTTTTTTTTTAAAGTAATCACAGAATATTGATTTTAAATCTTTAAATTCGTTTTTTTTGTGTAATAAAATAAGATTATGTGATGTGTCTCCTCAACAATCAAAACTGCTGTATCTTTTGCTCAAGTGTATGGGAACACAGTAGAGGCAGCAGTGTGTACTGTAGTGGAAAATATGTGGTGAGCAAGTAGTCTGAGTGAAGTTATCTGGCAACAAACTCCCCTTCCCCAACTGTACTGCTTTCCTAGAAAAAGGAGAACACTTTGTGAGTACCATTCTACTTGTGACATGTCTTGCTCATTTAAATATTTAGCATATTTTTAAATGCAGAAAAATGGGCAATACAATCCCCACCTATAGTCTTGCTGTAATTCATGTGTTGTTTGTTTCCAAACTTAAAATATTTGGAAAAAACGGTCGGCTGACGGCACACGCTTCGGAGGACAGCGTATGTTCATCTTCGCCCTCCCGAGTCAGCGCAGGGGTGGTAGCGGTGAGCTGAGCATAATAAAATAATTGGCCATTCCAGATTGGGAGAAAATAATAAAAAATAATTGGCAACAACTGAATTTATAAAGAAAAATTTTTAAAAAATAAAATAAAGACATGTGAGTGCTGACTGTATATATTTACAGAGTTGTAATGACTCGAGTCTATGACTCGACTGGGAATCAAGTCGCAATTTTTCTTGACTCGACTCCAGTCATTGCCATCAAATGACTTGACTCAAGTCCCTGCAAGCAAAGACTCGACTCCCTGCTCAAAAGACATGACTCGACTCGAGTCACGCAAAGTGGACTCATTATCTTTAATAAAATCAATAACAAACATATTTCATTTTCAATACATGCAGTCCCTCTCTAACACACGCAGTCATCTTGTCATTTTGCACATAAACAGGTTCCTGCCATGGTTGTTAAGACCATTGCTCAGGAAATAAAAAACACTTTTCTAGCCTATAGATAGCATCGTTCTGTGATCATAACGTCACAAGCAGCAGGGAGCCCCGGAATCAAAATGTGTAGGCAGGAAGCAAAGACAGATGTCTGATCACTGATCACAGAAAATCCTGAGGAAAATAGTGATTTTTGAGTTTTGTCACAGACACGAAAAAAAACAAAACAGCATGGAGAGTACACTAAAAGAACCTGCAGTGGTGGAGTTCACTTTTAATAATTATATAGTCAACCTGGAGAGAAGCAAGCAGGCTGCATCCTGCCAGCACTGTAAAGCAACAATATGAATAAACTGCATTCAAAACATAGCACCAGTAACTGCCACTAATTTATACCAGTAGGTTTTTAGTTTTTTTTCAATGGCTAAAATGAGAATCTGAATTAATTAAAAGCTCATGCTGAATGCAACAGCGGTATTTTTCCCAGAATGAGTAGGTAGTCGATATTGGATATTGTATTTGGTGCTCACTATTCCCTTTATTTAATGTATGTATGGTTGTATGTATTTTATCTATTTATTTATGGACACCATATCTCTTAAGGGAGTTGGTGCTTTGTAGCTATTTTTAAATTTCCCTTTAAATCCAATTCTGAATAAACCATTGTTTACAGTACACATTTGTTAAGCTAATGCAAATTAATAAAAACTACAAACATTTGGAAGTTTACCTAAAGTAACATTAGGTAGTCCAAGGTCAGTGCTAATCAAGATCTGTGAAACTAGAGGTTTATGTTTAAAGTCTTAGTTAAATAGTTTAACTTTTTTTTCTTTCCGGTCACGCCTGAATCTTTAACTTAAAGTTTTATGTATATTAAGTATAAGAAGTGACCGGAGAGAAAAAGATTAATTTGTTTTTGTACTTTTTTCAGTACAGTATTATGTTTTGTTATGCCATTAGGACTCCAACAGACACCTTTTTATTATGTTTTGTGCTTTTGTGAAACAGTATCTGTTACTTAAAAATGTCTAGTTGACATTTAATAGAAAAATACACTCCATAGCTCATCATACACCAAGAGGAGAGATATGTAGTACAGATTCTATGTTACCTGTGAATTATATAACATTTTGCCTCAGTTTCTTTATTTTTCTATTTGTCTGTTATGTGTTAAAACCTTGAAGTAATATCTCAACATGAAATTAAATGCCACCAAACTTCCTTTCATTTGGTTAATGTATCTGAAACAAAATTATAAGGGGGAGTGTCAGTGTTGAAGTGAGAAAATATTAGATATGTTCTTTGTTTTGTGGTATCATTCATTACTAAACAACCAACCCAATTGAGCACAGAGAAAGGGGTCTTTATGCAGTGGCAAAATGTGCTTATAAAAATAGATCAAGGAATCAAAAGGAAAGACGAAAACAAAGCAAAAACTGTGGCCTTTTAATGGTGAACATAAGTGGGTAAGTATGACCACATTGTTGTGCATCCTAATTTTGTATTTAACAGATTTTTTTATGTATAGATTGCTAATCTGCTGTAAAACTAATCTGATAAAATCAAGATATCTTGAACTGTCAGAACCAGTTCTTAATTTGTGCAGGAGCACAGTCCCGGAACCTCTGGGCGAGCAGTCATATTCCCGCTACCGCTGGTTAAAAATCTCATAAATGCTTTCTTTTTAAATTCTCAACACAGTTATATCAAATCTACAAGTTAGTGTGTGCACGCTAAAGAGACACAGTCCGCTGCCACGTTTGTCGCCTACTTTAATTACTTTACGATTTCAGCTTGAGTGCCTTTAAGTAAGATGGCACTGGCTGCAACTCGATTGTTGTTTTTTATACACAAATAAGCTTACTTGATTTGAAAAACGTCAGGAACGATACAAGCAACGTCTTACACTATTTGGTTTGATTAAATGAGTAGTACACAACAAAATATGAAATTTGAACATTAATTTCAACAAAAAACGACAACTTTTTAATAAAAAAAATATTGTTGCCTACTTCAATAGGAACATTAGCCTGCTGTTATATTAAACCAAAACAATAAAAAAAATAACAACAATCTGGTTCTCTCTTGCCTTTTTCAATGAATATAATTTAATTAATAGAGAATAAAAACATGCCAAGATAACAACTACCTAGCCTAAGTTTAATTATTCATTTTTGTAATCTACCAGCGGCAGAGTTATTTAAATATAAACTGAAATCTTTTCTCAGTAATTAAATTATGTAGTGCACAGACAACTGAAATAAGCAGAAAAGTATTCACTTGTGTAGCCTAATGTACTGTACTTTTTTCATTTACAAAAAATATGCATATTCCCAAACAAAAGTTTTCTGCTATATTATTAAATTAACATGCTTTTGCGATATTAATTTGTTAAGTGTGTTCATAGAATTATGTTTTCACTTATGAGTTGTAGCGAATGCATTTGTACTGCAGGCTAGGTTTTCAGAAGCACATGGTTTTTTTAAATTTTATATATAAACATTTTCATATTAACTTTTGTACTTGATAACATTAATTTAAAAAGTTGGTGCCTCTGATTAATAGGTTCTGTGACTAATTTGAAGATATTAATGTGTTTCAAAATCTACATAATTAATTTATTCATGTTTGAATATATTGTTACTTGATCGATTACTGTCTTGTTAGCTGCTGATGTATTTATTTTCAAAAGGTTTTCTTAAGGTTGTGCTGCAGCAGTGCTCCACGTTTTATTTATTTCTTTTTGGGGCGGGGGGTGTTAAATCCTAACGCCGGTGTAGTATCAAATTCAGTTCCCCATGAAATACGGTTTCCCTTGTTTTCTTAATACAAGAGTCACATTATGGGCAACACAGTGTTTATAGGTGCTGTTTATTTAGAAAACGTAGATATTACATTTCGACTTAACAAAAAGCATTGTTTAATTTTGCCAAGTCATTAAAAGTGTATGGAGTTCACAGAAGCTTAACATGAATGACAAGCTCTGCACACATCCACGGAAGATTTAAAATCGCCGGGAACCTGCTTTGAGTAAACGAGCAGGGCGCGTGTTGTGACAAGCGAAAGATTGCTTAGCGCATGCGCACAACAAACAGGGGGCACTGAATTTAATGGGGAACTGAATTTGATACTACACCGGCACTGGTCTCAGTGAATTTATTTAGTTAGTTATTTCTTTCCATGTTTTGTTTGTTAATGTTTTTTGGTCCTGTGAAGTATTAAATAATATTTGCTGGGTTTTTTTTCTCCATTTCACTACCAAACAGGTCAATTTCGTCTTTGTGGAAATTTGTTTTCCTTTTCTTTTTGGCCGGTGCCATAGGTCGGAGTATGCAGAAGCCATAGCTCAATCCTATTATATTTGCCTACTACTTCTTTCTGTTCACTATACCTCATTTATCTTTGCCAGAAGAAAGTTCTACTGTAAAAACCTTTGTATAAGTCTATTTTCTAGGTATTTTTAGGGGGTCCTAAAAAGGGGGGGAGGGGCTTATACACCGGTGCGACTTATACACAGTTTTTTTACGGTCAATCGTGACTCGCCATTGCAAATCTATTTATAACGAGCTGCAAATTATGATATATATACAGTGCCGTGAAAAAGTATTTGCCCCGTCTGATTTTCTGCATTTTTGCACATTTTTCACATTGTATTTGGTCAGATTTTTGTGTGGGTTGTAGTAGTATATAGAGAGAGTCAGAGAAAAAAAATGTGCTTCTTTCATTTGTTTGGTGTGCAAGGTAATCAAACATGCAATATTCAGGTGTGAAAAAGTTATTGCCCCCCCCTAGTTAACTCAACCCAATTAAAGGGATAATTAGGGTCAGCTGTTTGAGTACTTTGATTAACAACCAGGCCTGATTTGCCCTGCCCAATATAAATCTGACTAACTTTGGCCCTTCCCATCAGAGTGAAGTTGTCAGCACACAGGTTCTAGAGGCACATCATGCCACGAACAAAAGAAATTCCTGAAGACATCCGGAAAAAAGTTGTTGACGCCTATCAGTCTGGAAAGGGTTACAAAGCCATTTCTAAGGCTCTGGGGCTCCACCGAACCACAGTCAGAGCCATATTGTCCAAATGGAGAAAGTTTGGGACAGTAGTGAATCTTCCCAGGAGTGGCCGTCCTGCCAAAATCTCTCGAAGAGCAAGGCGTAAAATCGTCCAGGAAGTCACAAAGAACCCTAGAACAACATCCAGGGATCTGCAGGCCTCTCTCGCCTCGGCTAAGGTCAGTGTTAACGACTCCACCATCAGAAAGACACTGGGCAAAAATGGGATTCATGGCAGAGTAGCAAGGTGGAAACCATTGCTCACTAAGAAGAACATGAATGCTTGTCTCAGGTTTTCCAAAAAGCACTTGGATGATCCTCAAGAGTTCTGGAACAATGTTCTATGGACAGATGAGTCAAAAGTGGAACTTTTTGGCAGACATGGGCCCCGTTATGTCACAGTAAGAACCTCATACCAACGGTCAAGGATGGTGGTGGTAGTGTCATGGTTTGGGGATGCTTTGCTGCATCAGGAACTGGACGCCTTGCCCTCATTGAATGAACCATGAATTCTGCTCTATATCAGAGAATTCTGCAGGAGAATGTCAGGCCATCCATCCGTGAGCTGAAGCTGAAGCACAGCTGGGTCATGCAGCAAGACAATGATCAGAAACACACAAGCAAGTCTACATCAGAATGGTTGAAGAACAAGAAATTAAGTTTTGGAATGGCCAAATCAAAGTCCAGACCTAAACCCCATTGAGATGTTGTGGCAGGAACTGAAAAAGTTCATGCTCGAAAACCCACAAAGGTCACCGAGTTGAAGCAGTTCTGCATGGAGGAGTGGGCCAAAATTCCTCCACGGCACTGTGAGAGACTAATCAATAACTACAGGAAGTGTTTGGTTGCAGTTATTGCTGCTAAAGGTGGCGTAACCAGTTATTGAGTCTAAGGGGTTGATTACTTTTTCACACAGGGCATTGAGTGTTGCATAACTTTCTTTAATAAATGAAATATGTATCAAATGTTTGTGTTATTTGTTCACTCAGGGTCCCTTTTATCTAATATTAGGTTTTGGTTGAAGATCTGATAACATTCAGTGTCAAAAATATGCAAAAATGCAGAAAATCAGACGGGGCAAATACTTTTTCATGGCACTGTATATAACCCAAGATAACCCAAGTGCTGGGTTCAGAATTTCAAAGCAGAACTATTTTCCCTGAAAGGCAAGGGAGAGTGCCAAAACAAAGGAAGTGAAAATGCTAAGCATGGAATAAACAAAGAAAATATTTAATATTTGTCTTCTTTTTTAACTTGCATTTACTGTAAGGCTTACACTTCAGCGATCTGTTCACAGAAGAATAACCATTTTAGAACAACACCAAATCACAGTCTCCGAGCATGGGACTTGAATTACCATGAAAAGTAAATAAATCATAGCTGCAGCCTGATAGAAATGACAGCAGAATTCGCACATCATTAAAACCAGGTAGTGATGCTTCAACACAAGATAAAGAGCTGCTTTTCTTTTTTCTGTTACAACATCTTTATACATTATTTTTCCAAAATGACATGTCTTTGTACCTGTGACAATGAGGTTCCTACTCTGGAATTTTAAATATGACTTGTCAGAAGTATTAATTTAAACACATTTAGATCTTCCATGGGCATGAAACTTAGAGAAGGCTTTTATTAAGAGTCTATGTGGTGAAGAGGACTGAAGCCAAGTAGCCTCTTAACCCATATGCCTTTGATTTGGATAAAACAAACTCTCATATTTTATCCTTAACCTACAAGTGCCTAAAGCATTGATGATTAAAATGTACCTTTTAATAACCAATTTCAAAGTCCTGCAGAAAAGCCAATCAACGAATGAATACATTGTAATAGAAAGTGTGCAATATAACGTGTGCATTTATTGACAGTATGTTGACTTTAACATAGAAATGGAAAAAAGTGTTGTTCTTTTAAAATACATTTGGCATAAAATACATAACAAGGATTCACAGTCATAACAAGATTTTTTTCCAGGGTAGTTGTGCTGGGGACAGTAGACATGCAGGCACAGTCTGGCACACACTAGTTTGAAAAATCAATTCATTTTGTCCCTTCAGTCTGAATGCACATGTTTGCATGCAGCAATTACACTGCAGGCTCTTCGACAGGAGGTAAGTCATGCTTAGGAACCCTCTCCTTCAAGTGACCACATTACAGATCTGAAATGTTCTTTAACGTTATTTAAACAGTTGTAGCAACATGTGGGGATGTGGAACGCTAGATTTTTCAGAACCCCGCTACTTACTCTTTAATGACTGGTCTACCTATTTTTATACCAAATGAAAAATAAAGTGAAGTAACAAAACTAGTTAGAGATTTGTATATAGGAGAACGAAGATTTGTTTCCTTGCCTTAATGTCTTATACTTTAAGGCCCCATGACTTAGGAAAGTGCATGCAATCAGTTAACTATGTGGCAGACTTACGTAAAACATGATCTCTGAAGAGCGACATCCCACCTACATGCCATTCTCTGTGGGCCTGCTTCGTGTTATGTGCAATTTGAGTGGTCCTGTCAGTTTTGCCACACAAAGGAGACAGATGCACATCCATGTGTGGGAGTCAAACAGGCACAGCAGAGATGTACTGAAACAGAACAAACAAGGTACTTCAGTAACATCACTTTGAAAAAAAAACAACCCACAATGGAATACAATCATAGGCGACGCGTGAGTCTTTCGTTTGGGGAGGCTATTCCACACTTTTCCCCCTGAATTTATTGAACCCAACAATGTACAGTAAGATACACACACACATATATATATATATATATATATATATATATATATATATATATATATACAGTACTGTGCAAAAGTTTTAGGCAGGTGTGAAAAAATGCTGTAAAGTAAGAATGCTTTCAAAAATAGACATGTTAAGAGATTATATTTATCAATTAACTAAATGCAAAGTGAGTGAACAGAAGAAAAATCTAAATCAAATCCATATTTGGTGTGACCACCCTTTGCCTTCAAAACAGCATCAAGCATCAATTCTTCTAGGTACACTTGCACACAGTTTTTGAAGGAACTCGGCAGGCAGGTTGGCCCAAACATCTTGGAGAACTAACCACAGTTCTTCTGTGGATTTAGGCAGCCTCAGTTGCTTCTCTCTCTTCATGTAATCCGAGACAGACTCGATGATGTTGAGATCAGGGCTCTGTGGGGCCATACCATCACTTCCAGGACTCCTTGTTCTTCTTTACGCTGAAGATAGTTCTTAATGACTTTCGCTGTATGTTTGGGGTCGTTGTCATGCTGCAGAATAAATTTGGGGCCAATCAGATGCCTCCCTGATGGTATTGCATGATGGATAAGTATCTGCCTGTACTTCTCAGCATTGAGGAGACCATTAATTCTGACCAAATCCCCAACTCCATTTGCAGAAATGCAGCCCCAAACTTGCAAGGAACCTCCACCATGCTTCACTGTTGCCTGCAGACACTCATTCGTGTACGCTCTCCAGCCCTTCGGCGAACAAACTGCCTTCTGCTACAGCCAAATATTTCAAATTTTGACTCATCAGTCCAGAGCACCTGCTGCCATTTTTCTGCACCCCAGTTCCTGTGTTTTCGTGCATAGTTGAGTCGCTTGGCCTTGTTTCCACGTCGGAGGTATGGCTTTTTGGTCGCAAGTCTTCCATGAAGGCCACTTCTGACCAGACTTCTCCGGACAGTGGATGGGTGTACCAGGGTCCCACTGTTTTCTGCCAGTTCTGAGCTGATGGCACTGCTGGACATCTTCCGATTGCGAAGGGAAGTAAGCATGATGTGTCTTTCATCTGCTGCAGTAAGTTTCCTTGGCTGACCACTGCGTCTACGGTCCTCAACGTTGCCCGTTTCTTTGTGCTTCTTCAAAAGAGCTTGGACAGCACATCTGGAAACCCCTGTCTGCCTTGAAATTTCTGCCTGGGAGAGACCTTGCTGATGCAGTATAACTACCTTGTGTCTTGTTGCTGTGCTCAGTCTTGCCATGGTGTATGACTTTTGACAGTAAACTGTCTTCAGCAACCTCACCTTGTTAGCTGAGTTTGGCTGTTCCTCACCCAGTTTTATTCCTCCTACACAGCTGTTTCTGTTTCAGTTAATGATTGTGTTTCAACCTACATATTGAATTGATGATCATTAGCACCTGTTTGGTATAATTGTTTAATCATACACCTGACTATATGCCTACAAAATCCCTGACTTTGTGCAAGTGTACCTAGAAGAATTGATGCTGTTTTGAAGGCAAAGGGTGGTCACACCAAATATGGATTTGATTTAGATTTTTCTTCTGTTCACTCACTTTGCATTTAGTTAATTGATAAATATAAACTATTAACATGTCTATTTTTGAAAGCATTCTTACTTTACAGCATTTTTCACACCTGCCTAAAACTTTTGCACAGTACTGTATATATATATATATATATATATATATATATATATATATATATATATATATATATATATATATATATAGATAAGACTTGCATTATTATTTGTATTACTCTGTTACTAGCAAGTCTGTGTTGAGATTGAAAAAAATTGAAAAAATAGTCAGACTGATGGACACAAATAAAAGGTGTAAACCGGATTCATTCTCCTGCGTCTTTTTGAGAACTTGTACTGTATAATCATTTATAGCACAAAACAGACCTTGAAAACCACTCAGGGATGCTACATATATATTTGACAATGTCCCCCAACATAAGGCGGCCAAATAAATGTTTAACATAGCACTAGCTTGTACTTTAAAACATGTTATGCCTATTTAAGCAAATTAGAAAAACAGTAACGATAACAAGTTGCACTGTTTTTTTAATTCGTTAACCTGTTTTGCAGTCCTACAGTACCTACACCAATTTCGAACACCATTTTCATCACATCACACCAATTTAAATCAATTATTAATACTTACTAGAAGTTTCTGTAGCAGTTCTAACATTTTGTTTTTGAGACTTCTAGCATTGATAAATACATTTAATGGCTTTCTTACCTGAGTTGTTGCCCTTGTTTTGATGTAGTCTCCCTTTTGTTGATTTCTCCCCCCTTCCTTTCTCGTTTTAAATGCTTCTGAACCTCCTTGAGGATCCTTTCTCCAAGTAGATTGGTTCCCTTTTTGTTTAAGTGCAGTCCATCCCACCTATATAGATAGTCTTTGTTGTAGAATGTGGTCCAATGTTCAAGGAAGGTGAAGCCTTCCTGTGTGCACCACAATTATAGCTATGCATTTAGCTTATGTATTTCCAGCTGTCCATATGGTCCTTTGCAAGGTGCCGGCAGTATCCCAGATAATAGCACAGTTTTGGTCTTGTCTTTTAATTTCCTTCCGAGATCTCTAAATTTGTTTTGCAGGGATTTTGGCTTGTCTCTTCCAATGTTGTTTGTACCGATGTGGACAACTACCAGGTCGTCTCCTGTTCGTTCTAGGAGCCGGTCCACGTTCTCAGTGATGCGCATGACAAAGGCAGACTGTTGTAATAAGGGGGTCCAGACTGCGAACTGAACTTCTGTGTTTCCCAATATGGAGTCCCCAACAATCATGACCTCCCTTCTTTTTGCTGTCTGGCCAGCACCATTTATAGGGTCCTGGATGTTGATCCTTTCGTTCACTTGATGTTGGTTTTGAACATCTAAATTTTAAAGTGACTCAAATTTGTTTGATTTCTGGTGGTTGTGTTTGACCAAGTTTCTTTTTTTTTCCCCTGCCTCTGCCTACCTGAACCCAGCTGGTTTGACCCTGCATCTCCCTGGTGGCTTTCAGTCTGTTAGGGGTGCAGACTTCTTTGAATTGTGGGTGTGCCAGCTCCTCCTCTCATTTCCTGCAGCTCCATTTCTAGCATACTTGTTTAAGCAAGTCCTGGATCTTGCAGCACTTTACACACACTTCATTTAGCTCTGCTGGGTTTTCTCAGATTTCCCACATCAAGCAGGTGTCACAGACTACGGCTTGAAGGCCATGATATTATTTATTTTATACTGATTTATTGATTATAATATCTCTCTTGCACACACGTTGTCTACCACATAGCTGAAGTACATGTTATGGGTACTGGTTGGAGTTTACAGTACACTCTTCCTGGAGCACCACAGTTAGCTCTCCATGACTGGTTTCATTACCCAACACATCCCAATATATAATGACAAGATTTGGATCCATCCAAAAATTTGATTGGGACTCAATCCTAAATTAAGCCCTCTGTGCTCTGCTTGTGAGTGACACCCAAACAAACCCAATAAAGAAAGCAAACCGCAATGCAGCTAATTAACCCTAAAATATGCTCATTCTTACAAGAGCCAGCTTAAAGGTGTAGTCTCCCATAAAGTTCTCACATTTTTAAGAATGTAAAGAGCCAATAATGGAAATCATCAGCTATGTAATTTGTAAGTGGTTCCCATTAAAAAAAAAAAAAACATTGGTTGCACACGGACAACAAAGTTCCAAAGAACGTATTCTTTAATAGTGGCTCTGCCGCAAAGGATCCGCAAGAATTAACAAACAAAAAATAAATAAAATAAATAAATAAATAAACTGGAGGCAGGTCTCTTTCCAGAAGTAAAAAAATAAACAAAACACACGCTTATCTTAGTAGTCTTGCAGCAATGTCCACAGGCTCCTATTCATTCACCGTACCTCCAGTGCTTCTCTTCCAGTGGGATACTTTCAGATTTGTATTGCGTTTCACCACTCCATTCAGACGATCCAAGCAGTCTCCCGAACAGAGAAAAATAAGCCTTTTATAAAGGATCTAGATTGGCGCCCAGACAGGCCACAGGTGCTGGCCAAACGAGGCAATTACTAATTAACAAGCAAACATTGTTTCCTATACTAGCAGCACCTGTTGCCGATCATTCAATTAACTGCTCAAACTCAAGGCAGGCTGATTCCAAGTCAGCTACGGATCATTCCAGCTGTCCCCTGCTGGTGGCCCGGCTTGGTCTCAGCCTGCCACGAGCGCCTCCTGCTGGTTGTTGTGAGCTGACTCACGATAGATAGATATCATTCAACAAATTGGTTTGCTTCCTAAGCGATAAATCTTGAAGACGTCATTTAAATCTTGATGGCGCAATTGCAAAAAAAACTTGTCAAATTCTAAATTGTGTGCTTTTCATTTGAAAGCATGAATATAAGTATTACGTTTTCAGTACTGTTTAAATTATAGCTGTATATTTAGACCTAGACCTTTGTAACACTTAATGAAGGGAATGATGGAATTGTAACATTAATATCATTTTGACAATATACTAAATTTATTAAACAGTTGCTATATCTGTAGCTTTCTACCAAAATCCTGTAGGTAATCCAAAATGCACTGTAGGTATTCAAACTGGCTGTACAGCATGTTGGTTATTAAGGAAGCAGCTGGTTAGTTAATGACAGGAAAGAGGGTATTGAAGGGATATAGATGTCACATGCTTTAACGCATCAAACTGGTAGAGAGCTGACCAGGTGACCAAGTAACTTAACTATGTGTACGAATGTTAACCCTCCCATTTTCCACTCTCTCTCTACAGGTTATTTTGGGATTCCGTGACACCAACTCCGACCCCCAGATGAGGTCCAAGGACCACAACACAGGTGAGTAAGCTTCCATTTTTGTTACAGTCAATAGCCACAGTAATCTTTATCAAAATAACAATTTACACAATTAAAAGTACACTCCCAACTAAAATATTAATACTATCTAAAAACAAGTTTAATTGTGCAAATACAGAAGGTAGCGAGGGTCCTGGTAACCAGGCTAACCCACAATACTTCTCGACCGTGAGAAGAGAGGCCATGGCACAGAAAGATGTAGCCTTGCATTCCTTGTGTCCCGACTCGTAGTATCACTCCAGGCCAAAAATGACTCTTGTCCTCTTTGTTATAGACTAGCCCCACACAGTCAGACTCTGTCAAAACCAGGGGCCGGCTTCTCCCTGTCCAGAATGCTGTCCTGCTGGTCACTGTCCACTGGGGGTCTGCTGTAACACACCAAAGACAAACAAAGCCACCATCAGTACAGTTCTGTTGCAACATATTGTGTCCCAAATTTGCAAAGATATTCCAGCAGGTTGTCTTATATACAGACCACCACAATAATCCTGTACAATTGCTATAATGTTATCAGACACACTTCATAATTCCTTTATAGTAGTAAAGTCAATATGTGTGTTGCACTGTCTAATAGAATGGTTTCCAATTGCACACTAAACAAGATTATTCTAGCCCTGTGCACTTATCCGCAAGCTAGACGGGGTTCACCACTGAAACAAAAGTATTATTAATTGGTTGTAACTTCCCTTTGTTTGTTTGTCCAACATGTCTAGGTTCTTCCTGCAGACTATTCCTCCAGCCGCTTCTCTCATCCAATTCCTGGTCTAGGTCCTCAGGCAACACAGTGCTCCCTGCTGCCTGCTCCCAACACACCTTTTATAGGGCAGTTAGTGGTTTGAGGTAATAGGTAACAGGTGATGTAATTAGGTTCCTCAGAATATCAATCAGTTCTACCATTTGGTAACCTGTGCACTAATAATAAATACAACACAATAATCAACACACAAAGCAAAAACTGAACTAGTAATTAATATAAAATAAAAACAACAAAATAATCTCAGCAAAAATATAGCAAACCATGAAAATCAATCAAACAAGAAGTGAACAAGTGCAGTACTCAATTTGGCCACTTATGACATAGAGATGCCACATTGCTGAGGTGAATGAAGTGACCAAGAAATATAAGTATAGCAAGCAACCTAAGAGTATGTTAACTGAGAGCTTAACGTGACTTCATTTCAAAAGACTTGCACAGTGAATGGAAGACATGGTCAGCCCCAAATCTTTATTCCTCCACTAAAACTGTGAACAAAGTTACATACTGTATGATCTGCAAAGCATATACACCTGCATCTTACCTAAAGCCTCCTTCTTCCTCTTCTTGTAGTAGTAAAATAGAAATAGAACAATAGCAACTAAAAATGTTTTGTGTAAAAGACCAATTATGAATAATGATAAAAAGGGAAGTAACAAAAAAAAACACCAAGTTAAACAAATTCTGTATGAAAGGATACCAACAAAAAACGTTTTCAGTGTTCACAGTGTACGTTTAATTCGATGAGGTGTTCAGCCTTAGCCATCAAATTTAACTATACAAAACAACTCTAAACTGGACATCCTTTAGGACCAAGTGGAAATGTAGCGGTCCTGAGATACGGTGTAAATCAAAATCACTGTCAAGAGAACACTCATTATATACCACCTTCACATTAAAACGCTTGTACCCTCTCTGTCTCTCATAAAGGGATACCGTCGATTGTTTTTGATCACACGAATCCGGAACACGCATCCACCCCACCGCCCCCCTCCTTGTACAACAAATCCATAAGCAGTAGTAGCCTGCATTTATTTTTCCTGTGGACGTGTGCAGAAATCACAACTGGGGGAAATCTGGCGGACCTGGCTGGAGACTTCTTTTTTTTTTTTTTTGCAACTCTTGAAAACGACCCGCGAGGTGTGCATTATTACCTGTGGCTATGCAGGGTCAGGCAACCGTATTGTTAAAACAGAGCAGTGGTTCAAGCTTTAGGAAAGATTTTGTTGATGTTCCCGTAATACTCGATCCATACAGCTGTTTCACCTTGGAAGGTAAGTAAGTATATGTGTGTTGATAGTCTAATCACGAACGTGTACAGCAACTGCTTGACTGAATACACCACTATGACTTTAGTATTGTATTGCATTCGAACCTTAGACCGTTTTATAACTGAGCATCTTTAAGGTTGTACTATTGTTGAATATTCGATTTGTTTGTACATATTTTAAAATTTTCAAATTTAACTCCCAGATTCTAGCTGTTATTAGTGGTAGTATTATTATTATTTGTGACAATTAAGTGTGATTGCTGTGTACGGAATTGGAATTTATCAAGCTCCATATTTTTTGGTGTGAAAAGATACTGTATGCTGTGGAAAAGTTAGCATTTTCCACATTAACCAGGAGGTCTGTCTGTCTGTCTGTACAGTGTAGAGAATAATATTGTACTTATTGCTGTATTCAAGACAATTATGACATCGTTTCTATATCCCTTCAAATATGGTTTTAACATGTCAGTTCTTATTTGTGTCATATGCTGTGCAAGACAGAATTCAACAGACAGCATCCACAACAGCGAAACAATAACATCACTGTACTTAAAATTCAGCTATTGGTGAAATGCCGTGTGGAAATTTAGTGCTGGCAGCTCATGCTTACATACAGTAAAAGACAAAGCTACCGCTCAAGTACATTTTTGACATGTCAATTAAATTGCAGTTAAGCTTTTGTGAAATACCGCACAGGACTTTCAAATCCAGGAGACATGAACATTAGTATACTAGCTATCAGATTATTCAGTGGTATATTAATAGATTAATTCTACGTCCGTGTAATATGGTTTCTTGTGCAAAATCGAAATATCTGACATGTGTATTGTTGACTTGTTGAAATAAACGTTTTAACACATTATTAACTTACAATCTGCTGTAGTCCTGCAAAAATTGTATCTACTAGTTGCCTTAACACACGCAATATTTGGTGGCTTTAGTAAACCAGTTTGGCATTGTTATTTTATTTTATTAATTGCTAGGGTTTTAATAACGTCTGATATTGAACAGATTAGCATTGTCCTGTTCATATAAACATATGACTTGTGTTGATTAATGAGAAACTCCTTTTTAAAAGCTTGTTGTTTCAGCGAAAGCTATTCAGTCTCGGTTTATAGCATCAGAGAAACCCCTTGCTTTTTATGGCTCTCTTCTAATGGACTCCAAGCTGATGGAGGCAGTGTGGTCCAGTGGTTAAAGTCCAGGGCTTGTAAGCAGAAGGTCACTGGTTCAAATCCCACCTCTGCCACTGACGGACTCACTTTGTGACCCTGAGCAAGTCACTTAACCTCCTTGTGTGCCATCCTGTGGATGAGATGTTAAATCAATGTTGTATTGTAAGTGACTCTGCATACCTCTGTAAAGCACTTTGTGATGGTGGTCTACTATGAAAGGTGCTATATAAAGATGTTATTATTATATTATAATGAATGTGAATTTGTATCCAAGCCTTCTATTTCCCAAGCATCCAAATGAGGTCTTATATTTGTAGCTGACCATTAAATAAAGCATAGTCATCCACCTGAGTCCCAAAGGCACATTACAAGTAAACATGAGGTTGTTCTATGCATTGTGTTTAGAGCTAATCTCTAAGGACGCTAGTGGATATGTAAAAAAAAACAAATGCAGAAATGAAAATATCGAAGATGTTCCAATTCAATATGCAGAATTGAACACAAACAAAGATAACAAATCATACATAATCTGAAGTGTTCAAATGCATAACCATAGCCAAGACCTAGACCTTTACAATCTAAAATGGCATTTACATGGTAAAAGTCAGTAAAAATGTACAGAATTAGCATGTTTAAATTTGATTGATGAAGAAGTAGCTTGCAAGTAAATGCATAAATGGCTATGCACGTTCAGTATCCATACTACGTAAAAGCAGGTTTCTAGTCGAACATTAGTTGATTGGGTCTCCACCAATGGCTTTTAAGTTTGTTAGCACTTAAGGAGTATCTGTAGGGGAAAGTTGACAGGGTTGTCATTTAAGTAAAAGCATGCTTTGCCTCCACTCTAAAGGTCATTTCTCATCCTCTTTGAGATTTACTGCTGAGTCTTGCGGGAAAAAAAAAATTGGTCTGTGGCCTGTGGTTACTAAGCTTATAGATAATGCAATTTTATGGTAGATAGAGTAAATGATTTTTACATAAATTATCCATGCAGGCACTTTATTTACATAAGATCCACATCTGCAGAAACAATAAATGGAAATCCTTAAAATAAAAAAAACATGTGAAAGGCTGTGCTTCATGTTTTCCAGGATACAGGGACTGGAGCGAATGAGTCACCCTCAATTTAATGCGTCCCATGCATAATGCAGCCATAGTGAAGTGATACATATCACCAAAGAGAATGCATTACTACTGAGAATTAACTCTTTAACTACCACCTTAAAAAAAATAAGCCAGTTTACATGTTGGTTTGTTTCACGTGAATGGACAATGCGTGTGAAACTTGACAAGGAAAGCTCATGAAAATGTCTCAGTATTTTACCGTGAAAGTCTCAATTTCTTGTGAGATTCCAGGAAATGCTTGTGAAATCAACGGCCACTTACACATGTAAACACAAGTTTCTCATGTTAATTAGCTCATTCAAGTCCTTTCCTAAAGCTGCTATAAAAGTCACATGGGAATATGTAAGTTATCATGGTCCAAAGATGGCAGCAGGGAAGTTAACTTTTTGTTTGCAGTATTTCCCTTATCAGATTGATGTTGCAGTTAACCCCACTTTTTTTCTCCATCTTCCCTAATGCTAATCATACACTGATCTAAATGTGTTTGTAAAGTATCATACAGATTGTATTTACCAAGTTTCTGTTTAAAACTATTACTACAAATGTTTTGTAAACTGGATTGTGGGCTTGTGAATTCAGGTGGTTACAGCTACTGTACAGTACTTCAGAATACACTTGCAAATAGCTTTTTATTATTATTATTTATTTCTTAGCAGACGCCCTTATCCAGGGCGACTTACAATTATTACAAGATATCACATTATTTTTACATACAATTACCCATTTATACAGTTGGGTTTTTACTGGAGCAATCTAGGTAAAGTACCTTGCTCAAGGGTACAGCAGCAGTGTCCCCACCTGGGATTGAACCCACGACCCTCCGGTCAAGAGTCCAGAGCCCTCACCACTACTCCACACTGCTGCCCCGACAACTGTCAAAACGACTTTATTGTAAAGCACTACTAAGTAGTATGTTTACATATGTATAACTATACTCCCATGCAATTTCTCCGAGTTATGTCTGAGCAAAACCTGTGTCCACCCTCCACTTCCGTCCGTTGGAGCGATGAAGAGAGTTGGGTGTTAATATCGATAAGGGAAGAGGATATGATGAGGCAGCTTGATACAATGCACAACACAAACATTGTTTAAACCACTCTCACAATAAAATGTGGTGTGGAATTTTTGCGACTTAGTCATACAAGTACAGCACAAATAAGGATGCTATATTTGGTATAGAGAGATACAAAACAAGCCAATGAAACAAAAAAGTGATACAAAATAAAAGTACACCAGTGGGTTACAAAAATAAAAATAGCCACGCATCTCTAATAGCAGGACCCTCTTCATATCGCTGTTGTGCAATTCTTGCTGGAGGCTGAGGTAGCTGTTCCTCTGCTTGCATGAGCACCTCCTTATGGTCCTGGCACAGCAGGCAGTAATAAGTTGGGGAACAAGCTTATGGTTCACTTCAGTAGTATCCGCCACCTCCCTTTCAATAACCCAAACGCCTGTTCAACCACCACTTGGATTTGGCCCAGTTTATTACACACACACACACACACACACACACACACACACAGATGATGTGTGAAAAGCAGTGTGGGTGACAGCACTAAAACAAAGTATTAAAAAAGCAGGCACTATCCATCAGCAAATCTGATCTTCAATAACGATTTACACATGATGACACGTGAAACTGTTCTCTGCTCATGTAAACAGTATTTTGGGGACTTTCATGGTTAACAGTTCGAGAATCTAAGTGGGCTGTCAGCATGACATTTAAATCTGCCCCCCCTCCCCCTATCCTTCATTTGCATAGCGTTCTGGGAAAAGTAGGTGTTCCAAAGGGAAATGAGAGGCTTTACATTTAAACACAAAAAGGCACCATGTCCACGTTTATTTCACGAGACACAAATGTCTCGAGAAAAGTCAAACACTCATGTAACGCAACCTAATGGCGTAATCATTTCGTGAATAAGACAGGTGGTTGTGTTAGGTTGTAGATTTTACTACAGAATTGTGCATGAAAATGTCTTGAAGAATAGGGTAGGGTTTATATAACCTCATCAAATGCATGTTTCAAACTATACTCTGTAGATGTTGCTCCTAGGATTTCTAATGCCTTTATTAAATACAGTCTAAGTCACCAGAACAAAAAAAAAGGCAAAATGCACTAATTAGCAGCTATGTAATGTATGTATTGTATGTTTTTTTTTTTTTAGTGTGAATGGATGAGGAACATAGGGGAGGTGGTTGTCAGTATATATTAATATACCTGTATGTTAAGAGTATATTAATAATCTTATGATGTAGTTTTTCTTGATTGTAAATATTACATGTCACATTTCCCTTGCAGCAGGAAAATACAAGCCACAAGGCAAATGTGTTTAAGAAGAGTTCTATGAAAAGTAACCAAGGAAAACGAACATGGAGGAATTTATTGAAAAGGACAATGTTGTCAGTCACAAAAATGACACTGAAGCTGGGAAAAAAAATTGCCTCATCAACACTAGAAACGTGATGGTGGAAACCAAAGATGGCTTAGCCTCTGTGTACTCTGCGCCACAATATCAGGGACATGTGGTAGTAAACTTGTCACCACAAAACTCTGTGGAGAACAATAAAAATCACCCATCGCAGCAGCTACTTAACCCAAGTTCACTTCAGCAGACTATGGAGTCCCATTATCGCCCCAATATCATTCTGTATTCTGAGAACATGCTAAAATCCTGGAGTGAGAGCATGAGTACAGACTGCTGTGAAACAACCTTCATTGAAGACATGTCACCCACCAAAGAAGGCTTAGTTGCCAAAATTCAAACGCTCTCGTATGATGTCAAAGAAGAGGAGGAGTTTCAAGAACTGGAGGTGGGTGTTTCTTAGCAATATGGAACACTGGCGTACACTATTTTGTAGGCTATTCTGGGGAGCAAGTGGGTGGAATACACACTGCTATAAACATATGGGCTGCACGACCATGAAAGGGGTTATAGCGAAAGAAATAATTCCATAAATCTTACCTGTCACGCATTCGCTATGTGGGTTTCACATGTACAGTTTTGAAGACTTCCAAGAGCTAACAAAGAGTGCATTGCCTTTTTCACAAATGTTATACTTTAGCTAGCATGTATTTATTTATGTTTTTTACATCTGGTACCATACAAGGTTAAAGAAAGTCCAGTTAGTCTCACTTTTGTCTAGTACACTATGTAAGTCATTACACCTGGAGAATGAAACTCTCTCCTCCTCTTCAATGACTTGATTCCTGCCATTAACTAGCCACTCGCACCCCTCGCATCCCCCAATGACTAGCAAGCTTTGCAGCCAGTGACTGGCTTTTTAATCTTAAGGTAAGTTGTTTCTTGATAGTTTTATACTAAGATAATAGTTTTATTCCTCTTAGAAAATGTACCTTTGGCTTTGCATATACTGTATTTCAAAATATGCTCCAGTGAGTAAGTTGTTTCTTGATAGTTTTATACTAAGATAATAGTTTTATTCCGGCACGAGGGCCAAACAAAAGATTTCTAAGACACAGACAATAAACACAAAACTAAACTTACAAAAATAAGGCTTCCAGGCTTCCTCTCCTTCTAGAACTCTCCCCCTACTGGGAGGCTGAGGCCTCCTTTTATGCCAGGTGGCTGGTGACTAATTGAATAATTAATTGTCTGATTGCTCCCACCTGACGCAATCAACCTGGGCAGGGAGGAGAATTTAACTCCATCCCTGCCAGTATTTCCAAGGGCAGAGCCCTGCTCTGCCACGGTTTGTTTTCTGATTTGCATAGTACTATTAAAAATAGCAGACAAGTGAATCAATCAAACTGCAAACTTGACAGACTTGACTGACCCCTTTTTAATTTGGCCCATTTAATTTGCTGTCAGTGCTTTTTAATTTGGGTTAAAAAGGACTTTTTAATTTGACACTTGGCCTCTCTTTCCTTCTGTCCTCCCAGCTATTAACTTCTCATCTCAGATGCAGACAAGCATTTGTGATGAATTTTCCCCATTCTTGGGAAGGTACAAGAACACAGGCCCTAAGCCAGTGGTGGCCAATACATGGATCTCGATCCACTAGTGGATCTCGAGAGATTTTTGGTGGATCTTGGGGCAAATCTGAACAAGCATCAGCACATAAGCATAGCATAGTTTTAACAGGGTTGATTGCGTATTTAAGAAATATAATTCCGGACAATGAATACAAAGAAATGACATTAATTCCAAACAGAAGATGCCGCTAATAACTGTACTCTGGCTTCCATACCTCTTCTTCAACGCGTTTCGCAGTGTACAGTTATGAGTTTGTGTTTGGTGGTTTCAGTGGATCGCTTTGGGGTGTGAGTTACAAAAGATGGAGGAGCGCCTTCTGTGCCTTCCAGTAGTACCGATTTGGATGAAAATATCCCAGTTTCAGCAGGCGAAGCTGTTGCCAACACGTAACATTAACGAAAGGTGGGAGCTGGAATTTGCCGTTACTTTTTGGTTCTACCTGCCTGTAGGAGACTACATTTTCAGCAGTGACCGACCAGCACAGTTCACACTAAACTTTAGGCAATTGTGCTTTTTTATGCCACCATGTTGAGTTTTTGCAGAAAAAAAATGGGACACATTTGTCTACTTGACTAAGATGTTTCTATAATTTTAATAAATTGAAATTTTCATTGTTACTTTTATGGGGTGATTTTCATTGGACAAAAATGCCACAAAATACACAGCAGCTTTCAGAACTTGCTTTTCCTCGGATAAAAAAAAAATCTTCAGTATTTTTCGTCCTTTGTTAGTTGAAAATGATGATGTTTGTATTCTGTTTTTTTTTCATTGCTACCTTAACGTATTTGTCACCACTGTCTTAAAGCCAGATAATCCCAAATGAAAGGGTTTTACTTTATTGTACTCTTGTTCACTTGCTGGTGGACTGCAGAGCCCATTGAGATCCATCAAAATGGATCTCAATACTTGGTGTATTGGCCACCACTGCCCTAAGAGAACCCCTTTCCCTCAGGCAGTGGTTATACTGTGCCACCAAACAATGCCACCATCCACCAGGAACCATCACACATTACAAGTCCATTAAATGTAGAATGCAACATGATGGTCTTTTACCTTCATTGTGGAAAATAACAGTATTTGAACAGAAAGACAAAGGGTAATGAAAGTCCTAAACTGTCAGGATTAGCATTCTTCACAATACTATTGTACGGGTACCTGAGAAGAAAGGCTTCTACCCTTCATTTACAAGCTCTCGTGTGTTTCGTCTGTTTTGCAGAGTGATTATTCCAGTGACACAGAAAGTGAAGACAATTTCCTCCTGGTGCCCCCCAGAGATCACTTGGGTCTTAGTGTCTTCTCTATGCTTTGCTGTTTCTGGCCACTTGGAATTGCTGCCTTTTATTTGTCACATGAGGTAAGATGGGTTCAACATGAATCTATAGAATGTGTACTATATTATTGGCTTATTTTTTTTTTTCCTTTTGGGTTGTGACTATTTCAGCCTCAGCATTTTATCATAAACATGCTTAAACAGCAGTGCAGTTTAACTGTTACCACATCAGCAATATGGACATAATCTACTGAATAATAAACTCATTACTTTCTGGTCCTTGTGCAGCTTCTTGTCTTGGCGGATATGTATAGTATATGTAACAGTTCTGCAACAAAACATTTTGAGAATTTTAGTTTTTTACATTCAGGTTTTCTTCAGGCAACAGTCTGCAAATTCAAGAGCAGTTAAACAAACCAGGAGGGGTGGACGTGTGGTGAAATATTGAATTGCCACAGTTACTGTTAAACATTGGAAAGTTTTGTTTCTTCTGTCCATCTCCTTTTTTCAAACTTTTGGCGTTTGCCTTTTCTAACCCTTGTCACAGTTAATAGAGTAGGAACACCACGCTCTCTAGTTAGGCCTCAGTGTTTATAATTTAAATAATCAGCAAACTGTTGCCACAATACATCTCTTGTTCAGAAGAATTGTTTCTGCATCAAACGACCCAAACAGTACAAGAATGAAAATATGAGTGTTTACTGTAGGTACAGTACCAATAATTGGAAATGTAACTGGTAACTCTGACGTTGTTTTTTTTGGCTGTAACTGCTGTAAAACATTCTAAGACTTTTAAAGAAGGCACGCTACATGTATTGAGCAGGTAATGCAATACACTTTACAATGGACCCTGCAGCTACAGCCCCGCTCTCATGGTAGTAACAATGTGACTTTAATCTTGTGTTATAAAACAAATCCCAGTGGTCATTATCCCAATGAACTGAAACACTTGAGTATCTTGAACTAAACATTTCTGTAAAGCTTGAAATGTGAAGGATAAAAGTGCACTTTTAATGCAGCAGCTTACATAGGTATTTTTGGTCTACTGATAAATGGCTGACAAACATCAAGTTGTGGATAGGGATTATATATAATCCCTATCCACATCCTATATATATATATATATATATATATATATATATATATATATATATATATATATATATATATATGGGATGTTCAGAGTTTCCTAGAGAGATACAGCACAGATGGAATAAGCATGGGGGGAATTGTGTCTCTGCCAGTCAAGCTCTTCCCTTCTCTCTTATATGACCTGTGTGGATCATTAACCATTGCAGACAGAAACAAAGATGAGCTACTTGTGAAAGATATTAGAAAAAAAAAATCTCTGGTCTATAGAAGTCATAAAGGTTTGTACTCTACCAAAATGAAACATGTCTGTCTCTATTCATGATGCATGTAGGCAGTACTGTCATTGCCTGTAGTTAATTGGCTGCAGCAACAGATAAGTGACCCTGGCACTTAACCACAAACTGTCAGGAAGTAACTGAACCAAAACAATGGATGGGCGGGTGAAGCTGAACGCTACTGCGGTCAGCGTATTTAATTAAATAATAATACAAACAAAAGATTTAAACAAACAACAAAACACAAAACAAAAAGGCGCAATGGCCAAACAAATAAACAGAAACAAGTATATTTTAAATATAGCAATTGCTTTGCTTTCTGTTGCTTTCGCTCGCTCTCCTGTGTTTTCCCGTACTCTCCTCTGTACACTCTCTCCCGCAGCACGGACAGCTGCAGGTTCTTATACTCTGGCCGAGGGGTTAACTTGCTGTTAATTATCTTATTACCCCTCGGCCACAGTCTGCACGCGTTTGGTAAGGATGCGTGACTGTCAGCTAGTTAAATAATCAGTAGCTGATCAGTCACGCATCCTCACGGGGTTTTTAAATATAAAAAAACAATAACAAAAGACGCAGCGCTTTTATCCGCGCCGCAAACAAAAATACAAATACAGTGCACAAATATATATAGGGGCGGGACACTCTGCCACACACACACACACACAACAGGAACAAAGTGAACGTGTAAAGTAAAACAGAAAAGAAAAAAAACACAAAATAAATCAAACACTGTCAAACGAAGCAGTATACAATAAATACCGTTCAACGATAAAATACAAAACAACAATAAGAGAAACAGTGGCTGGCACTCCAGAATTCTGCAAACACAAACACAAGGATTACAAAATAATACCAACCACAGTTCATAAAGAATCAATATATATGTATATAAAATACAAACAATACCTCCAGACGGTGCACACAAACAGGCAGGCCCGTCCCAAACAAGCAGGAGGCAAGATTAAAAAGCATGTTAAACAAACAAACCATTAAGCAAATAAGTGAAATTGCACTGGGTGAAGCGGCGCAGCCAACTTACCAAGCCGCAGATGGAACTCCGATCGGAAAACACAGCAGACAGGAGGAGAGGATTAAAAGAAACTAAGCAGCCTTTCTTGAATACAGCCAGACCTGGCGTTTTATAGGTAAAAGCAATCAGGTGATAATTAATCACTAATTTAATTAGTTAAGGCTAAGCCACCTCCCCAGGGTCGTAATGTCCAACCTACTACATTAGTTTGGAGGACTCTTGACTGTACCTTACAAAAGACAACAATTAATCATCTTTAGCACCTTTAGCAGAAGTTTGTGGTTTAAAAACAGTTTTAGCTGGGTTGATTGTGGTTTGCACATATGAATCAGCATTTTAAGCAGAAACAATTCATGCATATAGAAGGGTCACCCGCCTGAGGTCACAAATGAAAAAACAGTTTCTTATCATGATTCTCAGATATGGAAGTATTCCGGGCTACATGCAAACTACAGAGCTACGAGATCAGGGCAGTGCTTGGCAAGAGTTCGAAAAGCCATTAAACCCAGGAAAATCACAGAATGTTCAAAGAGTTTTAATGATTTCTCACTTTACTATTTAAAGGAGCAGATAAAATTATTACAATTTATATAAAACCTTACACCACTGTCAAACCTGTTTTTAAATCCATTAAGAATCGTCAAACTGCAATATCCATCTAGCCTACCTTTTTTCTTTTCATTTATTTTTTTTATTTTTAGTAGTCCAACTTCTAAATGCTTGTAGTTTGTTAACTGTGCCCTGCCTATCCTAAAGGACAGTCTGAATCACCACTGGACACCTACGGGTTACCAGTACTCAAGTAAAAATGCAATTTAAACTACAGTATAACAGCCCACACAGAATACAAAAAAAAAAAAAAAACGTTATGTAAGAAGCATAAAAAATAACGAAATGCAATTCTGAGAAAACCATACAATACAAGCATCAACCTCTGCAGTGTTTTCACGTATATGTTCCAAGTAATTGCATTATGTATTAATTAGGTAGCTTTATAGTGAAGCATGTCCAGCTGTCCCTGTTAAAGCATGTTTTGAAGCAAAAGCTTTATTCTGTGTATCTCTTGTCTGAGAGCATCATCGGCAAGGAAAATAATGAAGGCCTCTTATGGTGCCATGAAACGCTGAATTTCTAAAGCCTCAAGCAGAATAAACAGTATAGGGTTGTTAGTTGTGATCACTTTCACTCTGGCTTTCAATTTGATTCAGATACTGTATATTTATTAAACAGGCCAATGTTACCATGCAGGTGCAGATCTGCACATTCCTTATTAAAATACCCTTATCCAGTGATTAGCCAGGATAACTAGTCTCCAGTCAGTTTTTTTTTATTTAATATATATGAATTTAATATACTATACTAGTGTGTGTGTGTGTGTGTGTATATATATATATATATATATATATATATATATATATATATGACCACTGTTTAATGGTGCTGTCCAGTTTACTGCAGGTAGTTTACAAGTGGAAGCCTTAAAAGGTACATAAGGACCTTTTTATTTTATTGTGTTACACGTTCCCATGTGTTACTACAACTGTTTATGTAAGGTGTCTGTATTTTTTTTATTTACATTTTGACCACTTTTTTAAAACTTGTAAATTGCATTCCCTTCCTCAAGATGGCTTCCCATGTACCCGCATGGACCTCTCAGAACTACATTTCCCATCACCCTCCTGCTCACATATGTAACTGAGATGGATTTACCAGTGAGGTCAATTTAAATAACAATAAGAAGTTACCGTAAAAAGTTTACATAGCCCAATGTATGGATATTTGGGGTATGTACACTTTTGACGACAACTTAATAATAAAACGTAGATATTTACAAATACTCCCCAATATAAACAGTTAATAAATTCAAACATTCAGGACGCTTGTGTATCAAGTCGTTCTTCTCTTTTTGTGACGTTGCAACGGCACTGCAGCTTCTTCCTGTTTAGATTCCGTGGGGGAGGGGCCGAGCGGCACGCACGTCGTGCATGAGCTGTCCTAAAGTCGGGTGAGTTTACACTGCCTTTCCAACGGACCTAAGCTGGCTCTGAGCCACGTCTTTAGTTGGACGTTTTTAGGACAGCTGAGAATTGTCCATGTGCATTTACAAAGCAGAAAAAAGACCTGAGACGGCCCAAAGCTGTCCTAAAAACGACCAGTGTAAACGCACCATTACTCAACCAAGTCAGCTACAGGTGAGCTTATGCAACCATGCTTTCAGAATGTTTTCTGCTAGTCGAGTTTAAGTACAAAAACACATTAAACTTCATTGTAACCCTCAAAACTGGAAAATGCCAAAGCATTTTCATTGCTAAATATAAACTGCTTAAAGCACATTTTTAGTGAGTGACATTTAAATACAGTAATGCATCACAATTAAGGCTATTGGAATAATACATGTGAGTGGTTGCAGGTGCATTAATATTATGCATTCTTATTTTAATTTCTAATTATTAAACCTTCAAGTGCATCCCTTTTAATTTAAAATACAATTACACAGATTGTTCAAAACAAGGTTTGATTGCTTTGTAAACTGTTGTTGTTCCCATGCAAATTAAATTGAGGTAGTTGAATATAAAGAGATTAGGATTTTAATCACAAAGTGTGTTTATTTTAGGCCCCATTACAACCCCATTTACCATTCCACCCTTAGGAACTGCAGCACCAAAGAGTCTGATCAAAGCTAATCTTCATTCAGAGTACTGGAACAGTGGGTGACAAAGTCTTTACAGTGCCTCCAGAACTGTATTCCAGGCAAGAGTATAAAATCATAATAGCTTTTATATGTTAAATACATGTTTAGTACACAACAATAACATGATTTCTCCTAAAAGTAGAACGGTCATTACATGTCAATCCTTTTGGTCAAGAACAGCCATTTAAGAACGACTTACATTTTGTACATCTACGTTACCATTTGGGACTAAACCCTATTCAGATTTAGTAATTAGTTAATTTCAGTACTGATTGGGAACTGTACCATAGTAAAAAATGCCTTGTCTTGTCTTTAATTTGTATTTTTGATACTTCTATAACAGCAAACATTTGGGGGGAAAAATAATTTTAAAAAATGAAATGAGACAGATGTGTTACTTACTTAGAATTTTGTTACTGAAGTTTTTTACAGCTGCTACCAAAACACAATCCATTATGATACCTTTTTTGGGATTATAGGTCTACTGTATACTGTATTTGTTTTGGCAAAGGCTACAGAACCTCAGGATATGGTAGCTATCATATTGTTTCTAGAATTGTGCAGGGTCAAGATTAAGCTTTCAGGGTTGTTTGGCCTCTTCCATTCCAGTCGAGTCTGGATTACAATCAAGTAGACTTTGTGACAGCATCGCTATTAGCAAGCAAGCAAAACACAATATTTCCTTCTACCTTGAAAACATCCAGTAGGTGGTAAACGATATGATACAATTACCGGTATATTATTATATTCAACACGATGGACATTGACAAAGAGTTTCTTTTTTGTGCTACTGTAAATTAGATCACTGTAGAATTAATGCTCAAGTCCACACACCTGCTGAGATCGGCTGGATGTCACATGCAACCACACATAGCCTAAGAATTGTATTATGAATACAGTTTGCATTGGAACCATCACTGTGTTAAAACTCAGGGTTGAAAGATGTATTGCCCTGTTGTATGATGATCAGTAATGTTGATCATCATACATGTTGAAAACAGTTTAACTTGCATACGTTTTAGTATTTTAAGCAACATTACTGATCATTACTGTAGATTTGCAAGTTATCTATTTTATGGACCTAAAATACAGTTAATGTATATGCAAACAATGAGGCTGAGCCATGGGCAGAAATAAACAAATACTAATAAATAAATAATGTTCAGACATTGCATTTCTATCTTATCACCGACTGTCAGGCAGAAGATGGATTCAAATTCACTCCCATTAAAATTAGTTTGGATGTGCAATTTAGATAGCGCACCCTTGAACTAGCCCACACTGTTAATAATTCAGATGCTCCAGGAGTCTGGTCCACAATTACTGAGAGAGATATTTCCAGAGAGAAAAAAAAAATCAGTGTGACTGCTTGGCAGTGTATTTTCACTTATTGTTAATTTGCTGTTCCAGAGTGGTTTAGTAGGCATACTTCAATTAATTCAGTTATATCTGGTCCCAACCACAAGGCTGTAAACTAAAGCATCATTTGTGAAGTCCAAAGTATTTTTTTATGAAAGAACCAGCATCATTTAATAATTTATTTGATAGTAGCATGAAGGCTGTCTGAAGTACATTGAGTGTAGCTTGATATTTTCTTATATTTGAGAAAGTTTATGAAAATAAATAGAATAATGTTGGGGTTAGAATAGCAGTGGAGCAGTGGAGTAGCATGGGAGAAGCGAGGCAGAGAGAACACCAGGTGAGAGTTCTGGATGAGCTGGAGCGGACGAGTGGCAGACGCAGGGAGGCCGGCCAGGAGGGAGTTGCAGTAGTCTAGGCGGGAGAGTACCAGGGCCTGTACGAGGTTTTACGTGGAGTAGTTGGTGAGGAAGGGTTGGATTCTTCGTATGTTGCTCAGGAAGAATCGGCAGGTGCATGCTAGAGTGGAGATGTGCTGGGAGTAGAAGAGGCAGGGGTCTAGGGTTACTCCGAGGTTCTTGGCTGAAGAGGAGGGAGAGAGCATGGTAGATTCCAGAGGCAGGACAAAGGGGGAGAGAGAGCGGAGGTTATGGCAGGAGGTGACATTGGGGGTAGGTGGATTAGGGAGAGATGGGAGAGACAGAAGAAAATTGATGAAATAGTGATCAGAGAGGTCCAGAGGGGTGACAGAGAGAGTGGAGGGGCAGCAGGCCCTGGAGAAGATGAGGTCCAGTTGACTGCCAGCTTTGTGGGTAGGAGGGGATGGAGAGAGACAGAAGCTGAAGGAGTGAAGGAGAGGAAGGAAATCAGAACAGTGGGTGGGGTTGGAGAGATGAATATTGAAATCACCTAACAGGACAGCTGGGGTAGACAGAGAAGGGAGGGAGGAGAGGAGCTAGTCAAGTTCATCAAGAAAGTGAGTGAGAGGTCCAGGGGGATGGTACAGTGCAATTAGCAGTTGACAGGGAGAGGTTAGTTGGACAGTGTGAAATTCAAAGGTGTTAACAGAGAGTGAGGAGAGGTCAGAGGGGCAGAAAAGGAGGAAAGAGGAGAAGACCAGTCCCACCTCCCGTCTAGTGAGACACAGAGTATGGGACAGGATGTACAGTGCCTTGAAGTATTCGAACTTTGACCTTTTGCCACATTTCAGGCTTCAAACATAAAGATATGAAACTGTAATTTTTGTGAAGAATCAACAACAAGTGGGACACAATCATGAAGTGGAGCGAAATTTATTGGATATTTCAAACTTTTTAACAAATAAAAACTGAAAAATTGGGTGCAAAATTATTCAGCCCCTTAAGTTAATACTTTGTAGCGCCACCTTTTGCTGCGATTACAGCTGTAAGTCGCTTGGGGTATGTCTCTATCAGTTTTGCACATCGAGACTGAAATTTTTGCCCATTCCTCCTTGCAAAACAGCTCGAGCTCAGTGAGGTTGGATGGAGAGCATTTGTGAACAGCAGTTTTCAGTTCTTTCCACAGATTCTCGATTGGATTCAGGTCTGGACTTTGACTTGGCCATTCTAACACCTGGATATGTTTATTTGTGAACCATTCCATTGTAGATTTTGCTTTATGTTTTGGATCATTGTCTTGTTGGAAGACAAATCTCCGTCCCAGTCTCAGGTCTTTTGCAGACTCCATCAGGTTTTCTTCAGAATGGTCCTGTATTTGGCTCCATCCATCTTCCCATCAATTTTAACCATCTTCCCTGTCCCTGCTGAAGAAAAGCAGGCCCAAACCATGATGCTGCCACCACCATGTTTGACAGTGGGGATGGTGTGTTCAGGGTGATGAGCTGTGTGTTGCTTTTACGCCAAACATAACGTTTTGCATTGTTGCCAAAAAGTTCGATTTTGGTTTCATCTGACCAGAGCACCTTCTTCCACATGTTTGGTGTGTCTCCCAGGTGGCTTGTGGCAAACTGTAAACAACACTTTTATGGATATCTTTAAGAAATGGCTTTCTTCTTGCCACTCTTCCATAAAGGCCAGATTTGTGCAGTATACGACTGATTGTTGTCCTATGGACAGAGTCTCCCCACCTCAGCTGTAGATCTCTGCAGTTCATCCAGAGTGATCATGGGCCTTTTGGCTGCATCGCTGATCAGTCTTCTCCTTGTATGAGCTGAAAGTTTAGAGGGACGGCCAGGTCTTGGTAGATTTGCAGTGGTCTGATACTCCTTCCATTTCAATATTATCGCTTGCACAGTGCTCCTTGGGATGTTTAAAGCTTGGGAAATCTTTTGTATCCAAATCCGGCTTTAAACTTCTCACAACAGTATCTCGGACCTGCCTGGTGTGTTCCTTGTTCTTCATGATGCTCTCTGCGCTTTAAACTGACCTCTGAGACTATCACAGTGCAGGTGCATTTATACGGAGACTTGATTACACACAGGTGGATTCTATTTATCATCATTAGTCATTTAGGTCAACATTGGATCATTCAGAGATCCTCACTGAACTTCTGGAGAGAGTTTGCTGCACTGAAAGTAAAGGGGCTGAATAATTTTGCGCGCCAATTTTTCAGTTTTTATTTGTTAAAAAAGTTTGAAATATCCAATAAATTTCGTTCCACTTCATGATTGTGTCCCACTTGTTGTTGATTCTTCACAAAAATTACAGTTTCATATCTTTATGTTTGAAGCCTGAAATGTGGCAAAAGGTCTCAAAGTTCAAGGGGGCCGAATACTTTCGCAAGGCACTGTAGAGAGAGGATGGGGCAGCAGGAGTTACAGTGTTATCAGGAGAGAGCCAGGTTTCAGTGAGAGCAAGGAAATCGAGAGAGAGGTGGGAGGCATAGGCAGAGGTGAAATCAGCTTTGTTAGCAGAAGAGTGACAGTTCCAGAGGGCACCAGAGAGAGTGCAGGGGGGGAGAAAGTGGGAGGGGGGGAGAGGCAGAGGGATGAGGTTAGTGAGGTTAGGGGAGCAGCAGTGGAGAGAGGACAGAGGACGGGAGTGAGAGGACAGAATAACAGGGATGTGAGAGACAGTCATAGCAGGACAAGTGAGACAGATAGGTACAGTAGTAGTGGGAACAGAAGCAGTGGAGGGAGGGTACAGACCTGTCTAGTAGTTGGCATCTTCCAGAGCGCTGCTAGGTTTGGAGTTTCTCCAACAACCTGTCCTCGCTGGTAGAGAGGCTCTTCGGTTGGCTGGTGCTTCATGCTGGCACACAAATAGGCTAGCTGTCTATTATACTAACTAGATGGATAAAAACTGTGAGTAATCCAATCAAATTCACTGTGAGTAATCCAATCACCTGGTACTAATTAAACCTAATTAAAACACCACCTTTATAATGTTATTTAAATACAGCTAATGTTAAGAGTTGGAATGAGGCCTCTAGTGGCCACTGGGAGAGATTTGGAAAAGGTCCTCGCTCTACCTGTCCTCGCTAAGGACAGTCTAAGACACTGTTTGCCAATTTATACTGTCCTGCAGGTCTAGAGCTGGTTGAGTTTCCACTCTAAATTCACTTCAGTCAACCACAGCTCTGAACACTTTAGAAAATGAATTCCTTAAACCAGCTAATGGAGTTATTCAATTGTCCTTACCAAATTGCTAGTTTCTTCTTTCTGATTGCAAACAGCAAAACACAATCTAAGCAGGTCAGTCGCTAAAACAACAAATTGCTAGTTTCTTCCTTCTCACAAATCACTAGTTTCTTCCTTTGACTGCAAATAGTCAACTATATTTATTGTCATTTTTTCATTTTCATCAGTTGCAAATCTTATAGATTAACAAGAAATGTAGAATAGTGTTTTTTTTTTAAATTTCTATTGTTTTTATTCACTCTGAAATAATGTATATTTTCGAGTGAAAAAAAATGTAAGTCCCGCATCTGCACCCAGTGTCTGTGTGCAGGGAAACTGAGGGGCAGGTTGCTGAGCAGACTCACTGTGCTTAGACCACACGGCTGTACTATGTGCAATATTGCTGATAAAACCTATACTGAGTAAAATTATCGCACAGGGCATTAGTGGTGGCAAAACAAAAAGGGGGATTGAATTAAAACTCTCAGATAAACATGTATAGTGGATACTCTGCATTATATTATTTATTTATTTATTTATTTATTATTGTATTCTCTTGTTTCTCCCACTGAACACAAATCCAGCTTTGTGAGTTTTTTCCTTGAAATTTCATTGTTTTGCTCTTTTAAAACCTTAAATTTTCTCCTTAAATTTTCTTGTTATTGGTCTGATCCTCATTATTTCTGAGTTCTCGTCATTGTTTGGTTGAATGTCCATCTTTATTTTGAATGTATTATTTCTTCTCTGTTGTACTGTGCTGCTTGTGGTGAGAGTGGTATTAGTGGTGTTTTTTTTTTTTAAATAAAGCTGCCGACGAGGGTGTATCATGACGTAGGAACATGTATATTATAGGAATACGTTTTTTGCATGTACCTACGTATTTTCATAAAGATTACAAGGATATAAGTTTTTTCAATATAGTGTTCCATTTCCATGGCAACATAGAACATAAGTACTTAAATATAACTGTAGTTATGAGTAACTTGAAGCTTCATCTATGCTAAAAATGGCATAAGCTGAAACGCTGTAGCTTTTCAATATAGTTACATATTTTTCTGTGCATTGAGAAATTAGTTGTTGTGATTGAAGTGAAGTGCACTCCATCTTCTTCTAAAAGCCTATGTATTTATAAAGATCAAGGGTAACAGTAATCCTTGTGTTCTGAAAGATCTTGTGTTTCAGATTTTTGCATGTACCTACAGTATTTGTAATAGACAATGATTTTTTTTTTTTAAAGAGCATGTGGGTAAAATGCACGTAACCAAATACAAACCCAGCAAGAGGAGCACGACTAGTGCATTTAACCTAGGCACCCACATTCCACTTCTGTCTTCCTTGAAAGTAGTTCTTACTGATGACTGAGGTCTCTGACTTTATCCTCTTGAGAATTTCAATGTGGAGTTCATTATCTGGAATACCAATATGTAATGAATCTTTATGCCCTTTATAATTCAGCACGGTAGTTGATGTTGCTTTTGTGCTCACCAAGATTCCCAAAAAAATGTTGTTAAAACGTTAACCATTAGATGCATGGTGTTTATATTGGAGTGTGTTTTGGTGCACTTGCACATGTTACTAGCTAAGCTAACACTTGGGGTCAGGTGAGAAAACATCTGGTTATGTGAATTTCAGTTGCCTTCACTTAATATGTTGATCTGATGGGATGACCATGACAAGTTCTAAGCTCTAAGCAGGAAAAACTCACAGACTGGCATTTGGACATAAAGATCTTCACTTGTAAGTTGTTAGACTTATCTAAGGCCATAGCTTATCTTTTCTTATAGTTAAACTTCACAAAGTCTACTGCTCTATCTTCAATCAATACTTATCTAAGGAGCAATGCAATCAACCTCTATGGTTTGTGTTTAAAGCATGATTGATACTGTACATCGACAGCCAGTAAACGGTTGCAGGAGTTGTGTGGGAGTTAGAAGCAAGATTGAGGTCACTACAATTTAGATGGATGAATAGATAGATCGATTCCAGGTTTAGAAACCAATCAGCTTTTTTGCGGGGTGAACTCGCAGCAGGAGAGACAACAGGAAGGTGATTTGTATATTTTATAGGATATGTTGGGCTGATTTTTGAAAGAAATTGGGGATGATAGATTTAAATGCAATATAAAGTAAATATAATTGTCTTACTGTTAAGTGTATATTATATAGCTGACCCTTGATGTGATACAACCATCTGAAATGTCTATCACATAGTTTGTATCAGGCGGTTCTCCTGTGAGTTTGTATCATATGGAAATGACGTCACCATAAGATTAGCTATACTGTTGAATTATTCTTATATACCTTTTATATTATTTATAGAATATTGTATTGGCTGCTGTAGGGTATAAGCTGATATCCCCTCCATGAGAGGTCAGATGCTGAGTGAAATCAGCTGGTATGTAGCTGAGCAGCCTGTAGAATATTTTGAATAAAATACCATTACATAAAAATAATTAAACACTGCAGCTAATCTTTATTTGACGTAATTTCCATGTGATCTAATACAAACTCTGCGATACAAATAAATGTCAGAATGTTTGATCACATCAATATCAGCGTCTAATATATATATATATATATATATATATATATATATATATATATATATATATATATATATATATACAATGTTCAATATATACTTTTTGGAATATCAAACAAAATAACGATCAAGCAAAAAATAAAAGAAAAAAGCATAACATATGAACTGTATAATGAGCTTCATTTTATTAATTTATAACGTTCAGGCTGGACAGTTGTTCCTTAATAATCTGTACCATTCATATTTCCTGAGACAAAAGGGGCAGCTGCAGGGTTTCATTGTCATTGTGTTCTGAATATACGATGCTGAAGGTCGACGCTGGTTTTGATGGTGACCAACCAGCCAGTATGCTGTTTTTAGTTCTAATATAAAAAATACATGCTAGGTCACTGTGACCGTATGCATTATATTTTACCTGTAAAATTGCAGAATGTTTGAAAGGTTACTGTGTTTTGGTGAGATGCAGTTTTAATGCTAAAGCTGCATTATATTGCCTCAGCTGACAGATGAACATGTTTAAGTATTCTGTTTCTAAATTTCAACAGCCTGTCCTGCTGAATGTCGTATTTAAAAGATAGGTGAAAGTTAACTCTTACTTTGTATGGTTTAATGTGTTTCTTACATATTATTAGAAAATGCTGTAGATTTGCTGGGTAGCCCATGGCTATGTGTTTTATGTAAGTACATGGCTGGTTATACCTTTTATTATACAGTATTTACCAGCCTAATTGATCAAAAGATACAATAGATGTCTTTTTGAATGCTGTTTGGTTTTGATAACAGTGGAACTTGGCTGTTGTTTCGAGGGTTGGTAAATACAATTGGGGAAAAATGTTAAATGTTGTTTGTTTTTTTTACATATATATATATGGGAATCGATTTGTTTCTTAATACAAGGGTGGTATATCCGAATGCTGACTGTATAATAGTATTTACAATTAAGGAGAATATAACCATTTTTCAATGTGTTTTATTTAGACAATTTAAAGTTATTAATAAAAGAGAATACTTTTTTTAAAACAGCAATGAAAAACATTTAAACAATACAGTTTTTTTTCATGTTATGGCATTGTGACTTAATGGAAATGATTACATGACAGGGCAATATGAAACAAATGAGCTAACACAGAATGAAATGGCAGCTGTGAAGCCTTTGCTTGCAGCTAACCCCAACAGGGTCGTTGTTGCACAGTATGTTTGTAAATGCATTGCTTGGGTCAGTTTCATTATTTCTTGCCTCTTGTTGTAACTCTACTGCATGTTCAATTATGCAAATGCTTTTTACGGACGTTATTTTTTCCATGGCTTGGCAAGGGTCCTTATGTTTTTATGAATCTTAATTAACCTACTGACATGCTGTACTTATCTGGCTGCAGCATCATCCAAATCGTCATGAGACCAACGTCAACTGGGCACATTAATATTAAAGTCATGTCACTTGAAATATCCACTGGCTGACTAAGCTAATGTGATCATTGTGAGCCCTTATTCTGCATGACATGCACAGGTACAGAAGTGCAGCACGTTAAAAACAGTACTATAGAAAAGGGTTGGACGATGACATTTTCAATGAATTATCGAATATCAGCTCAAATTTGTGTGAATCGTCTTTCAATTTCTAGCAAGCAATACTGATACCGTACATACTGTGGCTAAAATAAAATGTACCCTGGTATAGTTTGTATAGTATTGTCAAATTTTATGTCATATACACAATAATGTGCCAGGAAAATGTTTGATGTACAGCACATTTAATTTTTTTTATACATACATTATATACATAAATACTTAAAGAAATGTCAAAAGACATTCAATGTCTTCTTAAGTGTTTGTGTAACTAAAAACAGTTTACAAAAAAGTAGCTGCTGTTCCCTGTAAAAGCAAATTAGTGTAATGTTAATCAGAGATGTTTTTAGGTGTTTTTTTTTTTTTACATTGACGATTTACAATGTTGTGGGGAATATTAGATGCTGCTTTAAGAAAGAAGACCCATCTGTTACAGTACATAACATACTCTGAAAAATTGAAATTTATTAGGGAGTATGTAATCTTTCTACATTGGTACAGTTTGCAAAGTGTTCTCCAGTTAGAGACTAACCCAAACAGTGCCATACTTAACGGAACCAATGTTTGTGTTACATAATAGTAAATTACTTGGTAGGTCAAAAATGTAAAATAAATACAGTAAAAGAGTTTCTAGGGTGTTAGATTCCGTTTAATTTCCGAACTGTTTAAACTTGAACTTGTTTTTAATGTTGGTAACCACTCAGATAACCACTAGCAAGAAACTCAAATAGAGTGTAAAACAAACAGGGTTGGCTGATTTAAATCAAGTTGATTTAAACCATGATTTAATCACTTGATTTTTTTTTTTCATTTACTACCTATTTTATATAGTTTGTAAAGGAAAAGACATGAAACGTATGTTTTAAAAACCTTTTATTGACACAAACATTTTAAACTGTTACTGTCTATAAACAGCACTTGCCTTCGATTCTGTGGCACATAATTGGAGTGAAGAAAAAACAAAATTCTGCACTGAAATGGTATTCTGAAGACATGTCTTGCCCCGTTATAGAGCGCCTGCCCCATCATTAACATATTCACCAAAGTGATTCTGATGACAGTGCAATGGGGTCCCAAATGGACAATTGAGCACTGTGTTAAGACCTGCTGAAACCAGGTTTATTTAGTGGTGCAATCGGGGACTTTAACAATTGTGACTGGGATGAGTGAGGGGTATTTTTCTGTGGCGTACTCCATCGCTAAATTCTTGTAGTTCACATATTGTGGTTCACATTTAGAGGATGCCACAATGCTAAATAATTTGCTTTATGTATGTATTCATTTAAGATTAATTTAGTTTGGTATGTAACCATTCACAAACCACCATTTCCAACATCCTTAAAGTTACAGTTTGGAGGTACTGTAGAGCTACAACTACGGCACTACAAAAAGACTGCATGTGTACAATGCTAATCTGTGTAGAATAGACTATGAAGAAGTACTACTGAATATTAAATAAATAACCTGTACAGTTACTACACTAACGCCAACATCTTTATTTCACACGCACATTTCGGAAACGTTTTGACATATCGCTTGGATATTGTTTAAATGTTTAAACCCGGGGTTCTCAAACTGGGAGGCGCACCTCCCTAGGGGTGTGCACAACTGTTCAATGGAAGGCACAGTGCCTGTCCCTGCCATCTCCTCTGTTAAACTTCACATGTTATCACAGTAATAATATAATACAATGTACATCATGGAAAACAATAATACATCAAATGTAAAATGTTATAATACATTTTAAAAAAAGAAATACTATTTTCTATGCTTACCCCTCTTATGTACCTGCTTCATTTTATGTAATGTACGTTTATCTTGTCTCTACCAGAAAACTATTTCCTAATAGTCATTCTGGTCTACAGGTTTATGCAACATTTTAGTATACTTATGATCCTTTTCTGCATTTCACAAACTGGGTGGGATTGTCAAATCAGTTGGTAGTGACCTTGGCACAGTTCTGTAGTGGACAGAGCAGATATAGGTTTAACTTAGGGATTTTCTATTCAGGATCGTTTTCTGGTGAGAGGAGAAAAACGCTACAGTCCCATGCTGCTACGGAGGTTGTCATCATGAAGTGGGTAATTCAATAAAACCTAAACACAGAAAATATGAAAAGTATTTTAAAATCAGGTTTACTTGGTTTAGAAACCATGATGATCCACAGCCTCCCCTTATACAAGTTTACCACATTATTTTTGCATGATATTTCTGCAGTTTTACCATGTTTTTTCCCATGGTCATACTATGCATTTACAGTAGTTTACCATGGTTCATTAATAATACGCTTTACCATGCCTCACTATTCTAAACAGTGCTTTCCTTGTGCTTTATTACACTTTTCTATGTTTTTACTATGGGAAACTTTTATAATGGTCAGTCTGTTGTATGTGTAGAGGTGTAGCATCTTTTACATACTTCATTCAAGTAAAAAAATGGGGGCAGTATCACAAAGAACCCGTGCTCTAAACTATTAACTCCTTCACGCCCAGAAATAATAATAGACCCTCAATACTCATAGAATAGCTGTACAGGTGCAAGTGTCTTCAAGGTGAGGAATAACACAAGCAGCAGCAGAATGAATAAGGATTGCTTATTCATTCTCCTGCCAATATATCCCAGTACAAATCCCTACAGAACACCCTTAGCTTCTCACACAACCCATTAGACACTAATCAAATAACGGATAGCTGTATAATCTTCTCTTCTGTTCCCAATTAACACGGGAAGGGTCACGAAATTAAAATAAAAACAAGCATAATTGCCGTCAGCTACAAGTGATTTCCTCTAGCATTTCGAACGATTTAAGTCTTTATTTGAGATTAAAGGTTTGTGCCCATGTCTGAAATTAGGTAATGTATACTGTTGATTCCAAAAGCAAAGTTTCATCACAGAGACTCAAGGATTTAACTACTTGCACGGACTCTACTGTGCTATAGTAGGGAACATCATCATGGAGTATGCAGTGTTATTCAGAATATACCAGTCAGAAATGATACTAAGCTATAGGATGATGCAACTGAAAATGCTTCATTCATAAGTAAGCAAGATGAAGCTAAGCAATAAAATAAACGTGGAACAATTTGGAGCAGTGATGTATCATGGAAACTATTCAGAAAATGATTTACAATTTTCCGAAGTATGCAGCAGATATGAAGTATGCAACAAAGTGCAAAGTGCTATATATATATATATATATATATATATATATAGTTTTTCTTTGCCAACTTTTTTCTGCCTTTTGAAATATGCATTGTGTTGTATTATGACATCCAGACAGTGCTGTTTACATCAGCGTTAGATTTACATTACAGCTCATGTAAGAGTGCGGGAGTCTGCTGAGAGAGTGAGAGAGAGACAGAGGGGCTGCGGTTGACAACGCCGGCACAGGAGTCCAGGTTTAATTATTATACAGAAAAACAGTGTAGGTAAAATACCAAGCACTACCAACAAGCAACCGCACCAACAATGGTACTCATCTGGGAGATGTTGCTCCTTTGGCAGAGCCATGGCTTACACACACAAGCCTGCAATGATGCAAACAAAAATGCAAAACAAACACTGAAATCAAAGCTCCAGATTAAAAGGAAGGCCCTGCACCAGGAACGCTACCCTAACTGAAACAGATAAACAAATCTTTATTTTGTTTCTTTATCGGTCTCCTGGAGTAAAGGGATCATCAGCGTCAGCTGAATATAACTTACTCATCCTAGCTGAAGAACATAGAAACTGGCTTTCAGCTCCTCTTTTTATCCATGTGGCCAGACCCTAATTGGCATTCCATTGATCAAATTGGGTCTGGTTGCATTTCTCACATGTTCTTAACCCCATCCCTGCTAAATTTAACACAAAAAAAAAACTTCAATTTTTACAAAAAGATAAACCCAAAACAAACTCATTACGTTGTTTTTTTTTTTTTGTTTGTTTGTTTTTTGGGGGTTCTGGCTTGCTAAATATATTGTGTTTTTTTTTTTCTTTTTTAATTTTCATTTTATTATTATTATTATTATATGTGCTAATGTTGATTTGGAGTGCTTTTAGAATCTAGTCCAAAAAGTGTAAACATGGACCAGAATTAGCTGATGATTCAGTCTGAACCCACTGCAACTCAACCTTCAGTTCTTAGAAGTGAAATAATTATGCAATGATGTCTGATCATTTTTTATTTCTTCCTTACAGACCAACAAGGCATTGGCCAAAGGAGATTTTCACCAGGCGAGTTCCAGCTCCAGGCGGGCTCTTTTCCTGGCTGTGCTCTCCGTCACCATCGGAACTGGGATTTATGTTGGTGTCGCCGTGGCGCTCATAGCTTATCTTTCCAAAAACAACCACTTGTAAACTTTTTTGTCAAAAGCTTTTCAACCACCAGAGACAGGAACTGTAGAGACTGACCTTCTAAATGATTACGTTGTTGTGGGAGTGGGGGGCTGTTGTTGGAGTGGTGGTGAGGAAACCTTGGACATGCACAAAACTCTTATCCAAAATTCTGGGAGAAAACCTTTTCACTGCAACTGTTTTTCATTGTGTAGGACTGGTGTGGACCAAGACAATGAGTAGCCAAATGCAACCTTGAGTTTGTTTTGTTTTGTTTTTCATTTTATCACTGAACCACACACACCAGCTTTTTTTAGTGGCTGTTACCCCTACACATTATGCAGTATTAATGGCATTCTTGTCCAATTAATGCTGCAGAGGCTTTTTTTCTAACAGCAGTGTTTCAGTTCTCCAACTTTTCTCTGTTTTCTCATGCACATCGCCAATTATTCCTTTGTATAACCATGACACTGTACAGTACTTTGGTCATCATCATCATCACTGAGACACCCAGTGATTTTAAATTGTGTTGGTCTCTGAAAGTCCGGTCCTAGGTCTCATTAACTGTAACATTATTATTTAAAGCACTGGTACCCTTCGTATTCAGTGATTTATTTTTCTTTATATATTTCAGTTTCAGTTTCAGAATTCACAAAAAAAGGATGCATTCCCTTTTTATTCTGTGAACTGTTGAAAATAATACATTACAGTGTAAAGGCTGAAAGTGCAGTGAGTTTCAAAGTGCACATGCACACTCATGAGTTGTCTAGTAGGCCTAACTTCTAAAATAAATATGCCATTTTAAAGGAGGCATGTGTATAGTACATTTTCCTAAAATAATGACAGAACATACAGTACAGAACATACTTTATTTAATATAGGGTTAACGCATTGTAACATGAACCTGATGCAGTACAACCTTCTGTGGAGGCATGTATAATGCCTTTAACTGAATGATTTTCTAAAGTAAAAATTAAAAAAATAACAGAAGAAAATGTAAATTACACAAAAGTAATAGACTGCAAATAGTAGTACAGTATCTGAATAGGCTTATTACTTTTCGGGGCGGGGGTACAGTATTGGGGTGTTTTTTTTATTTTTTATCAGGACAGCATTCCCAGGTCAATTTGAAAAAAGCTAATTTCTGTATGGAAACTTTACAGGAAAGCATTTGCATTTGTTTTATGGTAACTTGGTATTCAATTAATAATTTGCACAGGTCACTTACATATAAGTTTGCCTGAAATGACTGAAGCTTCTCCTCTAAATTGATTCCTATAAACATCCCCAAACTTCCTTAAACTGAAGTGGGGTTATTATTTTGAATGTATAATCGTGTTGCCATTGCTACAGTAGGGACTGCTCTCGTTGTTTTTTAATATTGCCATTTACAGGCATGTGTCTGAAGCATTCTTAAGGAGGTTCTTGTATCCATTGTGGGTGTTTATGTTTTTAATAAAAATCACATTCTCGTTATCAGTGTTTGGAGATACTTTCAGACATCTCGTTACATTAACAAACTTACATTTATAAATGTCTTGACTGAATTGATTGCATTAGATTGTATACGTTTAGAAAAATGTTCTATGCTTTAAAAAGTGCTAGTAGATAAGCCTGCTTGCAAAGACATGTTGTCCAGGAGGATGACCTTCAATAAATGTGACTTGTTATTCTACAGAAACTCCAATCTTTTAACTTGTCTGGATTAATTCTTCTGCTTGACTCAGTAACATCCTTTTATTCGACAAAGTAACAGGTTCATGTTATATCGATCTACCAATCTTTGTCTAACATAAACCGGTTTAAGATATGGCTGTAATTGCTGTCTCTATTTGGCTTGAGCTTGTGAGCTGCAGGCCTTGTTTTTGACCATGTGGCTGTATTTCATGATCCAAGAAAATCCTCTTCCACTGACAGGAAAGGCAACCACATGGACGGAGGCACTGAAAACCAGCTCAATTAGAAAATGAATACATATGATTGTAGACTAGAGGTGGATAAGGTACCCATTTTTAAAAATACTGGGGTACAGGGGAAATAGGAACACACACAAGAACACTTACTTCTGAAATCCCATGTTCTTAATTTTAACCAACGCTACAACAGACAGGCTGAAAGATGACAATTCAGGCACAATTGAAAGTTAAACATAACATGCTTAGCTAGGTAGGAAAAGAAGACCTGATTTGGGCTGTTTTTAAAACTGGTATTCAGGTTTTTGGGTGCAATACCAGTAGACCCCCAAGTCAGTTGAATCTGACAGTGACTGACTTAAAGGAAATACAACAGACTTACTCAACTAGATTGAAAAATACAACTTATACTTCTGATACACAGGTATATATGTGTGTCGGTTGTATTTCAGTCACAGTAATGCAACATTCATAAACTTATATTCTACCATGACATATTAAGATTAAATAACAATATATCAGTATACCAAAAAGAAATAGACGATCACTCAGTGTAAGGTCCCTTTTAACCAACATTCAATATTAATATAAAATTGCAACAAATTATAAAGATATTTGTTTATAAATTGATAGCCTAATAGAGGATGAAAGGAATATTTACCATGTCTGGACGAGTTCCCCTGCCAAATTAGCATGGTGTTTGTTGGTTGTCAGAAAACGCAATGAAGTAATCTCTCGTTCTAACGTATATAGGCTCTGTCTGAGCTTGATGTGGTGCTGCTGGGTGTGGATGCTGTTTATGTGTGGTTACCTTCAGGGACCTTCAAACACACACACACACACACACACACACACACGTTGTACAAAGTAATCATTATATAGAAAATTAAGCATATTCAAACACTTAAGACACAGATTATACAAAGTAAATTTATATAGAAAATAAAGCTTATTGCAAAAAAACTAAAACAAAATAGAACAAATCAAAAATGGGAAGCTCATAAATAAAGTGTTACTTGGGGCTTCATTTTGAGGCCCTCACAGAATCGAACTAGATAAGATTGTTCTGGAACAAGCTGTCCAAGCAAGCCATAAACTGTCCCCTTGAAGTATGTGGATTTCTTACTATTGTGCAAACTCCAGCTCTTCTTAATGAACTGAGTGCAGGAATAGTTACTGCTTTTGCTGACAGGGAGAGCAGAGTGTTGTTGATTCGTTGTTTACAGCACAGTAAAAAGTCAAAATGGTACAACTGATCTGACGTGCAATACAGAAGGCGAAACGTGTAATCAGAGTGGCTCAAAGATCATCAGCAGTCTATGACAAAATAAGAATGCCCAGGAATTGTTATTTGGCCTAAACATACAGTAGATTGATGCAGCTGTAAAAGGAGGCATCAAGAAATGGTATTCAAAACTACATTCATAAGTACCTAAAACGTTTAAATATTTAGCTGTGGAATTTGTTTATTTGTATGAAATCCAACATGAACCTATGAAACAATAACCTAAATATGATGTGGTATCAAAGAGCACTCTATCAAAAAAGCTTTGTACATTTTCCCAGCAACTGTTTTGTTTAGTTTCACTTTTAGGTCCCCGATTCAATGTATTGACTAATCAAGAAGAATGAACATGGATCTGACGAAGACAAAGGGTCGAAACATTATCGTTTATTGTTCTGATGCACAAGAGGTTCTCTGAGAAGGTTCCAAAATACTGTTCATAATGGTTAGCACATGGAACTTCAAATGTATGTCTAGCATTTAAGATGCTTGCAAGATGCCTGCAATAAATGAAGATGGCAGCCTATACACATGGCTTTACGTATGACTTACTGTACTTTGGTTTACCATGGTTTAAAATGACTAATGTATGGATGAATAATGTATAGAGAAGTTATGTGCAATGGTTTACCCATGACACACTCACACAGTAGCCTTGTTACTTCGTATTTATTGAACCATCGTCATGCATTTTCAGCAGTAGAAAAAATATTTAAGCTTACTTTCCACTTGAAATACTGTAGGCCTAAAATAAATGTGGAGCTTACGGAGAGAAACTAACTGATTCAATGTGTGTCCCTGGGGCAATTCATTTAAAAATTAAGAAATTAGTAAATCTGTCAGTGCACCAGCTGTAATAGTTAAACATTTGAGCAGTAAACTGGTGCTGGGCCAACTGGAAAATGAAAAACTATTCATTTCTAAATGGTCACTTTTTCCTGCATAGCCAACGTCTAAGTTTTCGAACATGGATGCTTTACCACATATGGCTTTTGAAACGGCAGAAATTACATTCTGGAAATAATAATGAAACTATTTACACATGCTGTATATTGTTGTTGTGTATCTACATGTGCAAATGTTGATCCATTTTGTAATTACACTGTATTCATACATTTACAGTAAAGATTGCTCATTTGAATGAACTGCACATTTTTTAATACTTTCCTATTGTTATTCATTCAACAATTGCTTTATGTGATCAGAAGGAAAGCATACAACCCTCTATTTAATCAAAGTGTAATTACAATGTAATTAATCTTATTTCAATTTTTTTTTAATCTTCTGGTCTCATGATCTTAAAGAAGAACCTTTATGTTTCAAACTGTCCTCAGGAAAGGATATTGGCTCATTATAAAATGCCTGCTACAATAGGGCACTACATTTCCTCTGAAATCTCAGCAGATACACGTCTGCTTTCAAGGGGGTGTCAAGCTCTCATATGCGGGACCCTGTTTTTTTGTACACAATGCTAATAAATGAGCAGCCTTCTTAATTGGCATCATTAGTGCTGAAGCACAGGAAATTACAGACAAGGACTGCCAATAAATTATTTCAGGCTAAAAGGAGAAGAAATGTTAGAGACAAGAAGTAATACATGAGAAAAGGGCTGAATATGCAACAAACGTCTTCAGGGTGGGCAGGCCGAAGAGAGGGGTTAAGGCTTGCCCAAATTATAATTAGAAAATGGATCAGAGATTTCCTTTAATGTGATTGGTCAATACAAGGTCCTTAATCTGTGGTAAAGGACCTTGCATGTTATCTTTCTAACTATGTTTAATTACTTTTCCAAATCAATCCGCCCGAAAATACGTAAAATACAGCATGTCATTTGCCTTTTTTTTTGCTTGATGAAAGAAAATCTCTGCTCTACTACACACTTTCTGAATGTTGTCTGTCAATGCAGAATAAGTCAGCTTCCTCGCTGTCCTATACGTTCAATCTATCTATTTAAATTTAGTGCAGCACATAGAAGTTTTTTTTGTTGTTTTTTTTTTAAATTGAGAATAGTGTTTGCTGTCAGCGGCAATACAGTAACCACAATAGCAACTACAACTCTCTGGAAATACCCACGAAGCGACATAGTCTATCGCTGGGATAATGAGTTTGATGACTATCAGACCACAGATAGAATTCTGAGCAAACCGCATTACTCATGGAATATTGAAGAACACATTTATATTCATTAGTTTATATGCACTAGTGCTGCATAAAATCACAAACAAAACTAACAGAAAAACTTTAAATGTTTTGTTTTTTTCCTTCTGGTAAGTCCCTTCTCATTATGTTAAATGCCCTCGCCTTCGTCTCAGGACTTTAAATGCCCTTCGCCTACTCTTTCAGCATAGGACTATATGTAATTTAGTCTGTCGCAAGTCTATGAGCGTGCCCAGTGGCGACTCGTGGCTTGAAAAACTGGTGGGGCACAGCTCAGACACTCTTTGGTTATGTTATTAAGGTTTGAAAGTTTGAAATAAACTGTGCACTTACATATTCTCTACCCACTTACGAAAAACATATATATTTATTTTTAAATAATAAACCCTGGCAGCAGTGGCGTAGCCAGGATTTTTTTTTCGGGGGAGGGGGGAATGGTAACTTTTTTAAGGTGAGTAATCACAGTGGTGCAATTGGCAACCTGATTTCTTATTAGTGCATTGACGTTTTTTATTTTCAAAAAATAAAGAACAATCTTTTCATCTTTTTTTTTTAACAAAAGATCCAATAACCAAATACACTGCTGTGCAAAATAGTAAAAAAAAAAAAAAATTCAGTTTAGAACACTTCCGATTAAAAACAAAAAAGGAAATACAAAGCAAAGGACTTGAACTTTTAACATGCGCATCAGATTTCAATTTTACATTATGATAATAAATACGAATAACTATATATAATTTCATTCATACTTATGGTTGTTAATTTTTGCTAACTAACATGTTGTGTTCAAAGCAAAGCAAACCATTTTATTTTATCTCACAAATCCTGACTAATTTAATTACCGTTTGACTGGCGCAGGACTGCCGGTGGTAGCTGCTATTTTGTTGTCTTCAGACGGTTCATCAATAGTTTTCTGCCGTTTAGACAAATTAGGGCGACCAAAACAAATAGCTATTTTTTTTTTTTTAATTTTCTTTCCCCTACCACTGTCAGGCCATAATTCACGTCTCTCACTCAGTGTTACGTCACGTTGCGCGTCCGTTTGATTGTAAAGTGTAAAAGCTGTGTGCATTGTCCAATCAGAAGCGTTCAAGGTTGAACCTCTCACGAATGACAGTAAATAGCCCAATCACAAACAGACATTTGAAATACGCGCTTTGGCAGACAGCAAGCATGTCATTGGTCATTTGTCAGTGGCGGTTCATGTGTATACTAATTGAAAGCGGTACTGATTGAGGCCACCAAAAAAAAAAAAAAATCTTTTCAGCACTTTTTTTTCCTGTAACGCAGTGGCTAAGCCACTGCCTGGCAGAAATCTGGGGCGGGGGGCGGCGGGGCACGTGACCAGGCATGCCAAGCTCAGTTGCTACGTCACAGCCCAAGCCGCAGATCATGTGGAGTAAAGACGGGGTGGCCAGCCACAAGGGCCGCAGGTGCATTCTGTACGACAATGTAGAGGAGAACTTCATCCTCAGAATCCTATATGGCCTCTACACCTGTAACACCTACAGACCTTGTACTATGAACAGTTAAGTTACTGTAGGATTTGTCTCATGAGACACAACCTTGTGTAGCTAACCCAGAATTACAGATACTCTACTCATCTCATGACTGAAGGTTTACTTTATTTTGCATAACCCTGCTCAATTATACCTTCCACGCAGACAGAGCTTGTGGGCTGTTCATTCTAACTGGCATGCATCACAAATGGCATGTTGGGAGCTTGCCCTATTTTTAGTCAGTCAGTCTGTTGAGGCACCCTTGGCAGCAGAATGTAGCTCTCTAGCTGTCCTATCACATATGTCAGACTATGAGCTTGCCATATTTTGTTCCCCTATTGCAAGGAAAGGGCACAGTGTTTATTGACAGGTCTGCAAGCAACCTTTTTGCTCATTTTTTCCCTTTGCTGCAATGCATCGTTTTAATCTCCTGTTTGCAACTGGTACCTGCAATGATTATATAAAACGCCCCGCTAGTTTCAGAGGTCTTCGTTGTGGCTTTCAGGATAGCACCAATTTCTTGAAAAATCTTCCATTATCCTCACAGAAAAATGTCTGTATGTTTTGAATTTGTTTCTACAGCTGGGCTAAAAGGGATACTTTATATCATCTCTATATTTCTAATACTTAATTTCTTACCTAGTTAATATTTTATTATATGGCTTCTGCTAGAGCCAAAGAACATTACTATTGTTTTCTTATCTTCTAAGAATGAAAACTCCTGTAACTCCTGTTTCATGTCACCAAAACCACCAGAGATTACCATGTGAATCAAAAAAGAACATTATGCGCGGTATATTCAACCTTAAACCAAGCATAGCTGCATTCAATGATATCGCAGCCTTTTTAATGAGCAATTTTTCTTTACGCTTACCCAGCAAATGTAAGAAATAGCAAATGCCTCATCACTGGTTGCTACTGAAAACAAAATTGTCAGACACTGTCAGACATCACTGGTAAACCCATATAATCTCAGCTACCAAAACCACCAGGGTCCTGAAAACAGCAGGGGAATATAAAGGCAGACACTGTTATCTGAAACATGTTAATATGTATGGGCAGAAAGAAAGCAAATTGAAATGCTTGGCAACTCTGGAAATGACTTCAGCTCTATTGGATAAACAGAATGGGGCTGTTGATGAGAACTTCAGTCTTCAAAATGAATACATTTCATAGTGTTTTGGGTACAAATCAGCCATTTTGATAGCTTCAGTGCATTCTTACATTTAGTCAGTAATCCAGTTTTGTTTGCTGAAAAGCTCACATCTATCTTCCAGGTTAGAACACTGCTTTTTCTACGACCTACAATCATGGCAGTCTATGATAAGACCAGAACTTTGAAATGATTCAATGGGCTTAAAAGGAGATGCGTGAAGCATGAAAAAATATCATTTAAACCCCCCAAATGTAGTAAACAGTTTATGATTTATATCCTTTTTCGAATGAATGACCTGAATAAAGAAACAAGGACCAGGGGTCACAAATGGAGATTAGATAAAGGGGCATTCAGAACAGAAAATAGGAGGCACTTTTTTACACAGAGAGTTGTGAGGGTCTGGAACCAACTCCCCAGTAATGTTGTTGAAGCTGACAACCTGGGATCCTTCAAGAAGCTGCTTGATGAGATTCTGGGATCAATAAGCTACTAACAACCAAACGAGCAAGATGGGCTGAATGGCCTCCTCTCATTTGTAAACTTTCTTATGTTCTTATGTTCTTATATACACCAATGCCACTTTACCAGAAAATCTACTCCACTCTGCTTTCCTCCCCAACAATTCAATCCTCTTATTACTTCTTTCTATTTCTCCTTTACTATTACCCCCCTTTGATAGCATTGTAGTGTTCACCCACAAAGAAATAAAACAAAAAGCCACACCCGATCCAGCCTCCATACTCTGGGACGAGTTTATTGTCAGTCATGTCTACAACAATAACCCTGATGGAGGGCTCTGCTCTTGACCTGGGCTACAAAAGGAAACGTAGGATCTTTGGGTCCTAATTTAGCAATGAAACCTCTTTGACTAATCATGAGCCACGACTGCCTCAGCTGTTTAGATAGCATCATATGTGGGTACACTCTAGCTCTTTATTTAGGGTGACCAGATTTTCAAAGCTCAAAACCGGGACACATTGTTAAATAACTGATAAGTCTAATTAAAACTGTTAAATATAGGCTATGTTAATGGTTATTTAAATAGCCATCCTCTCACTCTTAGTATTATCTTTTTTTTTTAAGCAGCTAGCTCATTTCAGTACACTCCCGGGTGTATAATTTGTGGCTAATTAGTTTAACTTGCCATACTGTGTTATATAAGTATTGCTACTTTTATATTATTATTATTATTATTATTATTATTATTATTATTATTATTATTATTATACATTACTTACGTTTTGGCATTTTTCTTTCTTTTCTTTAACTCGTGCTTTCGGGTTTGCCATTGTGCTCATTTGTGGTCTTTTGCTGCCATCTAGTGGTCAAAATCAAGAAGCGTTCAAGGGAGGTTTTATTAGCTAAACCTCAAACATTTAATTTGTTAAAACCAGTACTTTGACTATTGAGACTTTCATTTTGTTATCAGCGTCAGCTGTCCTTTCTAACTGAGGGGAAAAAGGAACATTGCTTATTTTTCTGATAAGGGACATTTTTATTTCAAGAAATAAGGCATTCCTTTCATTTTTAAAGTGACTGTGACATTTGATTTTTTATATAATGATTAAAGTGTAATGTGGATGACTACAACCGGTGTGTTGCGTTCCACTGCACTGAGAGAGTTTGGTATTTATGGCAAAACGTCACCAATTCTTATTTTCCTGTCGTGTATTACATCTAACCTTTTTTTTTTCTCCTGTCTCCCTACAATTGTAAATAAAATTATTATCTGCACAGGAAAGTGTTTGTTAACTGGAGGCTCCCAAAGGGTTGAAAAATCATAATATATGTCTTAACCATAGTCTACCTTGATCGCATTCTGTAATTATAATTCTTTGCTGTTTCTTTCCCCTAACCTTGTTAGTCAGGTTCAGCAGAGTGGAGGCATCGCCATTTTGTTCTCGTGGCTTGTACGGTTTGGTTCCACTAGGCTATATTTACAATTCTTACAGGACAGAGGATATGGAGAGGGAAATACACCACACTTAACCTATTGGTTCTCTATATAGAACCCAGGTCCCATAGCTTTCCCTGAAGAGAAAAAAAACAATCCTCTGGGAGATGGGGGGGTCACACACGTATTATTCATTTAATTTTCTTTTGGTACTTTTACACACTTTTCCGATTTCTACCTCTGCATTAAACGTATGCCACCTCCTGGCTGCAGAACAAAGTCTAGCAATAAATTTAGGCTTTGAATGCAGATGTGTATACAAGAACTGTTGCTTCAGCGGGCCACAGAAAGATACAGATATGTATTTTTCTTATTTATTTTTGGAAGCAGAGAAGGAGGGTCTAATGAGTCAGGACAGCAGTGTGGAGTAGTGGTTAGGACTCTGGACTCTTGACCGGAGGGTTGTAGGTTCAATCCCAGGTGGAGGACACTGCTGCTGTACCCTTGAGCAAGGTACTTTACCTAGATTGCTCCAGTAAAAAACCCAACTGTATAAATGGGTAATAATGTGAAATCTTGTAAGTCGCCCTGGATAAGGGCGTCTGCTAAGAAATAAATAGAATAAATAAATCCATGCTAATTATGTGGTGGAGGTTGAGTAAACGATAAAAACATACTTGTATAATATTATGCACATCAAGATAAGCTGCATAATGTTAAGTCTATTATTTTAATGATACAGAAACGGCTACAGATATTAATACCAATGCCCAAAAACTCAATAAATTACCCCTGAAGAAAAACACCAAACAGGATAAGTTCTATTAATCTGCTGCAATATAATTATGTGGTTTTTTTTCTGAAAACAAGATACTGTAAAACCGTCAATGTAACCAAACAACTTCAACCCTCCACAACCCTTATATGAACCTTCTAAATTGCCTGTTATTTTTTTATTTTTCAATGCTGCAGATGTCATCACTTGGAGAAAGAACCTTTATAAATCTCGCCAAATGTATTTAAGGCAGCAGAGCAGTGGGGATTCATTTACAACACATCCCAGAATTATACATAAAAGCAGCAAGCAGATGCCATGCTGCAAACGGCCATGTAGGTGGGATCATGGTTGTCAGGGTGAGGGTGGATTAGCGGGCGAGACAGTGAAGTCATAAAATTATAGAAAAAAAACTCTTTCCATGCTTTTCAGTTCAAATAACTTTGCAAATTAATGTACATAGCATTTGAATCTCAATCAGTACTTACACTAACGGGTGTAAGTTTGAGTATTTTAGCACACTACTCATTGTGAACTTTAAATTGTTACCACTTAGATTCAGGACATACAGGTATGTAACAATACACTACTACCAACATTTCCTGCTCTTGCATGGTAACTATGGGTGGAATAAATGTGTAATGGCTTGTAAATGGTGTGTGTGCCAAACAGCCTTACCATACAACATCAGGTAACAACATGTTGTTCACAAGGCCATTCCCATGTAATTACACAGTAGTTACTGTGAAAGAGCTGGGACTATTGGTACTTACCCTGTTATTAGAATGTTTTAACATTCTAATAACATTCTAAACTATTCTAAAGATGATGTATTACTAAAGCTTTCTTTTCTGGGAAAAAAAGTACTGAATAGTAATACAATAAAAAATGCAAGATTACTAGAATACGAGAATACTAAATCGTGTCTCTGAAGATTATATTTTTTTATGTTTTTATATGTTTTTATAGTCTTTCTTGGTGTTAAGACAGTGGTCAATACACTAGTGGGCTTAATCTAAAGTTTAGGGGGTGGTGTAAATAAGCCACTGGACAGATCAGTAAAATAGTCTCTATGTGGTTTACTGCTGCTGAAACTACAGTAGACGTGAGATAGGAGAGCCCTGCTGTCCTTTTTCAGCTGCCATCTTAATGACCGAGCCAGATTACCTGAATATAACAGCTGCAAACATAAACTAGGGCCTGGACCAAATCAAAACTTTGACCCACAAATTACAAACCTGGTGCTGATGGCGTCTTTTTTGTTTGTCAGAAGGTTATTCCTTCTACCCCAGCGGGAACCTGCCATTAATACTGGGTTTGTAATGAGCAGGTGGGTCAAAGTTTTGATTTGGCCCAGGCCTAGGTCTCATGTTTTTATTTTCAAAACTTAACATAAAAGTAATAAAGCTACTTTACTTACTTTGCTTTCTGTGATGGCTGTTTTTTTTTTAATCCTTATCATGCAACACTAAAAAATACTATTTGCAAATGTCAGAAAATGTCAGTTTCCAGTGCGTAGTAAATAACTATTTACTTTTTAAATCTGTTAAGTGTCATGCCATTAGTTTCTGCTACTAAAACATTGATTGATGTGGTAAAATGGGTAAAAGGGACTGTGTTCATTATAAAAGAGTAACACTACAAAGGTCCAAGCATTGCTTTAGTGGTTTTCAGATTAATTTGTTTTGCCTTAGTTATATGCCTTAGGTCGTTGGCCTCAGTGCAACATATCTCAGCGTAGGTTAACCTAGCCCTTAACTGCAGATGAAAAGATTCTTGCCTATCATGCATGTCCATTCACTATGAAGGTCTTAGATGTGTGTTTATATTGAGAAAAAACATTTGGGATGACTCCTTTTGGGAGTCAGAAACATTTTTTGGAATGTGACTTGATGGTTTGGATTAATACAGTTTTGGGGTAAAATTGTTATGAAGTATAAGGTTATGATTGGTTTGTTCTTCTATAATGTTCCTGTGCAACAGGGTTAGGATTAGGCATAGGCTTAGGGTTAGAAAAACAATTTAAAAAAAAAAAAATAGAATGTATTTTCTTGTCAAAATGCTCAGACAATTACAAAACTTAAATATCTGTGCAGTGCTGAGTGATGACCCAGTATCTTCCAAACCGCATTCTGAGATCACAGGATTCGTGGCTGCTGGTTATTCCTAGAGTCAACAAAAGCAACACGGGAGGTAGAGCTTTTTCATGTAGAGCTCCTAAATTATGGAATGCTCTGCCTTCGTTTGTCAGGGTGGGTCTGTTACAGTTTTCAAGTCAAAACTAAAATCTTAGTGGGTTTTAATGTAACTTTAAAATTGCTGCTTTTGTATTATTATTATGTGTATACTGTTATTTAAATCTGTTATTTAAATGGTCTGATTGTGGCAGTTGTAGCCTGCTATACAAATGTATTGAGGTTTGTTCTATATTTTCTCTCTTTCTGCTATGTACTGTACAGTGCTTTGCAATACTTTTGTATAAAAAGTGCTAGATAAAATGCAATAAATAAATAAATAATAAATCACATTCGCTACTGATAAATCCAGCATTCAAGGTCACAAGCCCCTGAAAATATCATCAGGGATAGCTACTTGCCCTGGCAGAAAAAAGGATGATCAATTGTGGATCTAATTGATAAAGCAGATAATTAATGTTTACTATCACTGTTACGTCATAGTATTTGAAACAAATATATGTAAATATACTGATATAGAAAATAAAACATCAAAACCTCATGCAACTTATCTTCAGTATAAGCTACCAGTTGCCATGGAAACACTGTACTGTGCCTGATTGTAAGTGGGCGGCTGGGAATTTGAGAGTCAGATTCATGATTTCCATTACATGCGAGTAGGTGTTAAAACTTCACGCTGATATTGGACTCAGCTCTCGCCAACATAAGCATCAACTAAGACCTAGCTTCTTTTACTGTAAACTAATCTGATCCATCTGCGTTTCCTTCCATCTGATGATGTAGATATCCTTCTGTCTGGTGTTGTGCTGACTCAATGCGGCCTCCCTAGCGCATCAGCTTGACAACCATCTGGACTGAGCTGAGTAGGGTACTTCTCTGGGGTTTTCAAGTGGGCTTTCACTAAGTTTATTATTGTCCTTGATACACTGAAAAAATCAAATGCTGCCCATACCACTTTGCTCGAGTTGTTTGGACTTTTCTCTCCCATATGCAAATACTATGTGAATACTAATATTCTTTTGTTTGTTTGCCTGATTGGAGCAACCAGCTACAACACAAATATGAGGTATTTTATTATTAAAAATTGGCCTGTCTCTGTGAATGTCAATCTGTCTTTTGTTCACCTTCTCCCTCTGTAATGTCACTACCGGTATCTTGAGGCTGCTTCAAAACCGAGACAGGAAGTTGCACCCGTCACATTAAAATTCACATTTTATTAAAAAACTGTATCACTGCCAAGAATTTTAAATCTCTTGTTTCTTAAAAGTGGTTCAGAGGGTGTCATAGGCACTTTAAAGTCAAGTGTGTTACTCTGTTGTTTTAATGAATAGGAACTTAATGCAAGTGTCAAAAAAACAACTCCCAACAACAGATTGAGGTATTTCTTTCATAAGTTGAGTTCCAGTCTTCAGGGCCCCAATTAATTGATTATGTTTTGGATGACTAATTAAATATGCACGTTGCATGTTGTTCGATTGCTGCTGTTTTTGTTTGTCTGAGGTACTAATTAATATGTGCAGTTCAGCATCAATCTAGCTTTCCAGAGGGAGTGTGTGGTGTGCTCAGTGCAGAAAGCCATCAATCACAGCCTCCAGTCAACTGGAAAGAAAGACTTCTTGCGTATACATAATCAGTGTGTTTCTTTTTTTTCCACCTCTGCACAGCGTTTTCAGTGATCTACAGCCTAAGAAATTAACATTCCAGTGAAAGATCCCTCTTGGTACGTCCCTATAAGATGAGGTCAAAACATGAGCATTTCAAGAGGCCCAAGAAAAATGCTAGCATGCATTCTATTAAATGAAATGCCATTGCAAGTGATAATGATCATCCAGTTGGCCTTCAGCAGAAACAGATGTAAAATGACAGAATAAGAACTGAAACACATTCAATTCGTTATAGAGTACTCCCTCTTTATACTACTAAATGTTGCTCTTATTTAAATGGCACAGTTCTTCTAAACTTAATCAATTCAATTCTTGGTTGACTATGTATTTAGAGAACAGTAGCCTAATTCACAGGGCAGTAATAGCTGTGTCTGTGTACTTCTGATCATCTGCCAAATTAGACATTGTATGTTTAATTTGTTTCTTACTGGTTTTGCTGTGCAAGGTCAGAATGTAAAACACATGTGGTGGTTAGTAACTGCTGTGTGACACTTTGATGGCGGTCTAAACAAAAAGATTTAAAAAAACAGAGACAGGAGGATGCTATCTTCAGCTCACCAGCAAATCTGAACTTCTTCTAGTAGGATCAAAAACTCAACTCAAGAATCTCAATATTGCTTCCTTGAACCTTGGAAACCCTGCTGCTCCCTTCCCCCACTGTACGAAGCCTTTGTGTATTTCTGGATAGTAACCTCTCCTTTGATGCCCAAATCTCCTCTGTAGTGAAATCATCTTTCTACCACCTCCGAAACATCTCAAAGGTCCGTCCCTACCTTTCCCTCCCGGATGCAGAGATACTCTGTCATGCATTCATCTCCTCTCGGCTCGACTACTGCAACTCTGGTGGTCTTCCGTCATGCGCCATAAACCGATTGCAGCTGGTTCAAAATGCCGCTGCTAGGATCCTTACCAGATGTAAAAAAACATGATCACTTTCCCCCTGTCTTGCCCAGCTGCACTGGCTAACTGTTAAGTTCAGGATTACTTTCAAAATTCTCCTGCTTGCCTACAAGGCCCTCCATCACACAGGTCCAGAGTATCTCTCCAACCTGCTGACCTGCTGTCCCTGTACACAAGCTGAGGTCCTCTGACTCAGGCCTGCTGGTTATACCCAAGCAAAAGCACGCCACATTCGGAAAGCGCTCTTTTAGCTTCGTGGCCCCGACTCTCTGGAACTCTCTCCCAGCTTTAGTGCGTGCAGCTCCCACAATCGCTCGGTTCAAATCAACTCTCAAGACCCACTTGTTCTCTCTTGCTTTTATTTCTCTCTAAGCCTGGTATCTGTTATTAGCTGTTGTCTAAATTGCTATTTCAGGTTTTTTACTCCATCTTATCTGTATGATTCTGCTTGAAACATGCATCCATTAATTGGGCATACTAAATTGGGGAGAAAACCGGGGTAAAAAAATTGGCGACGACTAAATTTATAAAAAAAAAGAAAAGAAACATGCATCCACAATGTTTAGAATTCACATCCTAGCCTTTTATTTAATGTATTATGCCTAGATTTAATGTGTTTGCATTGTTTTTTTTAATTTTGTATGTAATGTACTATGCCCTGTATTTCACTGTATTTAATGTATTATGCATTGTTCCTCACTATCTTGTAAAGCACTTTGTGATGGTGGTCCACTGTGAAAGGTGCTAAAATAAATATTGATTGATTGATTGGTAAATTTGCACAGTACATTTGCAGTTTACCATGCCTTTCACATACTATGAATGTACTGTGCCTTACTATGATTAACCTATTTTTTTTACAATGCTTTACAATCGTTATTCCTCTTTTACCAAGCTTAACAATGCATTACTGTGCTTAATGACACTTTGCTATGCTTTTATCGAGGTATACTACAGTAAACTTTCTTTTTTTTCTTGTCAATCTTTATTGCCCTGCTCTGTCTGAACTAGTCTTATGTGTGTTGCTACTTCTCTGCACGAGTGCCACACAGCCTCCCAGTGCATGCTTCAGAACTCAATCAAGGTGTGGAAAAGATGCATCTATTCACTGTCTGTCCACTGATTGTTGGAGATGTCAAACAACAACCAAAGAGGTATGCACACTGATGGCTTGCTTTCTCAAAGAAATGTGTTATATTTATTAGAAATTATTACTTGTTTCACAGCACTCTCAAAATAGTGCATTCAGAATGCAAGAATAATTCTCTTGTTCAAATCTTAAACATTAATAATGAATAGACACTATTACGTAATATATTACAGTGAACAATGCTATGGACCAGATTTACTACACTTTGAATCCAGTTTGCACTACTTCATAAAACCTCAGTAATTATATATATATATATATATATATACACATATATATATATATATATATATAATCAGTCAAGTGAAATCATCTTGGCATGGGTAAGAACATGTTTTAAAAGCCCTTTATTAACCTATTCAATCTTAAATTATTTATGTATACAGTCTATGCTGATTTATAATAGTATCTATCATTTTTTGCATTATTGACTGAGTCTGTTAAGGTTATAATTGTTCTATGAATTTTCTAGTGAATAATGAATGTTCATTTAGCAGGTTTCAAATAAGTCTTCATTAAAAAATATTACAGCCATGCAGAGACTAATCATTTTCCATTTCCTCAGAGTGTTACAGAGTCAGGCGTGTGGGTACGGACCAATTCATATTACGATGTTACTGCAGTGGATTGTTATGTATGCTTTTGATTTATGATAAAACTGTAATATTTTTTCAATGCAATTAACGACCCAAGGGATTACAGCATAGACTGCATTGCCTTAATACACTGGTTACGTTCCAAAAATACAATTGTCAGATCACTAATTGATTTATCATGCCAGAAGAGATGCATACTGATTGTAATGATATATGAAACAGTTGTGTTTATTTGTTCCACGACATCACCATATGGTCATTGTTTTTATCACTGCTTTCTGGAATGAAATTATATTCCACCTCTTAAAATGTAAAATGTAATTTTGCATTTTATAAAGAAGTGATTAATTTTTTTCTAGGAATTATGTTTGATAGTATGTCAGAAGGATAAAGAAGTAGAACAATAATTTTACAATAAATGTCTCCTCGTAATGTAAACTAGCTAAGCATGAGGCATTACAAATTTTGTTCCAATGCATAACTAAAGAGTTCGAATGTGCGTTTCCAAACCCTCAGCATGACCTTTATTAATGTAAAAAGGTTCTTGTTTTTCTTTTTCTTTCTTTTTCTTTTTTTTATGATAAGTATACTAGCGGCTGTGACCCCAACTAATAAACCTCACACATTCAACTCGTAATAAAACACACTATAATTACTCAAACCAACTTTAATGTCAAGGTACCAGTATACTACGTTAAAATCACCACAGTAGTAGCAGTTTTTGTATTTTAGCTACCAAATAGGGAAAGGTAAACTAAAGTTATTACTGGAGTGTGACAGCAGTTCTAATGTAACTTCTAAATGCAACCCAATGAACTAAACCCACTCGAGACCTCATTGAGATGGCTTTTACAAACAGCGCTCTAGACATAATGCAGCTCACAACTCACAAGGCCTTCCCTAGACACTCTTGACATTCAACTGAAGCAAAACGCGTCACATCAAAATGTTTACTTGTAAAAGCATAGTAAAGAACAGAGCAGAAGTACAAGAAGGAAGCCAACTACGTAGCTACTACTATGCAGGACAATCGCTATAATATCATTACCTTTATTAAAAATGTACACAGATTAATCTAATGATTAATCTACTGATTAATCAACTAATGCCCATAAATTAACTGATCAAAAATTGTAATCGATTGACAGCCTGTGACCGAGACTTGATTGAGGGCGCTGTGTAAAGAGAAAAGAGTGCCCTGGACTGGATGGCCAGACAATTCATTCCCAGGGTTACATATATATATACATACATACATACAGGGTGATTGAAGCATGCTCCGTTGATGTGGTAAATGTACTTTCTAATACCCTGTATCTAAAAAATGATGGACTTTATTGTTAAAAGGTAACTTAAATGACAGGGAAAATATATTTATACCAACTACAGTATAATTCATGTTTAATTATTATCCAAGAACAATGTCATGGACTACAAGTAGCTATGTAGTACTTTTGAACTTCTATTTTTATAGGATAAAAGTCAGCACTACACAATGAATCCTTGCACCCGTATTCAGGATGATACATTTTTATGAGGGACATAAATGAAGAGTAAGGGTTTGAAAAGCCAATCTCTATCAATTGTTGTAAAATCACATGGGGCACCACGGTGTTCTATTTGATGTGTATATGTTCCCTTTGACTGGATTTTTCTCATTATTAAAACAACAAAACATCACAAAAGAGGCCTAAGAGTTCACCTCTTTAATTATATCTACGAATGTATAGTGGATTGCTGCCAGAATAGGTAATGTGTAACTGTTTCAATTTACAGAGTATAACTGTAAGCATCATGCTGACACATGGAAATTATGCAGTGAACTTGCTGGCTCCATTGACTTTAATGAATAAATAAAACATCTGTGTTCCTGAGATGAATCTCCTTAAAAAAAACTAAATAAAAAACTTGAGAAGAATAAAATTAAATCAGTGTTATATTTGAATGTCAAGAAAGAAATAACCTGGCATAATGCTTAAAAACAAATAATGTTAAATATCAATACCACAAAGTATAAATGATGACTACTGGATTTTATAACACTCGGTAGTTCATTTTAAGCAATTTTGGTGGCGATATAAACAGGACTGTAATCAGAATAGTGTCATTGTCTTTGAGATTTGTATGAACAAAGCTCCAATTTATTTCATGTTGACACAAAAAAGAGACTGCTTATGAAAAAATAAAACCCTTTTGAATGAACAGCTCCCCCGAATAATCAGATATTGCATTTTCAAGGGTCGTTCGGTTTATGAATATTAGGAGGGCGTGACTCAACTTCAGTGTAGTGTAGTCAACGAAGGCTTGTTTTTATACACGATTTAATAAAAAGCTAATTTTATAGAAACAAATAATTTAACAATATGTAATCTTCATCCAGACAGTTGTGGCAATTTTATATTTTTTAGGATATTGTTACCTTTAAAAGTATTATTTATTTATTTATTTGATCCATAGCACATTTCTTAAATTAGATAAAAGGTCAAACTTGTCGTATTTACTTTGTTGTACTGTACTTGCAGCAAATGGTCTCTCTTTGTTTACTAATGAAGCTTGAGACATAATTAAAAATAATAATAATACATTTTTTTTAAAAAATGTAACACGAGCCTCACTCACTCTGGTTCGTTTGTCCCTTTAAATGACAGACCCGACACAGAACTTGAAGTTTAGCGCTAACGCGCACCTTTAATAATACCAAAAATAAACAAAACGAAAACAAAACCTAGCTCTCTTCGAGCACTAACTATACGTTTCAGGAACCTCCCTAAATAACCGGACAGGTAAGCTGTTTACCAGTTGAGAAAACATAGCACACAGTTTCACAATTAGTACACACAGTACTTGCGAAACACCCTGGTCGGCCAGGATGTACTCTGCTCACCGCACACCAGCGACCCCTGTAGTCTGGCTGGGCGCCTGTGGGCTTGAGAGCTGTGTTGTCCTCTGACGCTGTAGCTCTGTGGTGGCTGCATTGTGGGTGTGAAAAGAAGCGGTCGGCTGACAGCATACGCTTCCGAGGACAGCGTTTGTTCGTCTTCACCCTCCCGAGTCAGCGGGTGCTGAGACTAAAAATAATTGGCTATTCTAAACTGGGAGAAAAAAAAAAAACAATTTGCAACTACTAATTTTATAAAGAAAAAAAAGAATTATATGGAACAGTAATCACGTTTTTATAATTTAAATAAAAATACATGTTGTGTATGTACATGCAATTGGTGCTGCTTGCATTATATACAGTAAGCTTGCATTGCAGCAGCACCTTATTGCAGCCAATTAAAAGAACTGCAGCTGACTTAGGCAAAACAAAGCTTTTCTTACCAGTCACTGTTCCAAGCAGGTTTCGAAATTAAAATGATTTATAGTATTCACACATTGTCAAATGGTTTCTGTTAACAGAAAAAGAAAGAAAAAAAAACATACAGTGCGTGAATGAAGCCTGACGAACCTTCGAATTCCTGGCTAGCGAACGAACCTTCGAACCTTTGAGCACAGCCCTACATTTCACTCTTCACTCGTATTTTAAATAAAGAAATATTTCAAAATCTTGATTATTACCATTGAAATGAGACATTTATAATGAGCAATTGACTATTTGCTAATTTCTGAAGAGCCGTTTAAAATAATTTCCACTGAGCCTATCAATAAGACAACTGTGCCCGTGCTAGAAAGCCAGGAATAAAGATTTGAAATTATATTATACTGGGATAGCGTGAACTGCTTTATGATGTTTAAAGGTATAGGATAAACCGACATTACTGTGGGGCTGTTGTGATATTATCGTAGAAGCTGAAGCTAGGACTGAATAAAGAATGGTTCATTTTAAATACATTTGATCTGTTGCAGGAAACTCACTTGAAAAATGACAAGAAACACAATTTTATGAATAAATATAGCATTCCAAATGGCGCTTGGTATATAATCCTGTAAAAGACCTCTTATCAAACTGCAAACTAACGCTGCTTCATAGCTTACATAATTTACTTAGTCTTAATTCTAATGATAAACCACTTAGGTTATTATATAATGTTTAAGCATCCATCAAGCACTGAGTGCACTGTAACATCAACTGTGCCTTATCTTTCATTGATGTACATCCAGTACATTTGAACAAAAGTCATAGCTCCCTCTGTCTAAATCACCCTGAAGAGCTGCAGAATAATTGCAGAAGATTATTATGTGGCTGAAACAGACAGGTTGAGTACTAATGGGAAGTGCAGTATGGAGCGTAGTTGGTATTGCGTTTCTGTGTCTAAAGAAAATCAAAATATTGAAAACCACAGTAAATTGACTAAAAATGATTTCTGCCAAAAATGTATATATCTATATATATATATATATATATATATATATATATATATATATATATATATATATATATATATGTAAGGTATAAACCAAAACAGGCCGTGCAGTTCCCATGATATATACCACACCTGGGGTGGTGATATGGCCCAAGGCGTAAGCATTAGCGGCAAGTACACCTCAATAATAATAACTGCGGTGACTATTCTTCTCAGGAGCTAAATAGGAAAGAAAACAACATAACATATTTTATGTCAGTGATAACTAGTCCAATTGAACCAAAAATTGGCACACTTGATCCTAGTGTGGTTGTCTTTAAACGTCGTTCAAGGGAAGTTGCTACAATAAAAAACATGGGATGACATCATCATCTTACAAAACTGGTTAATAACTGATAGGGCCATGGTTACTATGGAACACATATAGCAATCCATGTATGCTCTATCAAAAATGTACCTGTGACCTCTGACCTTTCCTAAAGGTCAAATGTAAAACTGTCATAACTCCTGAGAGAGTGCTCATAGGGTCATGATTACTATGTAAAAATGTTAAAGTGCTAATTTGCTAAAGTGTTTGGTACTGGTACTGCATTCTACACTATTTGCTAAAGTGTTTAGTACTGGTACCTTTACTGACATTCTGCACTATTTGTAAAGTGTTTGGTACTGTTACTGGCATTCTGCACTATTTGCTAAAGTGTTTGGTACTGTTACTGACATTCTGCACTATTTGTAAAGTGTTTGGTACTGTTACTGGCATTCTGCACTATTTGCTAAAGTGTTTGGTACTGTTACTGGCATTCTGCACTATTTGCTAAAGTGTTTGGTACTGTTACTGGCATTCTGCACTATTTGCTAAAGTGTTTGATACTGGTACTGTTACTGGTACTGGTACTGGAAGCCGTAAAGTTGCTGCCAACTAGTTATTAGTAGTAGTCATAGTCGTAGTAGTCGTAGTAGTAGCATTATTTGTATTTAAATATGTTTCATGCACTTGAAACATTAATATACAGTACTGTGCAAAAGTTTTAGGCAGGTGTGAAAAAATGCTGTAAAGTAAGAATGCTTTCAAAAATAGACATGTTAATAGATTATATTTATCAATTAACTAAATGCAAAGTGAGTGAACAGAAGAAAAATCTAAATCAAATCCATATTTGGTGTGACAACCCTTTGCCTTCAAAACAGCATCAATTCTTCTAGGTACACTTGCACAAAGTCAGGGATTTTGTAGGCATATAGTCAGGTGTATGATTAAACAATTATACCAAACAGGTGCTAATGATCATCAATTCAATATGTAGGTTGAAACACAATCATTAACTGAAACAGAAACGGCTGTGTAGGAGGAATAAAGCTGGGTGAGGAACAGCCAAACTCAGCTAACAAGGTGAGGTTGCTGAAGACAGTTTACTGTCAAAAGTCATACACCATGGCAAGACTGAGCACAGCAACAAGACACAAGGTAGTTATACTGCATCAGCAAGGTCTCTCCCAGGCAGAAATTTCAAGGCAGACAGGGGTTTCCAGATGTGCTGTCCAAGCTCTTTTGAAGAAGCACAAAGAAACGGGCAACGTTGAGGACCGTGAGACGCAGTGGTCGGCCAAGGAAACTTACTGCAGCAGATGAAAGACACATCATGCTTACTTCCCTTCTCAATCGGAAGATGTCCAGCAGTGCCATCAGCTCAGAACTGGCAGAAAACAGTGGGACCCTGGTACACCCATCTACTGTCCGGAGAAGTCTGGTCAGAGGTGGCCTTCATGGAAGACTTGCGGCCAAAAAGCCATACCTCCGACGTGGAAACAAGGCCAAGTGACTCAACTATGCACGAAAACACAGGAACTGGGGTGCAGAAAAATGGCAGCAGGTGCTCTGGACTGCTGAGTCAAAATTTGAAATATTTGGCTGTAGCAGAAGGCAGTTTGTTCGCCGAAGGGCTGGAGAGCGTACACGAATGAGTGTCTGCAGGCAACAGTGAAGCATGGTGGAGGTTCCTTGCAAGTTTGGGGCTGCATTTCTGCAAATGGAGTTGGGGATTTGGTCAGAATTAATGGCCTCCTCAATGCTGAGAAGTACAGGCAGATACTTATCCATCATGCAATACCATCAGGGAGGCATCTGATTGGCCCCAAATTTATTCTGCAGCATGACAACGACCCCAAACATACAGCGAAAGTCATTAAGAACTATCTTCAGCGTAAAGAAGAACAAGGAGTCCTGGAAGTGATGGTATGGCCCCCACAGAGCCCTGATCTCAACATCATCAAGTCTGTCTGGGATTACATGAAGAGAGAGAAGCAACTGAGGCTGCCTAAATCCACAGAAGAACTGTGGTTAGTTCTCCAAGATGTTTGGGCCAACCTACCTGCCGAGTTCCTTCAAAAACTGTGTGCAAGTGTACCTAGAAGAATTGATGCTGTTTTGAAGGCAAAGGGTGGTAAAACCACATATTGATTTGATGTAGATTTTTCTTCTGTTCACTCACTTTGCATTTAGTTAATTGATAAATATAAACTATTAACATGTCTATTTTTGAAAGCATTCTTACTTTACAGCATTTTTTCACACCTGCCTAAAACTTTTGCACAGTACTGTATGTGTGTGTGTGGAAGGGTGCCGGTATTCACGGACACTGGAGACAGAAGATGGTACTTGAAAACACCGCAGGCTGATTTATTTTAGCCTGCAGAGGGTGCTGTTGTCTGTGGCCTGTATACCGGCAACGGTAATCAGGACCACAGGATTACCAACAAAGGTACACTCAGGTTCATGCAGGCGCACTCACAGGTGCTCAAAAATAATAATGAAAACCAAAGACGAAATGAAAAGGGAAAATAAGTAATAAAACTACAAAATAAAAGTGCTGCTTATGCAGTGCCCCCACTGCCGCTATGCCGGTCAGCTCAGGTTTCCGTCCTACGCTTTGCTATGCACTATACACTGGGGTGGCCAAGGTTCCCCTATCACTACACACGTCCCCTCGGGTATGTAACTATCTAGTTTAATGATTGGTTTCTTTATTTAAGGCTGGCTGTCTTCCTCAGCTGTGCTTGCCTGTTTTTGTTCTCTCGTTCCCATCACTGGCGTTCCTGCCTGGTGTTTGTTTACACTCGCCTCTTCAGCCAGCGTCGCTGGGTTTCCCCGGTCATGGCCACCCGAATGCATAACCAAGCGCAGTACTTCCCCACCTCTCCGTGTCACCGCCATGACTGACAGGCGGATCTTATGAGGCTGCTGCCCTCTTCCTGCAGAACCATGCATGCGCCAGACAGTCAGCACAGATCTCCCCTGCTACAGTGTTTTTCTTTTTTTTTTTTTTATCAAACCTCTGAAAAAGACCCTGGTACCCAGGTATTTTTCACGGTGGGTACCTGGTTCTGGATTTTCTACCCGTGCCGACCTCTAATATATATATATATATATATATATATATATATATATATATATATATATATATATATATATATATATATGCTTTCAATGTGGAAGCAACTCAGGATGGCTTCCTGCAAAGCCTTATTATTTAGATTAAAAAAAGACAAAACAGATGAATTGACATCGAATTTGCACCACAATGAATCAAATGACCTCAAGGTGAATACCACCTTTATTTTAGATTAAATCTGCCCCTCTGTCGCTGCAGGCATAAATAAAGAGGTGTCCATGAATAGTTTCGATTACAACTGTACCATGATATTACAACTCATTCTGGCTCTGTATTAAAGGACAAAAAGCTACAAACATGCTCCATCTGTCTAGCTATTTAACTGCCAAGTCTTTGAATCTTTCCAGCCACTGACATTTTTTTTTTTCACAACAGAGTAAAATGAGGCCAGTTTTCAGCTTTCCTGATTGTAAGAAGTCACGGGTGTTGTATAATCATGTGACTCATAGAAGAAACAGTCATTTTAAGGGAGTCCTGTGTAGTGCTGCTCCAATCACTCAGAATGATTATTGAACACAATTAATAAAAAAAGGCAGGACAGCTTAGCAATGTACACTGCTGTTCAGATTTTTAGATTAAGACTAATGAAACAAAAGTAATGTGAACTAAGTAGATCACATATGAGTGGTTTAAAAAAAGGGTGACAGATTATGATATAAATTCAAATCTCTCTTTAAGAATCTTATGAATATTAAATTGAAATATTATACAATTTTGTAGGTAAATCACATTTTGCTTCAAATAAGTTGACTTTTGTGGTGTGAACAATGTGTCCTTCAGCACCTCAATTTGTTGTATTTTCCATGATACTATACCATTGACTACAGTATATATCTATTTACCTTAATGTAACAACATTTGAATGCCCATTCCGTTGTATTTATTAAACCATTTTTAATTAAATAAGAATCCCAACAGTGTCAGCCGCCTTCTCATGCAGTAAGTCTCAAGATTAGGTACATGCATCCCATCTCCTAATGCTTTAGGAGATTATATCCTCTCTAACATGCAATTCCTCTTACCTCCCTTTAAGCTTTATGAATAAAAGTGGAGCATTAACTCTGTCTCAAACCAGGCTGGGTTCTTAAAAGAATCTGAATGACAGTAGAATCTGAATCGAAAAGATCAGAATATGCCTGTTAACAGATTTAAAAACTGATTTTGTGACACCCTATACACCCGTTTCGGTCACTGAGCTGTTTATGATAACACTAATAGAAATCTAAAAGTAAAGCGAAGCCAGTCTGATGGAATTAAATAGTTAATACAGTATTCTAATTGCAACCCTATGGATATTCTGGGGTTTCATAACTTGAATCGCTTTCTTTTCACATAAAAGTAGTCTGCAATAAAGCACAAATTATATTAAATGACGGTCAGGTAATAGATTTACTGTAATGCTTAAAGTGTTTTCAAACTGCAATTATCTTGCCATGGAAAAACGTGAAGTCTATTTTCTGATTTATTAGAACAGAAATTCATCTTGTGATTTGACAGATAATACTGTTGTACTTAATTGAGCTGCACGTGTCCGTGTTTGCAATACACATGAAAAATGTGAATATGAAAATGTTCTATCTAATGTTGACCAAGTATTTTAAAATACAGCAACTATTCTCTAAAAAAATGTTATCTGCACTCTTCTTTTCCCCAAACTGAATGAACAATTATTTTTAGACAATTTCTGAAGCACTGACATCTTGGTAAGCATGTCATGTTCTACAGTTTTTTTTTTTGTTTTTTCCAAAGGTGGTTTCATCATCGTCATTTTTCCTACTCAACACTGGCCGACCAATTCCTGCATTTGAACAGAGAGCTCAGAGACAGCAGCCTATATCATGTTTGTTGTTGGTAGGCATGGAAACAAGCTAATATATGTTTTTTTTTGTTTGTTTTTGTTTTTCATATTTAAGCTAGGCTAATGGATTAGCACTTACTGCGGCATCTCTATCAGCCAAATGAGTATTAGCCAGTTTGTTGTACAGAAGCACTAAAATATGGTTTAGGCCAGGGCTTTACAGATTTACACCAAGCATACTGGGTTCTGTGTGGAAGAAGCCTTTTTGTTTTATGCCATAACAATATACAGCAATAGAATATATATATATATATATATATATATATATATATATATATATATATATATATATATATATATATATATACAGTTTGTGTGTTCTGTGATGGGTGTTGGAGAAGAGAGTTAGGAGTGTGTTGAAAGAATAATAAGGATTCTCTGGTAAATTGTCGGTTCAAGAACAGCCGACATGCATTTTGTCTCGCTCAACCCGGGTCAAAGCATGTCGACCCACATCCTGAGGTGGGTCGCTGCGACCCAGGTCAACCCGGTTACGACCCAGGTACGTGGTTTCACACTACTCGGGATGTGACCCGGGTAGCCAGAACCGGGATCGGGGCCTGGGTAAAGGGGCTTAAGATACAGACGCATCTCATAACAACACTTGCAGCACAACACATGGTTCATTCCACAATGATCAATGGCTGCAATTTCAAGAACATATGCTCCTAAAAAGGTCAAAAACTGCATATCAACCGGGCCAGCCAAGCAGACGGAGAGCATATAAACCAGCTGAATCATTGTTGAAGAACGAAAGGGGAGAACAAGGCTTAATGAGAAGGAATATAGTCAGCTGAATGACAGTTCTATGATATTGGTGTGAATTGTGGTTGCTGAAATGGTTACAATGGCCCATTAATGGTTGTCTCTGGCAAGGACCACCAGGTTTCTTTTTACATAAGTGTCTTGACTCTTCTCTGAACAGAGATGAACTAAAATAAATCAAGAGAATGATAATGAACTACATACATGAAAAAAGTATACAGATATTTTGAGAAGTTTAAATGAATGTCAATCTAAAATCTTTGTCCCACTTTATTTCAAACCAGCTTTTTTTTGTTATGTAAATGGCAGCGAGATCTTTGAAATAAATAAATAATACAGTTTATTATTTATACTGTGCTACAAGGTAATATCTGTATTAAAGTTGATATTTTTAGACCTCAGCGGATATGCAAAGTAAATACCGGGGCGTTTTCTAATCCTATTTTAATGAATTCTGCATATAAAGCTGGCTCCCATAAATTTCTCCATGGGAAAATATTTGATGTGGAAATGAAATATAAGCATTCAGCATTTGTGTTTAATCCCAGAAAAATTAATTAAAATGTCGACAACATGAAATGAAATCGCAAGTAAAAAAGGAATCTAATAAATGTATAATACATGACTGGTTACCATTGTATTTTACAGTATTTTATAATCCCTATTAGAAAATGATTCAGTATCACCAGCCAATCAGCTTCCAGCTCTAGCAGCCTTCTAATAGACAGTAGATGCCCGCTGGGACTTCACCACATCAACTGTGAATCAAATTTAAAACCAATTCGACTTCGTCTCGGGCCCCATTACCTAAACAGTCCATAATGCCTGGTGTCAGGTCTTATTGCTTACTTATGATTACATTCTAAAGCAGCATACACAAACAGCATACACAAAGCAAATTTAAGTACCTGGGCCAAGGCTGAGGCTATACCTGCTTATAACAGGGCTACCTGTCATTTGTGGGAAGAAAAATAATTAAAATAATTAAAACACATTTCAATTAAGACAAAACCAGAAACTTTTATTGTGTATAAAGCCACAGTGTAATATAGTCCCAAATTTAATTTTATTTAATTCATTGTTTGCTTATAAAAAATGCACATGTTAGTTTATTGTGAATTTCTGTATCAAAAGTGCCATCTCACTAGAACCTGGAGGACTGAATACAAGCTGTGATGATGGGCGGAGTTTCAAATGACACTAAGGAAGTAAGGAGAGCAGCTGCGATGGAGACTGAAGCCGGATCTTGAAATGTGTTTGTGAACTCGCAAAATCCAGATTGTCGAGCGGCCAGGGAATTATTTAGCACTGCGGCCTATATAAGCTTAAGAGCAATGCAAATTACTCAACACACACAAATAATGAGCTGCAATCATAATAATGAGGGTTGCAATGAGCGTCGCCTGTGCATAGGACTATTTAGCATCTGCACTTACAGCCCAGAGGTCAGGTGAGTTAGGAGTACAGAGAGCAGTAGGCCCTGTATGAGATTTTTGGAGCACGAAAATCAAACCAAACAAAAAATATGTCAGAGGAAGGCAGGAAAAGTTTTCTGAGGAGGAGCTGAGAGTCCTTACGGCTGAGGTCACACAGCATGAAATCGAGTTATTTGGAAAAGCCTCAGCCAACATCAGTTATGCTACCAAAGAGGCCATATGGTCCTCTATAGTGGAGAAAGTTAATGCTGTCGGTGTCACCAGGAGGACAGTCAACCAGGTGTTGAAAAGGTGAAATTCAGCTATTAGGTCTAGGATGACCTGCGGAGTGAGACGATAACGGCTTACAACCGCATCCTCAGGCATCCCAAACAAGGTTACCCTGGGTTTGAATATGCAGGGTCTTCTCCGTCTTGCCCTTCTCTTTCAAAGGTTCTCCTGCAAGAGCCAAGTGTTGCCGTAACAGGAAGCGTACCACAGCAGCCATCCTGAAGCCAATGACAGGTCTCTGAAGGTGTGTGATTTTATACAGCTCTTAATTACTCGCTTCTACAATGGTTTGCACCTTGAAACATGAGAGTTTTTGGAGGGTCAACCAGAATTGTGCAAGTCAAATCCCTTACATCCGCTTAGTATTCCCCCACCCAATTCCATGCTCTTTTCTTCATTTGAATACATTTCAATATCATTTAAATGGATTAATGATGGCAAAGTGCAAATTTGATGAACGCCAGGTGAAAACCATTCTTTACATATGCCGCATTTTTAGTGGCCACTGAAGTCCCACTTTACGGACATTAAACACGGTTTGCGCGTGTAAAACGACAATTTTGGCCACAAAATATGGGTGTTTTTCAGCCGCAAATCACTTTGCACATATCATTACCGCAGCCCCTGTTTATCTTGAAACACATACCTTCTGCTGGAAACAAACACAATAACAGTCATTTTACACTATTGTTTGTCAATGTTGCCAAATACCGTATTTCTTCGAATTTAAGATGCAGCACAAATTTACCATCCTCAATTTGAGGAAAAAATAAAACATCAATAAATATGCATTTACAAAGATACAACATCAATTACGCTGTTGTATCGTACAAAACTGACACAGTGTTGTAGATTAACCACTGAGCTTGTTTACTGTGCTGCGTACTGTATAATACTTAAGATAGCGTCTCTGTCGTACACTCACCACCACTCACTTACAGCATCACACATCCTGGCAACAGCAAGCACGACACAACACTCCACGGCATCAGGCAACATGTAACCCAGCAACCACAACAGCATTGAAGATTGCTTGGCATGTCCAAAAATACAGGGGTCTGAGCAACATTTCCGATCTGTCCAAGTTGGTACTGTTTGTTAGAAATGCTGAAGTTGTAAACGTTTCTGTTGGAATTCCTCAGGAAGCTTGGTTTGTTTTTTCTCAGCAGTCAGTCATGTTGCTGTTTGTCTACTCGGGTAGTTTTAATAACGCATCACTATACTGTACTCGAATTTAAGACGCAGGCTATCTGAGAAGCAAAAAATGGTTTAAAAAAGCGCGTCTTAAATTCGAAGGAATACAGTATAGAGCCCAGGAGAAATAAGGCCTTGTTTTAGCCACAGAATGTGTAGCCACATAGACCTCACATTCACAGAAATTCTGTTAAATTATAAGAAACTCGATTTGACTTAAATGCCTTGTTAAAGACATAAAAAATATATGCTTTAGCACTGTTTTATGTCCACGCCCAATAATTTCTGAGAGATTAACAAAAAGTCCCAATTAGTACTTATTGTGTTTGTGGTATTGCAATGGGAATGACTGTCCACTGGTGCTTGGGACACACATATCATACACTCTACTACCTGCACAGTCAGCAAGTCGTCTCCTAAACCATATGAACATGACTTTAATTAAAGTGTATTGGGACAACTCCATGTGTAGTAAGTGTGGTGTACCAGAACAGGAAGAGAACCACGTTAATAGTGAACCAAGCAGGAAACCAATGGTTTAGAAGGGATTTGTGTAATTTATGTAAAGCAAACACAATGTCAATGTCAATTTTAAAACCATGCAGACTGATTTGTAACATCAAACACATCTAAAGAAACCCAAAGTACAACAATTCCATTTTGTGCAGCTTTTTAATATATTACTATTGCTAATGCAGAAAAGCAATAAAAATGATAAACAGCATGTGTGGGAGCTGGGAACAAAGTACAAAAAATAGTGTGGTAAACATGAGTAGTAGATGATATCAAAACTGAAAAACTGTGGTTTCTGTTAAATTGCTTGTCTAGATGAAATACAGGAAGTTGTTTTAACCAACCATGAATCAGCATTTCTTTTCAGCTATTTAATGGCATGTAAGAACCAAGGGGCAATTTCTATTTTCTTTGTACAGTACCTAGAATCTTTCCACTGGATCATTATTTAAAACAGGTCAACTGAAGACCTATATTGTTTAAAGTGGAATAATACTTTTTTGAGTTAATTAATGCATTTAGTTTGCTTCAATAACATATATTTAAAAAAAAAAAACCTTTCAATACGAAGCTAAAATAACTAAAAATCTCAGTGTTACTTAATCTAGGCCAATGTGTCAATTAAAGTGTGATTTCACCCACTGTACTACAGTCTTACTAAATTACTCTTTAGCTGCTGAACCACAGAAAAAGAAACAACCGTGATTATAACTGTTAAATAGTTTAAAATACAACGGTAAACTTTGAACTCTGATCCGCCAAACTACATTGGGCTGCTGCTTAACAGTATCATTGAAAAATTACCAATTAAACAAGGGAAGTCATTTTCAGGGAACCAATGGCTCATGAAGGCCAATTAGATTAATTAACAATCTCTGACACACCCCACATGCAGGGGAGTTTGCACATTCTTACAAAATTAAGATTTTAATACTAAGAGGTGGTGAAATATAGTTCACAAAGCCACACTATATTAACAGTGTAACCTTGCTATTACGTATTTCATTTGGGCTTTAGTAGCCAATCAGATATTAAGAGCTACATTTAGCAAGTGTGTACGTGTTAGTGTGTGTGGTAAAAACAGTTCCATTGCAGGAAATTGAGTGTCCGACTAGCAGTTCTTATGAACAGTGCACACCAACAAAAATGAAGACCGGTACAAGGCTGCTTCTTTCAATTGCATTTGGTTGTGTTGCTTCTTCCAATGGTAAGATAACACCATTTTGAATTGAATACTATACAAGAAGGTTTTAGTTGATTGGTAAACTCATCGCAGATTTGAAATATTGTAAATTGGTGTCACATAGCACTTGTTGGAAGTCATTTTGAAACTGCATTTAAAGGATATTCCGACTTTTTTTTTTTTTTTTTAAACTCAGGAACAGCACACAAACTATGGAAATAGTCTGGTGTGTTGTAAAAATTCTTCAAAGGGCAAACTGTAAAAGAAGAAAGCTCTATCTTAGCTGGCAGGATGCATACGTTTATATTTTAGTTTGCAGTCGTGCACAAACTGTGGTTTTCCTGCTTGGTTTTTCTATTTGTTAGAAGCTTCCGACTAGTTATTGCTATTAATTACTGCGAGAAACTCAGAAGTGTAATGCCTTACACTTGTATAAAATTACTGGCCAGTGCTGCTCTAATACTGGAACATTTTAACAAAATCATAACTACCACTGTATTTGAATAAGTTATTTATGAAACCTTTTTTGGTCGTTTAAATAATGGAGTTTGTTCTTGTGTTTCAGATGTAGGCCCTACTGATTTTTTCAATGATTTTATCTGCAACAAGTATATTATTGATAAAGACATTATGAATATACCAATGGCAACACTATTTGAAGGGATCATATTTGCACTGTGTCAGTGTAGACCACAATTTATTTAACAAAAAAAAGAAATTTAACAACAGGACATCACAGTATAACAATATACAGGCTATATACAAAAATGGAGTGGCCCGAGTGTTATTTCAGTTCAAGTGAATTCCAGTTCAAGTGAATCAAATTCTGATGTTTGTGGTTGATGATAAATAATGGGGGGTTCAGAAGGTAGGTGGTGTGTGTATTTAAAGTATTTCATGGATGTAAAGGGTCTGAGCAACCTCCCTCGGTCCACTTAATCTGGTATTACCATGATGTGATTTAAATCCATGGATATGGTTTGTAAAGGAATGTATACATTGCAGCAGCAAAGCTTGACCTAATTCAGGCTCCCAACATATAGACTTTATAACCAATTATACAATAGTGCAATAGGTCACCATTAGCTCCTCACAGACAATAGATTCTGAGATTAAGAATATGTGGAAAGGGGGTCCCCGAGTGGCTCATCCAGTTAAAGTGCTGCCGCGGGGAGCGCAGGATGAATCACACAGCTGGGACGGATTTAGTTCACGTCCAGGCTGTGCAAAGAGGCCGAACTGGGGTGGGGTGGGGTGGGGTGGGGTGGGGTGGGGGGGATGGGAAACCAGCACGGACTTATTCGCGCAACAGCAAACGCTACTGGCCAGACACCGACCATATTCAGTGTGGATAAGAAGCAGGGCTGATCTCTGTCTTCCGGGATAAATACAAAAATAGTAATTGGTCACTCTAAATTTAAAAAAAAATAAAATATGGAAAAATGATTTGTATCAAGTTCCTTAACAATTTGATGAGCAATTTGGATATACTGTAGAAAACAAATATGAGTACTCTGTGACATGGACTATGTTTACAGTATCTTGAATAAAATGGTTCTAGTAAAGTTTAATTTAACTGAGTTGACCCATTGCTAAGATACTGTGTAGCTTTCATTAACCCATCCAAGCTGTAATGAATAAGCAGGGAACCCTGACTCTAGAACTGATGCTAATGAATGCCCAGACCATCTTGTATTGTTCTGTAAACATGTCTAAGGATAAAAGTGTGACACATATCTGTATGTATGAACAGACGTATACATCCACTCTATAGATGTGCATCCCCTGTGTGTTATTATTAAGGAAAAGTCCTTCCCTGACACTTTCATTTTCCTGCTCTTTGTAGTACTTCTCCAAATGCACAAGCTTGATAATGTTGATAACCCTGGATCTGCTAAGCCTGTCAGTACAAATGATTCAGGAGTGAAGACAGCAGTGAAGACAGCCACTTATGAATTTAACAACAGATCAAATGACATATTCCTGTTCAAAGCATCTGCTATTGATGATGCAAAGATTCAGGTAAGAATCGATTCACACACGCAAGTATTAATATTATTAACAAGTTCATTTTTTGTTATTATGACTGTTTCTCTTCTGGTAGCTCCACTTTTTTTGAAAGATGTAGTCAGAACTATAAATAGAGTTCAATCAGATCCCTAATGAACATTCATATATTCGGTTCAGATTTGGGGGAAATCTTTTTGGTACACCATGCATAATCTTCCTCCTTGTGCCTGTAACACTTTGAAGAGCAACTTGGTATGGTTATAAAATATCAGTTATCTTAATCAATGTATTGTTCTTATTGTATCCCATCCTATTTGTTACTGATGTATTTCTTACACCCACTATAGGCAGGGGGAGTGTTGCAGGGGGAAAGGTTAATGGTTACACTCTGGTGTACTTGGTGGGTTAGACATTATTCTGAGAGGTGCTTCAATAGGATGTGGTGTCTGAAATAGAAAAAGATACAAAGTGAATCTAAATAATAGGAAAAATGCATTAGTTAAGATAACTCTAATATTTAACACCCACACCAATTTACTCTTCAATCATTAAACAGACTGAGTGATTCAGGGTAACTCAATGGCACTTTGAATCACAAGCAGCAGTAGCAATGCTATGCACATGAGTAGGTAAATTATATTTAATAGGCATTCTGTTTAATCACTGGTCTTCTTTTGTATTTCAAAGAGCCTTAGTCACAAACCGCATGAGTTACTTAAATCACTCTCTTGATCTTGTTTCTGTTCTCAGAGGGGCTTGCACATCAAAAGTACCAACTGTACAAGTTTAATATTTTATTATATGTATCGCTCTGCAAATGTCTCAAAGATTTTTCGAAACTCGTTATAGAATTTTAAGTTGATAAATACAACAACAATTTGTCTTTCCCAGGGACAACTGTAAATGAATACAAAAAAACAAAAAGTTCCTAAACATGTAGCAAGCTGCTAAAACCCACCAGTTCTCTGAATGTTTGAGCTATAGTAGCATCAACAAACTATTCAGTTTTGGAAGGATGGTAACATGGTTACCTTGGTGATTTATTAATCTATATAAAATCTAAAATGTCTATTTTTTTTTGTAGGTTGTTAAAGGAATAAAGTACATCCTAGAAGTGAAGATCACACGCACTGTGTGTCGCAAAAAAGGGCACCCTGACCTGGAAAACTGTAACTTTCAACCAGATGGGAAACTAAAGCAGGTAGTTCAGTGATCCTGGCAGCAATAAGGACGAATGGAGTTACTGACTGGACCGAGGAACCCGGTCTTCAGTTCTGACCTCTAGGCCGTTTGTTATTAACTAATTAACTGTGCTAATACTGTAGGCTTAAAATACAGAGAGGGTATCTTTGCTGAACAGGAATGGTAAAACTGGGTCATTCAAGCTGAAGTGAGGGTTATTGCTGCCCCCACCTTGTGGCAATGGCTTATATATCAATTGTTTGTGTTTTTTTGATTGAAAGCCCTTGGACAATTTTTAAAATTATACTAACATTATTTGTAATGGCCATTCCCCCTTAGTCTAATGACATCAAAATAGGCAATTTTCCAAATCTTTAACAAATTGCGAGGGGAGAGGTTACCAGTCCACAAGCCTGGTGGTCCTTTTTATACTGGCCTCATTACATAAATTTTAGTAAGGCTAGCTCAGAGACTGTCCCAAAGGTAAAGTACTGTATGCTGTAGGCTTTATAAAACATACCATTATAAAAAAAAAAAAAAAAAATTAAAAAAAAATTAATGCAGAAACAGTAACAACTGCTGATTTTAAGGAAATATAAACATGTATTTTGCAACTTGAGTGATTAAAGTATTTTAATACTTCCACCTCTTAGTTAGTTATAATACGGTGCTAAACACCATTTGCTTATTCGCTATCCTAGATAAACAAACATGTTCATAAAATCAAGTAGGATTTGTAGATGGGGAGGTTGTTTCCAATATGAAAGGAAGAAATTGGTCGACTTCTGTATAATCTAAGAAGCATTTGTGATTTGTACAAGAGATTAACTGTGCAAAACAACTGCAATGTACTATAACCTGGCTTTTTAATTGTATATTTAGATATTCAAATGCCATTTTGAGGTCTGGGCCATTCCTTGGTTGCACTGGATGAAAACCGCTGTTCTCATCTGTCAGTAGATGGATGCTCTGTGGATATGCCTGCCTTCTTGAAGATCATTCGGGAACTGTTTTTCGTACAAGCAGTACTGTAACACTGTAAACCATACTTTCAGTAGTTTGTAATTTTCATTATTCATTTCCTTATGCACATTTTGGGTGCAATCATCACCATCCCTGAATTGTTTAAAAAATACCAAAGTATAATTATCAGTTAATTATCAGAGGATGACATCTGACAGGGACTGTAGTGAATTTAAACTTACCATAGCTGAAACTAGACAACAATTGCACTGAATAAGAGAGATGCATGCAAGTCTTAATGTACATTTTTTTTTAATCTATAGACATGCACCCAGAAAAGACAGATCCTAAAATATATATATATATATATATATATATATATATATATATATATATATATATATATATATATATATGGAAAAAAAAGTTAAAATATAAAAAATTTAAATGCAAAGCAGCCATGGTTTATGGCTGGGGCATATAACTCCAGTAACAGTGTCCCTTATCAAACCCAGGAGAAAATGACAAACTCAGAACCATACTTTTTCTGTTTGTATTTTATTGGAACATACATACATATGTATTACTTTCTGATGTCAATGACTTCTGAATTGTAGTTGCTAAAATACAGTGCATATATAGTGCCATTTTCTGTGACTCATTAAAAAATAAAAACTTTTCCACTGTTCTAAAGTTACATTTAATTCAATTAGACTTTATGTCATGGCATTGCGATATTAATGTCTTATAGCTATGGGGTTTAACTAATTATAACCAAGGACAGCTTGAGCTCATTAGAATGACTCTTTAAAAGGTGTTTCTCAGTATTTAATAAAAAATGAAAAATCATCTCACCAGAGCAATGGGTCTAACATTAGAAGATACAGAGGGTAGTTAAAAAGACATTTGGCCAGTTATACTGTGCATCACCCCTACCACCCCCAGCATATGTGCCATAGACCAATGAGCAGATAGCAACATGAGACGAGGGAATAGAATAGTTTGAACCTTGGCTCGATATGATAGTTCATTATATTTGCAAAAAGTCCTATTGAAATACAGTTCTAGAGCTGAACACATACAAGAGAAAATGACATTTGTCCAGCCATAAGGAATAGGCTCATGCATTTGGTTTGGGAGGTTGTTGGTTTGGTCACAAGGCTATGGAGGAACAAATGGTCTACCTGTGCTCTGGGCAGGTAGAAATGAAAAGATTTCCACACCAAAAAGCCAAGAATAAGAGACAGGTATTGAAAAGCAATTTAAGCCCTTACAAACAGAATCTGTGAAACTCTGTCCCTTTGGTAAAATAAGAAGAAATTATTATACTCAATGGGAATTTGTTTTTAATAATAATTTAAAAATCAAATAAATAACTACACAGCAACACTGTATAAAAAGCGGTCCCATCCCCAGACTGGAATCACACTTCGCTTAGATTGAGTCTACAGAGGAATGGTGATCTGAAGGATCCCAGGTAAAGGTACCCGTCCTGTTCATGGGCTTCACTGACGTACGTTGCCACAATGCCATGTGGGTCATGGAAGCTTCTCTTACAGACGCCATTGTCATATAGCTCCACCACAAGACTGTACTTTGGTATAAATTGCATCAGTGCTTCTTGACTAAGAAGCTAGAAATAATTATAAAACAGAAACAGAAGATATTCAATACATTTATAAACATCCCATGTGTTAGCATTAAATGTCACAGTTACATTATCATATTGTAGAATTATTTGGATAAATCAAATAATTAACTAGTTTTGGACTGGTTAATCTAAGAATTAACAATTACCAGAAACATACTGAAAAACTAAAATTTCAAATAAATACAGTAAGCATGTGGGAGTTTAAGATTTATGAAACTAAATCACAAGCAAAGAATCTAGCAAAAATAGCTGTCATTGATATAGCTTTTAAGGTTGTGCAAGAGTAGCCGATAACATTTTGTGGTTTGTAAATTTTCTAAATGTATTAGGTAGTTGTAATACAATTCTCTCCAGAACCTTTTTAGAATGGTGTAAGCTATATCCATAAGATGCTTGTTTGTTGTGTTTCTTCATCAGTGGGAATCATAGTGGCAGCAGCAGTGTGGAGTAGTGGTTAGGGCTCTGGACTCTTGACCGGAGGGTCGTGGGTTCAATCCCCAGTGGATACTGCTGCTGTACCCTTGAGCAAGGTACTTTACCTAGATTGCTCCAGTAAAAACCCAACTATATAAATGGGTAATTGTATGTAAAAATAATGTGATATCTTGTAACAATTGTAAGTCGCCCTGGATAAGGGCGTCGGCTAAGAAATAAATAATAGTAATAATATAGCAACCAATAAAACTAATGAAAAGAAAGATATCTGTATGTATTTTCTGTTCAAAATCTAAAATATAACTTACATTTCAACTGACACTAACGGATAAAACTAAATCAATTTTACTGTAATGAAAAATTAAGAAGAATATGGGATATACAGTAGTGCCCATAAATATTGTCTCTATCATGAACATACATAATGCTTATGCAAACATATCAATGAACAGACCCCTATAATAAATGTCCTAGTTGTTAATTTCTAGTTTAGCAGCTTCTCTGGGTGCATTTATCTGTCTTTAAATATATTCTTCTTCATATATATATATATATATATATATATATATATATATATATATATATATTGTAAAGGGGAAAACTGTTTCTATGAAAGGAACCTATTTACAGTGTTGATTTACTGCATGTACTGTAGCTTACTAGTCAGATGTAGATGTTTTACTGCTATTTATGTGCATTGCTTTTGGCACCATCTAGTGGGCAACTGAAAGATTTATTTTTTTGGTTTACACAGGTCGCAATTCAACATTCAAATCATATGCACCTGGAGAACTTTTTTTTTTTTTTTTTTAGATAAAAAACAACATCATCTCCACAATGTTCCTGCCGCTAGTATTATGCATCCCTTTTATTTCTTTTGTTTCTTACCTTGAAAATAATCTTTTTAATCCAAGGCTTTTGAGATAGGAAATCAAGCATGGAAAATCCCGGATTAGGGCGCACAGCTGACATTGCAACCCAGTAACCTCCTGAGCTGCTTGAACGAATATTGTCAGGAAAACCAGGAAGATTTTCAACAAACAAATCGAGACCGCCTTTATTCAGCCCCGACACATAACACCTAGCAAAAAAAAAGTAAATTGGAATATGTGGTTTTACAACAGCATCAGCAACACTGATTACAGCCCGCAAGTGCTAACTAAAAAACCCGAAATTTAATCCCAGCTAAAAACACAATTATACAATACTGTACCTCCGGATCCTTGCCATGGTCATTTCTGCTACCAGCACAAAATCCTCATTAGGGGAAAGCTGGACTCCATTGGGAAATCTTAGATCGTCCATAAGAACAGTGACTTCTTTTGTAAAGGTATCATATTCTAAGAGGCTTAGAAAAAAAAAAGTTAGGTTTATAAAACTTTTGATGGAGCAAATAACTGATCTTTAAAATTCCAGCTGTGCTTCTGCTTATATTACACATTTTTTAATATACATTTTAGTGGCCAGTTATTTTACCCCCGATTTTTCCCCCAATTTAGAATGGCGAATTAAGTTTCCTCGCCACAGCAATGCCCCTCAAAGTTCTGGAGAACTGAAGGTTCCACGGTCATCCTCCAATCCCACCAATTTCCTCTTTTACACCCAGGAACTTGAGTTTACCAGGTGTCTAGCCATTAGGGTCCACTGTAGCGCGATGAGGGGAAACAGCCCCTGCTTGTTTTGCCTCCCTAACCAGCTGAGTCACCAGAGCCAATGTAACGCAAGCTACGAAATCCCCAGCGAAGACTGATGGCTTCACCACTTCACCACTTTGAGGGGTTGATAGGATATAAATATATATCTCGAGATTACACACAGACACAGAATAAAATCAGGGATTGAAGGTTATGTAAACAGACTACTTTTCACACAATGCCAGAACTAACAGTCAGAAAATGTGTGATTAAACTACATTTAACCTAGGGATGGGCACCAATATCGATATTTTGCTATGATGTCGATATCGAAAATAATTTCCATGTCGCGATATCGTGTGATTAAAAAAAAATTCAGAGAGACATACTTTTTATTGCTAATACAGAAATCTGTCGCCTATCTGACTGCGGCGAGACCAGAGTAAGGGAGGATAAGTAAGAAGTCGGCTAAATGAATCCTATTTTAAATATCATTATACACAGCTGTAACAATTACAATATTCACACAATTATTGTTTTGAGAATCAGATTTTATTAGGGAGCTCCCCTAAATCCCTTGTTTAGAAAGATACAGGGTATTAATGCAAGTGTCAAATTGAAGACCTGAACATTACCGTCCATCATTAATACCCTCCATGATAAGGTAAGCATAATCCCTCCTCTGCCATTTACTGCTGGAGTCTGTGAAGTAGATCTTTCTACCGTCCCGTGTGACGTCAAGGTCATTCACAAAAGACAGGCTCTTGCCATTGACTGGAATTCGAGAAGGCACGAGCACTTTCACTTTACCTGAACAAAAGAAGATGGAGTAACAGCAAGCATGATTACTACAGCTTTAACAAAAAAATAACAAATACAACTAGTGTCTGGCTTTACATGATCAGGTACTTGGCACTTTAATTAAACTTCTTTTTGGGGGGGGGCGAAAAAAAAAGTGAGCCAGTCTGTGTTTTGTGTTAAAGACAACTGTACATTTTTTGTTACATAACCCAGTTTGAATGGTATACTTCGAGTTCATCTACTTGTTTTTGCACACTTGCATACTGTGTAAAACAGTGCTGTTCATGCAAGTCATTCATGAATACAGATAAAAGATGATTCAGGGGTGAAAAGGAAAAAAGAACAGCAACTGCATTTCTAAACGTGACTAATGGTGTGTAATAATGGGAAATCTGAAAACACAAGCCAAAACAGCATTTTTGGGTAAAGATAGGATGCTGTGAAAACTTTTAGAATTGAAAGAGGAAAGCTGTGACATGAAGTTGGGAAGCCTAAAGAATATATCACTAAAAAAATATTTGTATCCTATTTTATTAATAAATAGTCTAATCTTAAACCAAGCACAAACAATGCTATTTCACATAGTCACCACACATTTGGGACCCTGGTTTTGGGCGATTTCATATCCTATTCCTACTAAGCTTGTTTTCACTTTACTATTTATTTATTATTTTTTTAAAGCAACCCTACCTGGATGAGGTTAGCTCTAACTTGGTGAAATTAGAACATGCTTTGCCTAAAGGGGTAATGTGTGGTGATGTGCTTCTCAAACTGCAGTTGAACAGGTCCAAACTAGAAGAACACACAACGTTTCAATTTAATCTTTCATAGGTACAAGGGAAAAAGATATAAGGTTGTATAAAGGTGCCTTGATTGCAGTGCTTCGCCATTGACAATTCAGCATTAAACAGGGGTCTTTTGACCATGTAATTCTAGAACAGGAATGTCTATGACAGTGTTTACATGGACAAGTCATGACAGTTTTCCTCACGATGTTTTGGCCGTACTTCTCAGGAATATTTAAATGTCCCTGTCTGCATACTAATTAGGGAAAGAACGACTTTTAATATCGTGAGGAGAGCTTGCATGCGTTGCCATGAAGATAAAAACATTTAACAAGATACATGAATTCACGCGTTGTGCACAGTCTGAATTACGCCGCACTTTAGCTACTTGTTTGTCTGGTTACCTTTCCAACACACACACAATTATATAAAATATAATTTCTACAAGTTTTACTACTTAGAATTTATATTTCTGTGTGTGTTTGTGGAACATCTAAAAGTTACATTTCATTAACACATCAAATACATGTTTGTATTTTGAATATAACCTACAATATTCAATTTTTTATACATATACAAACCTGTTGTTAACTCTACTGGACCTGGCAGCCATCAATTCCTTCATTTTGTACAAGGTAGGAGAGATTTAATCTTGAAGCTAGAGATTTAATCTTGACGCTTCAGCAGAAACATTTCGATCACAAAACTGCAAAGCTGCAGCTGCAGCAGCTCAACCTGGATTCTGTGCTGCGAGTGACACACACGCAAGATAAATCATATGTTCCTTTCATTTTAGATTAAAAACTACTTTTGTTTTTACAGTTTTGTATGTGCATATACTTCTTTACACACTAGTTTATTTTGAAATGTTTATATTATTATAGTTTTTCATTTTTTTAAGTAGTGCTTTATATGTAGTAAGTTAGAAAATAAACCCCTTTATGGTTAATTGTTCATTTAAATACGGCATTTTGGCTGTGCAGATGTTTGATATGATGTGCTTGAATAAAACTTTTGAGTTGTATCCGATAGTTTGTCTTTCATTTTAATATTGATGGTGTTTAAAATGTACCGGCGGTTGTAGGTATGAGTATAACCGCAGCGGTTCTGGTGTTGAAGTATTCCATAAATGTACAGTGTGTGTGTGTGTGTGTGTGTGTGTGTGTGTGTGTGTTGTGGGGTGTCTATGTTTTGTACGGCCTTTCTGCTGGAGATTACGTGATATTAAGTCAGAAGAACGGGTTCTTGACTTCTGAAACCTCGTGAGCCACAAGCACGATTCCTGCTCTGGTTACATGGGTTTTTACAGCTATTTTTATCGTGAGAAAGCGATTGATCCTGTCCTTAAAGTTGCGCTGACCAAAGGACATTCTTTTGCTGTTTTGCGTGACAATGTCACAGATTCACTTTAACAACCTATTCCCTCAGCGAGATGTGTTAAAGAAATCAATCTATAAACCATACAAACCTGTGAATGGATTCACTTCAAATATTCCAAGGTAGGCATCAGCAACAAACAAGGTTCTATTTTGACTGGCTCGAATGCCAAGGGGTCGTCCGCAGGTCAGCTCATCCTTTTGAGTCCCTAAGGAGCATGAAGAAAACAAATGTGACTTCCTACATTACAGTCAGCGTGGGCAGGTATTTTTTGTAACGACCCACCAAATTTTTGAAGTAACCAGCCAAAAAGTAGCCAAATTGTGTATTTTTAAACCAGCCAAAAACGTAGTACTTAAATATATATTACATATAATGCAGTCTATAAAAATACATTTAAAAAGTAATTCCATTTATACTGATACAGTTCTTAAATTGGTGATGAATAAAAAAAATAAAAAAACAATATTAAACAAGAACCCCAAATATGTCTGGAAAACCTCCAATCTGGCAGCACTGATTACAGTGATTTGAGGAGAGTTCTGCCAGCTCGCAGCCCTAACGAGAATCTCAGTTCAAACCAGTTTTGCTGCCAATGGAGACAAACTGAACTGATTCCAGATCACTTAACTGGGTTCCAGAAAATACCACTTTGTTGTTTGGTTCTAGTTTAGAAATACTAAATAGTATTTAGTAAGACGTTGAAAAAGACTTCTAGTTTAAACATTTGTTATTTAATGTATTAGAATTTTGCACTATTGAGTGTGTTATAGTTATAAGTGGTTCTAGTTTTCAAATTTCTTCTCTCCTTTCAAAAAAAAGGAGAAAGTTAAGGACTAGAGTAAGCTCTTGCCCTAAACTAATATAATGTTACTGATGCCCTATATTGTTGTAATACACCTGTATTGTGTGTATTAAAATGTATCTATTCAGAAAGAGCAGGTAGTGCTATCAACAATTTATAGCAGTAGATCGATATTGTACAGTACTGTTTACTGCTTTCTTACCACAGGGAGGTCTTCCTAATGTTGCCAGGGTATGCATTTTACCATCTTCTATTTTTACAATTTTCCCATCTGCTGTTCCGGTATACAATACACCTACATACAAAGCCCAAAAACAATGGGTTGTTAAGATTTTGCAAATGCTCTACATTGAAAACGGATCAAACAGCTGGCACTGGGAAGACAGTCAGTTTCTTAATCAAGTGGGAGCTGCACCCATGATAGGGAAAACAGAATTGGAGGTACGTGGGCTGCTTAACCCGTAAATGTGCAACATTTTTTTGTATTGCTCCCTCCCCTCCCCCCCAATCGATGGATCCCACTACATCTATTGCACTTCTCTCGGCTCTCACTAGATGGCAGAATCAAGCATCATGGCTTTTCACTGTGAAGCAGATTTGATGTTACAAGAGTCAAAAGCAAGTCATAGTTTAAATAGCAAATGTATAATGAAATACTGTTGTGGAAGCCATATCAATCACTATAAAGTACTATAATTTATAAAACACCCTTTAAAATATTTTACCTCCAATATTTGCCATAGACTCTGGCCCAATAAGTTGGCCTTCAAATAACCTTTCTGCCTGTCTCAGTTTAAAGTTTGGCTCCAAAGCCTCACACATAAGAGGAGGTTCCGGAAAGCTGAAATCATCAACAACAACAAAAAAAAAAGATCAGGAAACTGGCAACATATCAGAGCATTACGTAACATGACACCAGCAACACCCATTGCAGAGTTGTAGCAGTTTTGCAACCAGTTGAGAAATAAGAGACTTCAGGAACAGACTTTGTTTAGTCAAAATAAATATTACTGTACATGCAGTGTTGACCAGGAAGGTGACACAGAATTTCACAAATGAAAGAGTCGGAGGAATAACACCTTTACTTTTATCAAAAATGTGTTACATATTATTATTATTTTTATTATTTGTTTATTTAGCAGACGCCTTTATCCAAGGCGACTTACAGAGACTAGGGTGTGTGAACTATGCATCAGCTGCAAAGTCACTTACAACTACGTATCACCGGAAAGACAGAGCACAAGGAGGTTAAGTGACTTGCTCAGGGTCACACAATGAGTCAGTGGCTGAGGTGGGATTTGAACCGGGGACCTCCTGGTTATAAGCCCTTTTCTTTAACCACTGGACCACACAGCCTACATATACATTTGACACATGTTGATACTGTGCAGTAGGTTGGTGGTTTGAATCCAGTCCAATAAAAAGAGCCCTAGCAAATAACAGGTATCACAAAACCACTCCGAAAGTTAGCATGAATCGGCAGTTCTGCGGTCTCTCATTAATCCAAAAGTTAGGCTGGACTTAGAGACTGAACTACCCATCCTCCCTCTCCAATTTGTAGTTTTCATTCAAGTCACTTACTCAGTGAGTCAGTTGTACAGTGCCAAGCTATTCCATTCATAAAAAACAGAAAACCCCAAATCCCGGCTAAAGTCAATTATCTTGACATAATTTGATGATGATACTGTTGTTATACTTATTTAAAGCATTGGTTACATCTTTAGTTTCCGTGTTTTCAAAATAAGCGCAATCCACCATCTAAAATGATGTTTGCGGCGGCTACTTTTATTAAAAAATAGCACAATTATTTTTGGGTATTATCATTCAGTACATTTTTTGTCCTATTAAATCACACTGTAAGATATAATACACAATAGCTACACAGCTAGACAATCCATGATGGGACATCAGCTGATGATATACAAATGCTTGCAAGTGTAGAGAGGTGCTGTGTATTAAATTATATTAAGTTGCAATAGTGACCAAACGTGTGTGAGTACTGTTGTGTAAAAATGTAGCTTAAAAATGCTGTGAAAATAAAGAAAATCATTTTAATGAAGGGTTGTAATGCAGCAAAAACCTCAATAAATAAACAAAAAAGGAAGTGAAAAGGTTACCGTATCAAGCTGAAAAAGGTGTTCTTTGTGAACTCCAATCAAGTTATCTTTCACCAGTCACATCGTAGAGTGCCTAAATAAAGTTTTGAGTCAACTTTAACATATTCGTCTGTTGCATCTTCTTAGCAGCTACAACTATCGCAAATATAATAGATGTGGTTACACTGTTTACTGTCAGGAGTTTAAAGATGATTTAACTGCGCAGCAGGTTCCCTAGTTAGATAATTATTTATTTATTTAGCAGAACCTTTATCCAAGGTGACTTACAGAGACTAGGGTGTGTGAACTATGCATCAGCTGCAGAGTCACTTACAACTACGTCTCACCCGAAAGACGGAGCACAAGGAGGTTAAGTGACTTGCTCAGGGTCACACAATGAGTCAGTGGCTGAGGTGGGATTTGAACCGGGGACCTCCTGGTTACAAGCCCTTTTCTTTAACCACTGGACCACACAGCCTCCTTAATGAGCTGTCTCTCTTCAGCCAAAGAAGCAGGCACTGTAAATTAAGACATTACCATAATGAAAAACAGCATGTAGCTGAGTTTTGGACTAAAGCAGGGTCAGCTGTTGCAGGTGAAAACTAAGTTTCTTTCTCAAACTGACCATTTTAAGGTGAAAGCAGAACACATAGAAATAACTGGGACTGTAATTTGGAAGTGTACTGCTGAGAAAAAAAAAAAAAACTAAACATTTCGGGAAATTTAAAATGAAATGCACTGCACATTTCACTTAGGTTAGCTCTCAGATTGTGCTAATGAAAATATCTAAAATGTATTGAAATGTGTTTGCTGTGGTGTATTTATTATTATTATTATTATTATTATTATTATTATTATTATTATTATTATTATTTCTTTCTTAGCAGACGCCCTTTTATTCAAAATAAACTGTGACATCTAATCATAAGAGCCGTGTTACATGCTGTCAGATCAGGACTTCACTAACACTGTGCATGGAAGCTGCAGCATGCTATTTCCCAGACATAATTAATGTGTTTTACCAATTCCACACACATTTTCAGCCAGTCTTGTATTGCAGGAGCCTTGATGTTCAATGTTAATTTTTCTTATTATTGATCTTGCCTTGTTGTGAGCAGTGCTGAAATAACGCTCCTTCAATGCACTAATGGAGTACTTTGTCAGAAACACTACAAGCAGCACTACTAGTCTAGCACATGCTTAAACCATGCAAAAATGCAGCAGAATGCACCACTTTCATCCTTTTTTTCAAAACCTTCCCACTGGGAAACCTCCCTCCTGCACACTCCCATCTCGGCGCTATGTGTCTCGATGCGATGGGTGCCCCCTACTACCTTGGAAGTGCCACATACTTTAAAACTAACTGAAAACCCTGTAGTTTGTATTATTTTTAACAGTAAATCAGCATTTCATACCACAATGACAATAACGCTCAACCAGAATATCCCCATATTGTATATAGGTAAAAATAATAAATGCTTCAACAGATTAGATCTTCAGAACCTTGCACACAATACTCGCCTTAAATACTGAGGCTCTATTGGAGACTCCAGCAGAATCATTGCACCAATCAATGGAACCAGCAAAGAGATCGCCAGCGTCACTAGCGTCACACGAAAAACCTTCCCGCTGTAGGAACTGAAAAGCATTAGACACATGCTTTAATTATTCATTTATACATAACCCTGAATATTCAATCATAGCAATTACTATGAGAAAATAAGAAAGGACAAGCAACTTAAGGAAGAGGCCAGTTTTCTCTCAAGCTGTAGCTTTTTGCATTATGTGCCCGTGTAAAAGCATAGCAAAGTGTCGTACAGCATAGTGAACACAGAGTAAAGCACGGGCAAGCATGGTGAATCACTCGGAACTAAAGCAATAAAATGATTTGTTGTAGTAAAGAACACCTAAGGCCTAAATAAGGAAAGTGATGTATGCTTTAAAAACAGTGTTGAAATTTAACATGGCAAATGTATAAATCTTGCCAATTTGCTGCAGTAAAATATTTAATTGGCCATTACAATTACATCCTTGACTAGGGTTGCCAACTGTCTGGTTTTCTGGTACACTGAAAAACGGACACGCATTGCCTGTTAACACTCCGTGCCAACACTGCCGAAAGGTGACCACCGGCTCTGTGCCAGTGGTGCAAATTTCTCTAAGTCAATAATGTGTGTCCTTTTGCATCTGTTTAGGTATGTCACCTGTTCCATGCCTGTTCACAATCTATTCTAATATAAATATTTTACAGTAACTGCCTTAAATGTTTATGGTGCCACTGTCAATGAGCTATCAATATGATACAGTAACCTCCTTATATTACAGTAAAACTTAATACAAACCATTAATTGCCACGGGTAGTTCTCAGTTGCAGCAGCTTGTATGTATTAAAACGATAACAAATTATAGTACCTATTGTAATAATTATAGAGTTTAAATATAGACAAATACTTGGCATGAAAAGGAAGATGTTAAATGTTTTAGTCATTAAAAACTGAATGCACATTCACATCTGACCTTGAAAGCAATGGGCATGTATTTAATCTGCAGTACACACGGCCTTGCTCCACTTGGGGCACAAGTATTTCAACAAAAATGTAAATGACTTGAATTTAAAAACACAGACAACAATACCGTGGATGTATACCCCTCTTCTTGGGTATTTGGTACAAGCCAACAAGCGTATAATTACAGTACAATTAATTTGCCTGCAATTTGGTAAAACATATAGGGCTGCGTCATGTACAATGGCTTACTAAGAAGATATCAATTCTAGTAATACAAAACTTCTGCGGGTAATGTTACCGTTATGATTTGAGAAGATCTGCACATTCTGAAATAACGCTAGCGTATTAAGTAATCCACACAAAATTCTGCTAAAATGTTGGTCTTGTTGAAGGGGCGAATTATGAATATTGAATAAAAGTATAATTAAAATAAGCTTTGAACCTGTACTAATTTCAATTATTTTCATTCAAATGTCTTCCCAATGTATCCAAAATATCAATTTAAAGCACAAAGATGTATGTCTAAGAACACGAATTAGTTACTATTAAGAAAGTGTAAAGACAGAGTAAATAAATAAACGGCGTTGCACAGCTGAAACCATGGTTACCTGCTGTTGTTTTCTGGTGCCTGTGGCTCGTCGGTTATTATCTGAGGTCTGATCAGCCTTCGATAGCGCAATCCATCTGTCTCATTCATCTTGCAATATTATTAAATCGGTATTGTTAGCTTCACAGACAAAACATCTACACTACTGCCCTGCTCACAAAGCACCCGCACTCTGCAGAACTGCATTGATGTGACAGGAACACAACCAGAATGAGACGCAGGACGATGAAGTCATTGAAACGTCACACTCAGTAACACCACCCACTTCATTTAACCCGTTCCACACAAACGTGCTTAATCTAATTTGGAAACACACATATACATATACATACAGTTGTTGGCCAAAGTTTACATACCCCAATAGAAATGTATAATTTCTAGAAATTTCTTAAAAACAAATAATTATAGGAAAAATCTTTTGAAGCAAAGGGTTTGCTTTTTAGGAGGCAGTGTGGTCCAGTGGTTAAAGTCCAGGGCTTGTAACCAGAAGGTCACTGGTTCAAATCCCACCCCTCCCACTGACTGACTTACTGTGTGACCCTGAGCAAGTCACTTAACCTCCGGATAAGATGTTAAATCAATGTCCTATTTTAAGTGACTCTGCATATAATGCACAGTTCACATCCTGCCTCTGTAAAGTGCTTTGTGATGGTGGTCCACTATGAAAGGCTCTATATAAAAATAAAGATTATTATTGTTATTATTATTATTATGTGGATGGGGGAAAAAAAGTTACAAGAAATAGATTTCTACAATTATTTATTTCAGCATTTTTAAATGCTCATTCAAAAGTATTCCTATGCTTTTGCTGCTATGATAGCATTGTCTACAAGATGCTAGAAGTATAGGCTTTTATACACATGACACGTGGATCATTTAAACCAAATTGAACAATTAATTGATGGATTGGCCCACAAATCAAGGCCCACAGTTTCCTCCATCCCATCAACATTCTTATATCGCTGGAATGGTGGGAGCCAGGAACCAGTTTGCATGCAGGGGTAAACTAGAATAAAATAAAACAGCAATGTGGCACGGGGAACCTCACCCCACCACAAGGATCAACACTGCTTTTTGTGGGAATGAAGAGTTGTACTCAAGTCATGCAGTTCGCACTCAGAGAGTACTGTGAATGCCAGCTGGTGATCAGTGCTGACAGCTGCTGAGATCACATTGCAAAACCCCTGCCACTGGCTTTGCCCTTTATTACACTCAGAACCATATTTTTAAACACATGTCCACTTGACCAAATAACTGTTGAAAATTGCTCAAACAACTAGGTCGGGATTGCTAAACCTATGGTAATGCAACAGTAATGGAAAACAGAAAGAAATATAAAAATGTGAAATGCATACTAATTAATAAAATGCATGTAATTAATAAAAACAAATACAACATAAATACAAAATTGCTAAGCTGTATGGATTAATCATTTTACTTTAACTAATTTTTAACACAAGTACATTTGATTTAAACTTAATTTGGGCTTACATTTAAACTGACTTTAAAGTACAAATTGTATTCAGCATAAATGACTTGTGCAAAACAATTGCACATTTTACATAATCCACTAGGGGGCTCCAAATCACTGTACTATCAATACCTATATGCTTACCTATTATTCTCAGCAGCTGTCTTATATTTTTTGTTTCAGTTTGTGGTATTACGTTTGATAGTACATTTCCAGGGGTCTCTGTCACAGGATACTGTCTACAGATTGATTTAATGAACCACAATCCCCTGTCATTTTCCATGAACTGTGACTCAGTTCATGATATGTCACAAACTGGAGGCTGCAGCCAAAGTCTAGAAAAGAACCATTTATTTAAACGCTGAGTTCTCTATTCGCAAAGCTGTAACGTGACTTATTTAAAGTAGAATGTTCTATTTTGATGGATTTTAATATATTAAAGAAGCCAACAATTATCTAGAACAATTTCATCAATACTTGCCTTTTATCTGAATTCTGATTCTGCATGTGTCTAGTTTTCCCTGATAACTCCCAAAGAGAACTTTAAAACACCTCAGAAAGTATGGACCATGTGCAATGATGCTATTTTCACGTGCAAAAGTTTTATGAGCACTAATAGGGTACCCCAAATATTATGGACAATAATATGCATTTATTCATCAGTCCCAAGATGGCAGTATATTTGACTGTGATGCTGTGGGTTATATAAACAAGGTTGCTTCAATGTTGGTATAAGTAATTGTTTTCTTCACAATAGCTTTAGTTTTATAATAATTTATAATAGTCTACATTGTGTAATGCAAATAGGTAGGCAACTAAGGGTTTTAGTTTTTGGTTTTAACTGATAAAAAAAAACACCACTGGAATATACTTCTTAATTTGTGATCAGTTAGAACACGTATAGTGCAGTTTACTGTATTTTGTTGCAATAGTTACAGCGCAGTCTATGGTGTTGAGATCTGTAAAGCAGTACATTTAACAGAAATAAACTTTCAATTATCCAAATTGTTGGGATAAAAGCCCAATAAATTCTGCAAAAGGAAAATAAATACAAAAAACAAGCCCCTTGTTATATAGCTAAACTGAATAAATTAAGAAATAAACATGGACCAAGATGTTTATTGGGAACAGTCTTTCAAAGGATACTTTTTTTTTTATCCTACCCTTCCCCTCTTCAGTTTTGTTGATCCAATAATGATACATTGGCACTGATGTAAGGAAATGTGCAAAGTGATTTACAGCTGCAAAGCACCCATATTGCAGCCAAAATCGGTGTTTCACACGCGTAAACCATGTTTAGCTGCTATAAAGTGAGACTTTAGCGGCCACTAAAAATGTGTTATATGTAAAGAATGGTTTTCACCTGCACCCGCTATCAAATTAGCACTTTGCTATCATTAATAAGCACATTATAATAAGCTGTAAGGATTTTGCCTTACACTTGGGCAATAGCTGACCCTCCAAAAACTTTGCACCTCCTCTTACAAGGTGCAAACAATTGTAGAAGTGAGTAATTACGAGCTGTATAAAACCACACACCTTCAGAGATGCTTGACTATTGTTGAGGACAGGCAGGAAAACCTTCAGAGGAGAAGGGCAAGGCAGAAAAGACCCAGCATATTCAAGATGCCGGAGTATGCAGTGGTAAGATGTTATTGTCTCACTCCACAGGTCATCCAGACCTAATAGCTGAATTTCACCTTTTCAACACCCGGTTGACTGTCCTCCTGGTAACACCGACAGCATTGACTTTCTCCACTATAGAGGACCACATGGCCTCTTTGGTAGCATAACCGATGTTGGCTGAGGCTTTTCCAGATAACTCAATTTCATGCTGAGTGACCTCAGCCGCAAGGACTCTCAGCTCCTCCTCAGAAAACTTTTCTGTTCTTTTCCATGCGCCAACAGTACTTTGCTGGCCTTCCTCTGACATATTTTTTTGTTTGGTTTGATTTTCGTTCTCCACAAATCTCATACAGCGCCTACTGCTCTCTGTAGGCCCTCCTCCATTCCGAACTCACCTCACCTCTGGGCTGTAAATGTGGCCGCTAAATACCCCGATGCACAGGCAGCGCTCATTGCGACCCTCATTATCATGATTGCAGCTCATTATTGAGTGTATATTGAGTAATCTGCATTGCTCTTAAGCTTACACAGGCCACAGTGGAAAATAATTGCCTGGCCGCTCGACAATTTGGATAATGTCATTTAGAGAAGTGAAGGAGCTTCAAGTGAAGTGTATCTTAAATGTAATTCTACATTCATCAGAAAGCAGTAATGAAAAATCTATTTTTTAACCAAATACATTTTTCATTGAAAAACATCAAAACACAAGTTGTATTTATGTCATTTATGTCATTTGATACATTGCATTTAAACTTAGCTTTTGCTGTTATCAAAATTTGAGTAAATTACCATAACTGTGTATCATAACGTAGCCTGTACTCAAATTAGGACAATGGCACTACAAAAAGAAATATATGTTGAAATGTTTAAAAGTGTTTAACTGCATGGGGGCTGTGAGTTGCACATTCTTAATAAAGTTCCACACAAAATACATTGACACAAAACGTTTGTTGTTGTTTTTTTTATTAATATTTGTAATGCATAGTGATGCAAATTTGCTGTCACAAACAACATTACCCAGTAAAACGTTCAACATCCATATAGCTAAAGTGCTTGAGATATAAATACCAATAGACCAACATGTATGGTCTATATAGTTTAAAGTTATTTCTACTTTGAGTCCAAAAAAAGTAGGCAGTTATATATATGTATATGGCTTTTTTTTACTATTGTGCATAAGGACATTCAAAAATATACAAAACCATTGCATAATAATACATCTATAGAAGTATTATTTCGCTGTCAGTGTTTGTGTTCCATTCATTCTAGCCTAGTAGAAAAATATTGCTACGGGTGTTTCTTATAAACGCATATAAAGAAAGCTAAAGCTTTGTAAGAGCTACATTATATACAACACGTGAAAAACTTTCAAGAGAGGTATGGTTTGAATGTAACGTTGTATATGGACGTTGAAGTCATACATTTCTTGATATTCTGTATTAAAAGATGTGCATTTTCTCCCAAATACTGTTTAAATACAAATGGATCCAAAAACCCTGTCACTGACATTTTAAATTAATATACATACAATTATAATTTATTTATAATTATTATTATTTTAGAATATATTTTAAGAGGCTCATATGATTCGGCGCTTATTGCCGTGCTGTATTCACTTCTTACTAATAAGATTGCTGTTCTTTTTCACACCATAATGTTTCTCACAGTCACAGTGTCCGTTAACACTGCATTATCTACTATATGTATTTAGCTTTCGCTGTCTGATTCGTTTTGTGACTTCATGTTAGACGGTTTCAAAGTGCTTTTGTTGTCCTGTTTTGCAGTGCTGGAAAGGTCAATTGCCGTATTCTCTGACTCGTCCATTGTATTTGCATTATTTTCCCACTGGATGTCGCTGTCTTTTACTTTCGTTTCTTCTAAACCGGATTCGGAATTACTTCCTTCTGACACGTTGCTGGGCTTCTTTGCTGGATCTAAAGACTTTTTGTGCATACCTAACAAAAAAAAAAGTACGATTTTAGGTCGCAAATGTATTTGTATTGGCTACTGGTAAACTTTAAATTAGGCAAGCAATTTGTTGTTGTTGGAGTTATTGTTGATGATGATGATGATGATGATGTTTTGTAGATTTGCATAAATTGCTTAGGCAATATTAATTCACTATCACTAAAAGCTAAATGATTTAACATAACAATTCAAATAATCATTGCACGCATGATGCAGTGAGTTACGGCAACATTTTAAAACAGAAATGGAAGTATTCTCTCACCTAGCAGCCAGGGGGCGCAAGATCCCATCATTCCAGTTTTCGCTGAGTTGATTATTGATTCTGGAAGCGGAATGGAATGCCTCACCATTGCTCCATATAACCCGTATTCAGCCATCACGCTGCTTCTACCCCAGCATTTCTCGCGCTTCCTCCATTTTGCTCTCCGGTTCTGAAACCACACCTAGAAAAGAAATCACCATAACATTAGACATATTTTACAAAAACCATGTTCCGCATGGCTGACATTAGTTTACAATATTTTGCAAATTACAAAAGCCATGTTAAAAGTTTTTTTTTTTTTCAAACTTGCAGAAATTAGGCGTGTTTTTTAAAACTAGTGCGTTTTGTGTCATCAAATTAATTTTGGAATAGGCCTACATTATTATTTTTGTTAAAGCCACAAACACAGAAATCAATAATAATTTCAAAAAGAATACACATGTTTGAACAATCATACCCTGTGTTCGTCTGAATACAGGTTATGGCTGTTGCCAAACTCAACCGCACGTTTCGGTTAAATTCCACGTCTCATGATGATATTAACCTGTATTCTGTCTTCAGGCAATTCCGTTTTCATGGCTAACATTTCTCTTGCATAGACATCGGGGTAGTGAGCTTCGTGGAACGCCTTCTCCAACTCATCCAGCTGAAGAGCAGTAAATACTGTCCTGAAAATCAGAGGGAACACGTTGAGAGAAAAGAGTAGGCTGCCAGAAATACATTGAAACAATATCCACATTCACAGTGCAAATCAAGTGTTTAAAACCCAAACATCAATCTTAAACAACAAATTAAAAACTCTTTACACTGTTAAGCTTATTTTGAAAACATTTGTGTTTTTTGGTGTGTCACGTCTAAAACAATAAACATTAAAATGTGGTGTATATAGGCTAATTCTTAAACATTCAGTTTTACAGCACAGCTTTTTTTTTCATCTGTTCGCTTGTGTACTCATTCATTAGTATCTTGACAAATATATACTTCTGTTCCTTAACATTTTAGAAGAAAAAAATGCCAAATGTATGTGTGTTGCTAATTATATATGTACAGGTAACAAAGCACGTGAGAGGTCTCGCTATCCCAAATGATGTAAAAAAATAAAGTGTAAGGATAAGGTCTGGTCAGCAGGTGTCATGTCTAATATTTGTGTTTAATTAGGTATTCCATAATGACTTGTTTTTAACTTACTGCTAAATTATCCCATTAAAAAAAACTCAAGAAATATTTTAAAAGAAACTGAGATACCTGTGTCTCCTCTTTTTCCTTTTATTTTGGGAGTTTGCTGAGTTTAAGTGGTTCAGGTCGCCAGAAAAACAGTCATCGTCTAAAGGATTAAAAGAAAGACTTTTTCATGTTGCCATTTAATGTTATAGTACAGGTCTTTAAGATGACTATTAATCTGTGGTTTATAACAGAAGAAAGATGCAATTAAAAAGATTACTTCAATGTTGTCAATGTGGCACGTGCAAGTTGTTAATTTATAGGTGTAGGCTAGGGCATTTATATGAAAGTTTAAACATATAACTGTAAATGTTACAGTGTTAAAATACACGTTACGCTAAAAAAAATGTATCATTACAATAAATGCACATAGAATATAACTATCGGTACATTGAACATGGTGTTTTGAAGCGTGTACTCTTTGAATAAAATTAATGGTTGCTGATTATTTACAAAACTAGGCTACTATTGCGCCATGTTTATGGTACACAACAATTCTTAAAACAAAATTAAACGTGTAGCTTTTAGTGTAGATTTTCTCCATACTAGTATTTTAATACTGGAAACTGTGTATGGATTATATCTGCACAAAATTAGCCGGGTCATTATGGGGGTTAATGATACGAAAGGAACGCGTTTTGTTTCAGCACCTTTCAAAACGAATAGCTCTCAATGGACAGCTCCCAGGATAAATGCGGCAAAGTGCACGTTTCACACAGAATTCTCAAAAACGGGTAGTTTTCAACTTTCTTTTTAAGTTACTATTGGGCAATATAAAACGAAAATGTTTCACCATACATTTCTGAAATAAAGCACTCTTCTCAAACTTTCATTTTGAAACATAGCAATGTAGGCATATATTATTATTATTTAGGCTTATTTGGTTAAGAAAATACAACTTTAAATGATTAATGTGTATGTATTTAAATGTCTGCTGTCAAACACAACCAAAAACAATGCAAAAAAAAAAAGATCAAGAGCAATAAAAAAATGAAAAAGTACCAGAGTAGTTTTCCTTGTGTTGCTCCACATTCTGCATAATCTGTCTTTCTGTCCTAGTTTGAAGAACAGGGATGTGACTCGGAAGGAAGCAGGGTGCTCCTGAGGTTTGCTGGACTGCCAAACTGCACAGGAACCCCAGACCGAGGGGCAAGGACCCCCCTGAAAACGCAAACCCCCCCATCCGGGCGTCGTGACCCTCTACATTATAACCGACTCCAGAACCATCGAAGGGTTGCAATTCGGTCTCCAAACCAAGGAGATCAGTGATGGCGAAGCCCTTAGATCTAAAACCAGATGCGTTCAGTCTGACTGATTTCTCGTTTCCAATGCTGGGGGCTAAGGCTTTTCCCTTTGGTTTTCCATCAAAGGCCTCCTCTCTTCCAGTCATGGTTCTCATCTATCTCTTAACTTTCCCTTTCTTGACCTGCAGATCACAACGATGGAAATAGTGCGGGTATTGGGAGAACAATTTATCGTGTTCCCAATCCACAAGTATAAATCCCGGGTCCAATCAGCTCAAAGGGGCGATCTGTCCCCGCTAAAGAGGCGTTTCTCTTTTTTTCAATCCAAAAGGATTAATTGCCTTCAATTTTTACTCTAAATCCGATAAGGATTTTTTTTTTTCTTAATTGGTCATAAGTCTGTTTGAGACATATTACCATAAAAGCACTGACACAAAGTTTGGAATTGCTATTGTATGGGACACCTATAGACAAAGTATATGAATTACATTTTATATACTAACCAGGCCTACTACAGTATACACAATTATACTAAATAATTGTGATTTATTAGTACAGTTATAGTACCTCTACTATTCACATTATTTTTCTTCCTTTAAACGTGCATATTTAATTTATAGTATCCTGTGAAAATCCAGGTTACACTTGGTTTATGAGTGGGAATATATGTAACTCTGCACACTAAATATGTACCTTTTAAAATATGTATATCAAATGGTACCTTGATCCTACAGGCTAAAGTAAAAGTATACCAATTACAAATACAGGCTAATAGTACTTTTTGTTGTTGCTGTTTTTGTATGAATGAATGTTCAGTCAAGACATACAAAAACTAACCAGGGGATCGTTTCCCAAAAGCTACTTCAACCAAACCAAAGATGAACGTTTAGGAACCGCAGTGTTTCCCGAACAGCATCGTAACTCCAGTAGCTCTTGAACTACTTGCGTTGACGAGTGCTCTGAGGTAATCGCGAAATGTTCGTGGAGGAACTTACGCTTTAAAAATATAATATTATATTACTTTTCTCTCTCTCTCTCTCTCTCTCTCTCTCTCTCTCTCTCTCTATATATATATATATATATATATATATATATATATATATATATATATATTAATACAGTACATTTAATAGCATACCATCGACATGTATTTAAATTGAATGAATGAAAAATAATTGATTAGTATTTTTTAAAGGTAATTTCAAATAATTTTATGTGTTTTAAACATGCCTACGCCCTTAAGTGCGAATACGATGCACTTCAAGATAGTTAGTTTCACGTGGGGTTTTGGGAAACGCACGTAGATCGATCGAAAGCAGTTGTAGTGAATCGTAAGAGTCATCTTCAAACACCAAGAGCTAACGTTATCGAGAAACGAACCAAACCACAGACCGGCAGCGCAATGCACAAGTGCTATATAGTGTAGAATGAAACTCTACACTCATTAAACCTTAAAGTTGTCAGGTCATCAGATTAATCAGGGCACGCGTTTCTGGTGACATACATTTTGACACGCAGATGCAGATTAACCAACAGAAGGCTGGTAAATCAGTGCCGTAACAGAATATTTGTAGTCTGTAGTCAAACTTGCCCATGGCATCCCCAGAAAATACTTTAACCTTCTCTTTTGTATAGGAACACAATACATATGTAATATACGTCAGTGATCTTTCGTTGTTGTGGTTAGAGAGAGAGTAAAACCCACAGCCAGTATATTAAACAGTTCATTTCACTGCAGTACAGTTTATCTTACTTGTTTATGATTGGCCTTTTCTTTTCGTTTTTAGGTGGCGATTCCTAGTCAAAACTCGACTAACAAAAATAAAAAGAAAAACTTTGAGAACATCTTCTGTTTACCAAATATATTGTTTTGCTTACCAGTCACTCAGTCCTCATTTGGCCATGTAGCTGTTTTGTAATTGTTTTCATATCTTTTGTGTATAGCTGTGCTGTTAAAAATATATAGGCTATACATATGTACATAGTTTTTTTTTTATTATTTCAAAACATGCTTGCAAAGATTGGATCAAGTTTATGCTAGACCAACATTTGCACCTGTACAACAATTACCAGCCTCGTTTGTTTATGCAAACAATTTACAAACAGCTTACACCGACTGCTTCGGTGCGGATGGATCTCTTTTTGATTTTGACTCATTCTAACGTGTAGATTAATCAAGGGCCTTCTGATAAAGATAATTACAAGGAGAGCGCGCATTAACTTTACATTATTAAAGAAGGACCCCAATCTCTCTCTGCAAGCTGTTCCCGGGATTAACAAAATAATATCTTTCATTTAGGATAATTGTAATTTGAATTGCAGGGGTATTTATGGTTTGTTATTAATGTTTCCAGCTTATGTTAGGTCACAAAGGAGTGGAGTTTAGAGCCAGGTATAATTATGTGGTATTTGTATAGAGAAAACAAAGGGGCGCTGCATAACATAAATGTTGTAACAATTTAACATTTTCAATAACCTAATTAATATCGCGAGATGCATAATTATTTATTTAATAATCAAAGGATTCAAATGATGTATTTGAGGAATACAGATTTTTTTCTCTCTAAAAATAGTACTTGGATATATATTTTATAAAACTCTAACTCTAAAACTCTTTAACATATCTATAAGAATATATCGAATATATAGGGGTGAAGTTACCAATTCCACGAATCAGACACCAACTTTCACTGGAAAAAAAGCAGCTGGAACCGCACAAAAACCAACGTTAGCATGATGAAAACAACAGAAGACAAAAGCATGTATTTTATAATGTATTAATTCAAGCATCTCGCAGATATTTACGTATTTACAAGCATAAGTATACAAGCCCTTTTTGATGTTGTTATATTTTAGAATAAAAACAGATAGAACTTAAAAAGATGAATAACAAATGCTGGTAGATCTATTTATTTATTTATTTATTTATTTATTTATTTATTTATTTGTTTATTTATTTTTATTATTATTATTATTATTATGATTATTATTATTATTATAGACCTGTTTATTTGTTTGTTTGTTTTTTAGATGCAAGGGGGCTGTTTAAGAGCAACTTCAAAGATGACGTTACAGTTTTTAAGGAGACCCGAAGTATGAGATGTCAAATCTCAGCACCACAGACGATGCTTGTCCAACCTATAGCTGATTAAAATTCTGTTTCGTAGAGGATAGCAGAATGAACATTTCCAAGCACTAAGATACCGTGGGGACATATTTTCAGAAGTGTTTACTGCAGTGTAAGGTTTGCTTATTACTAACCTAATACGATTTCCTGAAAACTGAAATGTTAATGGATTATAATTCATGTTCATGGATTGTCATGTTTTTTCCCACCACATATTTATTTATTTATTTATTTATATATTTTTAATGTGCCACTTTAAGGTCCATTGGAGCTCCTGCACTGCCACAGCACAGCCACCTGGACTTTCCCTTGGAGCTCCTGCACTGCCACAGCACAGCCACCTGGACTTTCCCTTGGAGCTCCTGCACTGCCACAGCACAGCCACCTGGACTTTCCATTGGAGCACCTGCACTTTCCCACCACCTTAACCCGTGTGTTACTGTGATTATTGTTTTATTATTTGAAGCCGTCTTCTCTTGCTTGGGTACTGCAATCCCACCGTCTTTGCTCCTTCAATACTATTGCTGGTAGCGGGGGTAACTCTTTTAGAAACGTCACTTTAAATGATTCATAGTTTCAAAAGAAAATATGAAGACAAGATTTTGTTATTGTAATAAAATTATTTATTATTCTGAGTTCTGACGTTCTGGGTTTTATGCTTAACAACCGACCTAACGATAATGGGGGAGTTTCCATGTGTGTTCTAATTTTCTTTCGAGACATTGTGCTCGAGCCAAATGAAAAATGACCCTGTAGATTTCGGGTTTCCATTGGCTCAGTTTATTTTACTGGAGAAGACTCTCTTTTCAGCTGATGTCATGCAAATGAAGGGGGAAGGAGGAGGTTGATATGCAAATTAGCCATGCGTTTGTGGTTTCCATGCACAGAGAACAGGTACAGGAGAGAATCCATGGTTGTCAGGTGATATCTTGTTTGAATGAAACTCTAAAGCACAGTGTTAAGCTCATGTAATAAAGCTGTGATTTGTAAATGCCTCGTGCCTGGTTGTTTAATAATGTGTTTTACTGCTCTTGCCCAAATTGTTTTTCAAATGTCAATTGGTGGGGTGGCGTATCGTTAGTAGTCCAGTATTGCACTGTGTATATGCACTATAATTCTATGTTTTGTTCTGGTTAGGCATCTCGACCAGTTTAAAAATGAAATAAAAAGTGGAAAGGCATTCAGATGACTCCAAAAGGCCGCCATTGATTAAAAAAAAACGATACACCCTACACAAACATTGGTTTGACACATGGTCCGCACTGTAGTAATATCTAGCTATATCTAACATTATCAGCGCTGCGAGTACAACAGAACCGCAACTTGTGGAAATTGCAAATAAAATAAATAGGCTACATCTATTTAGGCTAGATAGTTGTTAGCTTGGTTTGTTTTTATTATCTATTAATGAAATTATATTAATTGAAAAAAGGCAAGAGAGAACCAGACTGTTATTATTGTAATTATATATTTTTTGAATGGGGGAAGTTAGCAAGGTAATGTTCCTGCGTGGGGTAGGGGTAGGCAGGCATGAACGCCTTTTAATGTTGTTCCTGTTGTTAAGCAGTAGGAGTAATCGGAAGCAGTGGTAGGCTATTTAAAAATAACAGAAGCCAGTTTTGGCTTTAGTGCAGTTGGCTACAATATTTTTTATTCTTTAAAAACTTGTTGTTTATTGAAATTAATTTTCAGCTTTCATATTGAAGCTTGTTGTATACTCATTCAATCGAACAAGTATTGAATTAATTTGCTTGTATCGTTCAAGACGTTTTTCAAATCAAGTAAGCTTATTTGTGTATAAAAAATGACAATAGAGTCGTAGATCGTCTTTTGCAGCCAGTGTCATCTTTGGCCCTGTCCACACTATGCCTTTAAACCGTACATTACATACATTTAAGTAACTAAAGAGTTAGCACAGTACATCCCAAAGTAAAATCTCCTGGCTGGAGCCCGCTACCTGAGTGAACACCACAAACCCCAACATCACTTGCCATCACAGCGCCAGTACTTTCTGTAACTTGCCTTTGATTATAGTTGAATCTGCAATGCCCATTTTTTCACACAATGGTGTATATTCATGTACTACTTTTTTTTTTTTGGTTTTCTGTTTGACTGTGTATGCTGAGAGCAAAGCTTCTGTTTTACTGTTCCAGAGTGGGATGGAATACTGTAAGAAGGTTCTGGTCACGTCAGCTTTGGAATATTGGCTTTATTTTAGATGTAATAAAGTCAGTCTTTGATATATATTTTAGAGACACCTGTTTGAAAATGCTATCAGGACTGTAAAGGGAAAGCAAAATCAAGGGATGGAAAATAAAGCTGTTCTATAAAAAGAACAAAAAGTAGTTTACACTAAAAAAATGAGTCCTACATCTTCCTCTTCATTGAAGTACTGTTGAAAAAGAAAGGCTCAGGATCCACAGAAGCTTCTTCCCTTAGCCTCTCTCTGGGTCCGTCCCCCCTTTCTGAGGGCTTCAGAAGAGGCTGCAGTTGTGCAGAGGATTGCTGTCGCTAACTGTGTCTTGCCTGCATCTTACAAAAGGGATTCAGAACCTTGCTCAGTCATTTTTTCCCAGAGCTTCTGCAATAGAGATAGTCCCACAATCTCTTTGATTACATAAGTAAAGAAGTCTCACGTTTTCACTCACTCTATTGGCAGTAACGTTTCAATTTCCAGATCCTTTCTTAAGGCAATTTTGGTTTACATGTAGATTTCCTTTGCAAATACTGCAGTGTGAGTACAAAGTGCTCATAAGTTCAGTGTTGGTATATTTTTGGGAGGTATTGGAGCTACACTATACAAGTTCAGCAACTCTGTCAATGGGTCTTCGTATTGTACAAAGCTGTTAAGCACTGCATTCATTTCTTTGTACAAAATTATTTCATGGACCCATCATGTTTGTAATTTCTTTCTCATTTGTATCTCATCAGTGATTGTTTAATGCATCTCCTCCAGCAATTGACCACTGATTTGAATTCAGCTCTCAGCTTACTTAATAAATAAATGTGTACTGTACTTCATGTTTGGACAAATAGTCTTGATAAGTTTATAATGCAATGGGTGGGGGGGATAGAAAAAAAATGATCCTCAAGAACATGAAAACCCTACATGGAATGCAGTTAAAGCATGTTTCATCTGTAACTACCAAAAACAGAAAGGATTCCAGATTTGTAGTCTTTTTATAATATAATATTGACCAAGTTCTTTGGCAGTCTTTATTAGTCAGTATTTATTGTCTCATAAAAAATCAACAAAAGTAATTTTCTAGCAGCTTTAAAGTGGTTTATGTTAATTTCCATCTTACTCTCTTATATAATCCTAATGAAACCGTGTGACATGACTGTCATGTCGGTGTACAGGGGGGAAAAAATCTGACATGCTTTTTTCTAATAATACAAAATGGTAAGCACAGCATGTTTGTTTTGGGTAAAAAAAAGTTGAAATCTCATCCAATTTCATATTGTCATTTGTAACAGAAAACTAAAGCCTCTGAAAGCACACATGACTCATGTTTTAATTCTGATGATGGATTATAATTATACCAAGAAAGGATTTATCGATTACTGGAGATAAATAATGTAGTTTTAGGTTTAGGGCTCATAGCTTGCATGGCTCATATCCTGATCCAGGATTGCATGGCGTCCGTTGGTTATTATTATTATTTGTATTATACGTTTTTTCCTCTGCACATATACTACATTAATGCAGTTAGTTATATTTTAATAAAGTTAAATGAATACAGTTGACCATGCACTTTCATTCGCTATACAGGGCTCAGATGTGCAGTTTTGAAAGAGGCACATGTTATAGCAAACATATATTGTCATTATAAAACATGATATGCGGTACTACACTAGGTCAGTCTGGAAGTGTTTTACTTCCTACAGTAGGTCATTTTAATTCAGGATCAAAATCTGTTATTTGCTAAAAGGCACGTCAGTCAATTGGGTAAAAAGTAAGCTAGTTAATGGCAGGAAATAAGGGGTTAAAAGGGTGGGGACAAATTAACTCTCAAGAGAAATGACCAAATTTTAATGTGAGTGTAGGTTTCTGCAATGCAAATATTTCTGTTTTAATAGTATCTTAATATAAGTCAACTTGCAAACTTGTATTTAAGTGTCATGTTTGCCAGTACAGATGGAAAGGTGTAATTCATAAGACTTTACATTTCTTTATCTTTAATAAGCATATTATTTAGACTTTACCCCTCACACCATTACACCAATTTTAAAAATAAGAATACAATCATTTTAAAAGAATGCATCTAACAAAAACTATTTGAGGCAACAATTAAACTGTTCCTTCATGCTAGTTTTATATCATTACAATATTTCTTTGGATGTCAGAAAATGTGCCCAACATTTCCAGGTCCCGCCCAGGGTCCCAATACTGCATGACAGTGAATATGCAAATGAGGAGCTCACAGGAAGCTGCTTCAGAACTTATTTCAAAGCGAGAAAATGTCACTACTTCAAAAATACTCTGTGTATTTGGTAGAGCAATGTATGCACCGCAATGTATGCCCTGGCTGACAAATGAAGAGCTCAGGTGGGAAATGAAAATGAAACATCAAAGAATGAATGGCTTGGTGCAAATCCCTGGAGAAGTGTATGAAAAACTGTCCACAAGTGGCCAAGTAGATCTGTATGAATAGCCCCAATATGTAATGAAGAAAAGAAACAAAACAAAGGAATTATTATTATTACCATTGTATTATTTTAACTGGTAAGACACAAGTTATAAGTCATGAGAGTCAGATTTATGATTTCCATTACATGCGAGTAGGTGTTTAAACTTAATGCTGATATTGGACTCAGCTCTCGCCAAGATAAGCACCAACTAAGACATAGCTTATTTTACTGCAAACTAATGTGATCCATCTGCATTTCCGGATGTAGATATCCCTCTATCTGGTGTTGATGGCTGAAGTGTAATGCTGGCTCCAGGGATCAACCACAGTGTGGCTTCCCTACCGCATCAGCATGACAACCATCTGGACTGCTGAGTTGGGTACTTCTCTGTGGTCTTCAAGTGGCCACCTTCCATCCTTGGTCTTTCGTCAACTAGCCCACGACACTTTAAGAGGGGTCGACAGTGATTCTGGCATCCCAGCATCACCCCCCTCCGTCCCCCACTCAGCTAAGTCCAGCTTACTTACCTTCCTTTACATCAACGTTTTGTTGAGACCGGGTTGTGGAGTGTGCCACAATCCTCGACAACCCACTTAATATTAACCCACTTAATATTTCTCAGACTGTACATAAAAACACATTTCCTGATAAACATTACAGCCCATATTTGTTCCACCGTTATACCAAGATATGTATGAGACTTGTTGGGTTATTTCCAAATGTTTTTCATGCAAACATTAAGAAAAAAAAGAGTGTGTGGAGTTGTTAGTTATTAAAGCATATTACATAGCCTTATTATACAATAAAATGATTGGTTTTACAGTCGAAGTGAACGGTAATAACGTGGTTTCAATATGTGTTGATCGTGTATATTGTAGCTAGTATAACTAAAAAACGTTCATAGAGAAGCCATCAAGAAGTTATAAATCCCATTAAAATGAAAGGTAACCAAATTTAAAATTTTCAACACCCCAAATAAACTTGCCTTTACATTAAAGATGCCATCATTGGGGATGCATTGGGGATATTCTAATAGGTAAGGCACAAGTGCTATCATTAACAGAAAAGGAACTGGGAACCTCTGGGAATGTATAGTTGCATGTATTGATGCATGTGCCATCGTCATTCTTGTTAGGCAACAGTGTTTGGCACTAAGGTCATGAGGGCTACCTTCTCTTCACCCCTGCACCCCTGCTGTTGTGTCAGAATGAAAACTAATATGAGTCAAGACTGGGGTACTGTTGTTTTCAGTGCTCAGTGGCTCATTAGGGCTGATTGATATGGCTGTAATGACTGTCTCAGCGAGAGGATGTCCGGAAAGTCTTGAACACAAGGCCCAGTTGGCTTGGATATATCCTGCAGTGAGCGACTACAAACCTGCTGAAAGATTGTCCGCTTCAATTAGCTCCACAATGCCACTATTATTTTTCTGCAGCATGCTTGTCTGGTTGACTTAGCTTATTAGATTGTGATCTCTTGTCCAAAGTGTGCTAATTAAAAAGAAATCATCAAGTCAATTAGGGAAACTCTCATTAAGGAGTACAAAGTATCACAGGGAAAGTTGTGCAAGCCAGACTCTCAACCGCCTTGAGGAAATGTTTAAAGCCACAAACTAATTACCCAATCAGAACAGGCCCTTTTGTATGGGAAGTGGAGCTGTTTACTCAGTCACTCACATGAAAGGACTATTGTGAAGAGTGTTTACAGTAATCCAGACACTTCATGCATTTGTATTTTATAAACAGTGTTTCTGTGTCTATACAATACATTACTAATTATAGTAAAAAACGTATAAGGACAATAATTTAATTTGCAAATTGCAATCCTGTATTGCTCTATCTGAATGGTTATCAATGTATAATACTGCTGTAGCTAAAACCTGCAACTCATTAAAAAGGAATAAAGGTTTGAGGGTTTTATACATGTGACAAAGTTTGGCATAAGGTTCTGCTACATGTAGCATGCTACTCGCAGAATACATTCACAAAGCTGAATATCAAAACTTTATTTAATTCATAAAACAAACTTTGACAGAAGGTTCTTTAAATAATTCATGAGTTAAATCTTTGCAAACAGAACCCAGCTTTTGAATTCTGCTTTTCCATTAGAATCCTTGACGTTCAGTACCATGCTACTGCAGCACTGCTGGCTTTGTGTGTATATAGTTCCTAAAAAAACTATTCCATTCTGGAAAAAACTCACAAATGTCTTAGCATACATGTTTATTCAACAGTGAGGACTCTCATTTAAATGTATGAGTGAAGTGCTGATAACAAAAGGACACGCTGGACCTGTCTGACCTCTTGATGATCAGCAGCACTCACAGCAGCAGATGCCTTGTTTGACTACATGATTATCGTGCAATCTTGTGCTCCTGCTGTCGACTTCCAGCAGGTCAATACTGTATTTAAAGATCTTTAAAGAGTAGTCTTACTCTTTAAGAATGATTTAACAACTAAAATGCAACATCTTGGCCTGGCCCATTGACAGTAGTCAAAAGTGAGGACTGCTATTTTTTTCAAAAATAATGTCCTTGGATCTAAAAATGATTTTGGTTTTTAAGGGATTTGTTGCAGTCAGCACCCATTCATCCATCCGCCTGTTATTAATCAGTCAGTCATTTTTTATTTAAGTCATCACATCCTGTGACTTTTTTAAAACTCAGAAGTTTAAACCACTCTCCTGGCCTCAAATAGAGCCCTTGGACTCATAGCTAACTACTAAGCATGTCTGGTACAACATAATGTAACCCATTAAACAATCCCCCTGTAACGCTCTGCCCCTAGTGAATGTAAGAAATACCACATCTGTTTTACGTCTTACTGATGCATTTCTTATATGCACTTGGGGCAGAGTATTGCCTACTCCTGCTGCGCCTCCCTGCATATGAACAGTGGACTGTCTTCTCCATTACTGTCAATCTAAGAATAAAATTCAATTTCATTTCAGTGATAACTGTGATATTAGAGCATTAGTATGTTTTTTTTTCCTCCCATATTTTATGAAATGGTAAGTGTCACAAGTAAAAGAAATGTTGTTGAAGCTGACACCCTGGGATCCTTCAAGAAGGTGCTTGATGAGATTCTGGGATCAATAAGCTACTAACAACCAAACAAGCAAGATGGGCCGAATGGCCTCCTCTTGTTTGTAAACCTTCTTATGTTCTTAAATTGGAAAGTCATATTTATAGTGGATTTATGAGTTACTTATGATAAATATCAATTTTTTCCCCCCAGTAATCAAAAAATCCAATATTCAGACATTTAAGCGTCATCCTGGTTGGAACCATGCCTAAGCTCTGCTTAAAAACGTTATGCTTGATAATTGTTTATTCATGTTTTTTTGTTTGTTTGTTCGGTCCAGGGATTTATTTTTCCTTCACATTGTATTCCTCGTTAAAATTTGTAATAATACCTGTCTCTACAGAAGGACTTACATGACATTTCAAGAGGGAAAATATCAGAATTAATGCTAAGCGCAGAGATATCTCTGGAAACAAATATTTCTTCATGTGATTACGGGACCTGAAACATGTTGCAATGTAGCCTCTTCATCACAGAGCCCTGCTACAGATGTCTTGGGTTAGCATTGGATGTTAAATGTCATCTCCGAAGCCACTTCCCATCTCTGTGGCACTGGCCACGCTCCTCGGTACAGTCTGTCTTCAATCTGTTCTTTCTGCTGAAACTAAAGCCTCCACTGTCACTTGTTGAACGAAACGCTCAGTCGAGGAGCCAAGCTGTACCCCATTTCCCAAGGCGGACAGGGCAACATGTCTACAGAAGGACTAGGAATATTTTTTTCTCTTGAACCCATTATACGTCAATGTACACAAAGCTAATATTTGCCACACTGGGTTTAGTTCTGTTAATCTGTTTATTTTCTCCTCCGATGTACAGGTTATTATGATCCTCCCAACTGAATGTGTAGTAAACAAAGTGACTAGGCTGCATCAGAGGTAATGCCTCAGAGCATCATCTTATGTACTTGTGCTTGCATGCCCCAACTGTGGTGGCAGGATTAGAGCAAATGGGGCTAACGACAGATTGGAAAGAGGGAAAAAGGAAAAATAAGAAGAAAATCGGTTTAAAAAATATGAACATTAATTCTCATTTTGCCAATGATTCCCCCCCCCCCCCTTTTATTCAGAGCTTGCCTTATTGTTAAAAACACCCCTTTATTTATGTTATATATGTTTAAGAGGCATGCAGCATCCAAATACATTTAATTTAACAGTAAAAGGAAAATATGTAATTGCATAATTTTCTAACCTTACAAAATTAAATAATCCTTGTTTTAGCATTACATCACAGGGCTCTAATTTCCTTAATCAAACTCTACATTTGCTTAGCAAAGTTTTATACTGTAGTTTGGAACATTGCAATTCACTCACATTCTGATGTTAGATTTGAATCAATGCAAGATAGTGCTTGAACAGTGTATTGTACTGTATGCCTGAGTTTGTGAATGCTACTCCTTGGTGACTGTTTCCCTTGCAGTGTCTGCTTCAAACTGACTTTCCCATTTAGAAATGAGACAATAGCTGTCCTGAAGTGAATTAAAGGCAGTTATAGTCAGGCACGTACTGGATAAAGTATTTAATCTAATCCACTAGCATGCCCTGCTGCAAAGATAATCCACGTGAATGAAGGCACCCTGTACAATTTTGCTCTGTAAATTGTGTTTAGTTTCAGGTGTTGATTATTTTGATTTCTGGCCACTTAAATGATCCCTGTCAAATTTAACACATCTGTTCCATGCTCAAAGATTTTGAGTGATTGATCTAATAAAGGAAAGAAGGATTGAATCTATATCATGTGATCTGGGGAGAAAATGTATATAGGTCATGTTATTTCAGAAGTATTATTAGGACATAATTTGCAGGACTTAAAGGGATAAACTAGGTATAAGTATATTACAATAATAATAAATAAAAGACCCAACTTTCATCAGCTAAGACTGAACTGTTCTGTAGATTAATAAAAAAGACATGTACAGTACATCTGGAACCATACAGTACTGTACTTGGTTGATAAATACATCTACCATTGTGTTTTACAATTTTACATCTGACCGCCTGTACAGTATGTCTGTCCATTTGTCAGTTGCACCCTACATGGTGAGCATGCCTTGATTTTGAACCACTTTTCACTTTTTTCATACACTCCTAGCCTCCTATAGAAATTTCAGATTGCATTTGGCTGTAATCAGATACATTTATATCAATATTTTTAACCTGCTACAATTAGACTATTTCATATAAATGTGTATCTTTCTGTATATTGAGGTAGCAAGAGATAAAACAGAACAGCATTTCACTTTTCTTTTTTATATAAATGTGTATTGTCATTATTATTATTAGGTCTACAACTTTATAGTAACTGTAGCTTTGACTAGTGTATATGTAGACTAGATAACATCTTTTATAATTTATTTTGCCTACTGTTATCACTTTATTCTTGAGCTCTCTATACCAGAGCTGCCAATAGGACCCTTCCTGGGATGACGCCCTTGTCCCGCCTACCGAGGGGTTAAAGCCGTCATTCCACGGAAGCCATTTCTCTTCTTGCCTCTCAAGACGGTAAGGTAAGGTAATACCCTCTGTGTTGATATCTGAGTGTATTTTGAAGAAGAGCTTTGAGTCTACTGCAGTTCCCTTGCCTTCAGGCTGAAAGCTGGCTTGTCGCTTTCACGGAATCAGTGACTCCTAATTCAGCCTTTTTCTTTCGATCTTTCCTCAGCAACCTACGCGCGCTCGTGTTGCAGGCTGTTGCTTTCCTATCTGTGGTATGTGAGTTGACTGCCTGTGCACTATTGATTTAAAGGAGTGAGTGTTGCTGTTTTTTTCCAGCCTTCCCTTGTGTGGGAGCACGTCCTCCACCGGCGACTAAGCTAGCTGCCGTGTGGCAGTTTAAATATATATAAAAATATATATATATATGTTTGTTGTTGACTAAATACTCTCGCTGACATATCTGCAGTGCACATGCAGTATACCCAATTGCCTGTGTTGTGTAGCAAAAAAAACCCGCTGTAGAGTCGACCTCGCCGGCCGCCTCGGCCCATCCACCTCGGAGCGTTTTTTTTAAATCCCCACTCCTATTGTATTGTATTGTTTTATTGTACTTCATCCACAGATTAGCCCGCCGCGGCTTCGGCCTGTGTGTCCCCTGGTATACGCTACGCATTGACCAGTCATGGTTAGGGTAGACATCACTGCTTCAGCTGCCCCCTGGTGCTTTGGTACCTCGGTGCTCGGTGCACACGGTGCGCACGGTGCTTAGTGTCCTCGGTGCGCATAGCACCTCGGTGCATACGGTACCTAGTGCACGTGCTGCTCGGTGTACTCGTTGCACACGGTCGCTCGGTGCCCTCTCCGCACATAGCACCTCGGTGCATACGATACCTAGTGCACGTGCTGCTCGGTGTACTCGTTGCACACGGTCGCTCGGTGCCCTCTCCGCACATAGCACCTCGGTGCATACGGTACACAGTGCACGTGCTGCTCGGTGCACTCAGTGTGCACAGTGCTTAGTGCACTCATTGCGCAAGGCGCTCGGTGCCCTCGGTATGCATAGCGCCTCGGTGCATCACGGTAGCCTGGTGCACGGTGCTCGGTGCACGCGGTGCTTTCGGTGCGCATAAGCGCCCAGGTGTATACAGTACCTGGTGCACACGGTGCTCAGTGCACTCAGTGCGCAAATGGTTCGGATTCAGGCAGTGACTCCCACACCACAGTCCTTCCCACTGTTCCCAAATTTTATGGAAGAGGTGCGCTCCTCTTGGGATCGACCAGCGTCAGCACCGAGTGTGTTGAAGCAAGCCAATCGGCTTGCTTCATTGGAAGGCGTGGAAAAGCTGGGCCTGGCAAGATTTCCCCCGGTTGACTCCACCATCGCGGCCTTGGTTAAGGCTCCGCCAATGGGGGGATTGCCTAAGGACCCGATGTGCCCGAACCCTCAATGCAGGGTTACGGAGACACATCTGAAGATGGCTTACACAGTGGAGGCGTAGGTGACTGACTGTGTATTTGGATGGCGTGCTCACAGAGCCAGTGGCCACTGAGCTTCGCCTCCTTTCAAACACGCTGCTCCAGATCTCCGGTCTTCAAGGGCAAGCCCTAGGCCGGAGCCTGGCAAGCCTGGTGGTGGCTTGCAGACAGCTGTGGCTGTCACAGGCCATGGTGCCTGACGTGTATAAGGCTGCGTTGCTGGATGCACCGATATCCCTGGGACATACCTTCGGGCCGGCTGTGGAGGAGATCTTACAGCGCTCTCACCGAGAGCGCAAAGCATCTCGGCAAGTGGCTGCACTGCTCCCTCCCAGTGCTCCAGAGCAGGGTAAGTCGCGCTGATGGCAGACCCCCCAGTAGCGCACCTTCACAAGGACAGTCCCGGTGCCCACAGTTCCGCATGGTGACCTGAAGCATCGCCTACAGGCCGCAGCAGCGGCAGGCAACCAAGCCCCTCTGCAGGGCAAAGGGAACACAGGGTGTGGTGCGTCTGAGCAACAGCGTTCCAGGAGGCAATTCTAGGGCCATCGCCCTAGGCAGCCGCCTCAGCGTGTTCCGCCCCAACCTCTGCAGGCCCAGCAGGGACCCTGAAGGCTTGCAGCCTCAGACCCATTCCTTCTCCGCAAACCAGCTGAAATACTGGCGCGCTTGCACTTCGAACACCTGGGTGCTCGCTACTGTGCACAACGGTTACACGCTGCAGCTCCGTTTGGGGCCTCCCCCCTTCCGAGGAGTCACACGTACATCCGTGATGGACCCTCTTCAGGTATCGGTACTCCAGAAAGAAGTGGCTACTTTGCTGTGCAAGCAAGCCATTTGTCTCGTAGACCCCACCTCCTGCGGAGAGGGGTTCTACTCGAGATATTTTCTGGTACCAAGAAAGACGGCAGCTTTCACCCCATCCTAGACCTGAGATTCCTCAACAAGTTCTTGAAGGAGAGGGGTTTCCAAATCGTGACTCACCGTCACATTTTCCAGTCAGTCCAGCCGGGCGACTGATTTACTTACTGGACGCGTATTTTCACGTTCCCATACGTCCACAGCACAGGAAGTACCTCTGCTTCGCCGATCAGGGAAGCGTTTACGAGTTCTCCGTGCTGCAGTTCGGCCTCTCCCTAGTTCTTCGTACGTTCCCAAAGTGCATGGACGCTATCCTGGCCCCCTTGCGGTTGCAGGGGATCAGAGTACTAAACTATCTCAACGACTGCCTGATTTGTTCTCAGTCGTGAGAGGGAGCAGTGGCCCACACGGCGATTGTGACGCAGCATCTGGCAAGGCTGGGCCTCACCATCAACAATGCGAAGAGTCAGCTTATACCAGTGCAGTACATGACATGCAATGCAGGACACTCCTATACACGTTCCTGCCAGTACCGTTGCTCCCGGCCTTCTTGGAGAAGGTTCGGTTAGAGAAAGCGACAGTTCTCCTAGTGGCCCCTCGGTGGCCCAGGAGAATCTGGTTCTTGACCCTATGCCAGCTCATACAAGGCCAGCCCTGGGAGTGCACTAAGGCAGACTCCACTAGGTCAGAATTGGTGTCTGACTAGAAGTCATGACCCAGTTTCTTGCCCCATGCCAGTTATCTTGCAGTTTCTGCAAGAACTGCTTGATGCTGGTAGGTCACCTGTATTTAGTGGCTATCTCTGCATGCCATGCCCCTGTAAATTCGGTATATCCGGGTGCGCATTTTCTGGCTACCCAGTTTCTTAAAGGTGCTCGGTGGTTACGTCCTCCCAGGAGGGCCATTCTCCCCGAATGGAGCCTTGATGTATTATACTGGAGGCTCTCACAAAGGCCACGTTTGAGCCAATACACTCCATGGAGTTGAAGCATCTGTCTATGAAGACATCTTTCCTCTTAGCTATCACCTCTGCAAAACGGGTCAGTGAGCTACAGGCACTGTCTGTGCTTTGGGACGATGGCAGTAGGGTGTCACTGCATATAAACCCTGCTTTCCTCCCCAATGTGATCACAGCCTTCCACATGAATCAGTCTGTGGAACTGGAGTCTTTCCATCCACCTCCATTTTCTTTGGAGGAGGATAGGAGATTGAACTTCCTCTGCCCGGTGCGGGCATTGAGGTGTTACGTGGATAGGACAAGAGCTCTGTGTCATTCTGACCAGCTCTTTGTCTGTCACGGTATACGGACCCTAGGACAGCCCCTCTCAAAAGCAGCGACTGTCGTACTGAAAATCTCATATTGTCCAGGTATAGAAGAATCATAAGATGATTTTTGGTCACTATAGCGTGACAGTGAAGTGATCACATCTCAATCAAGCAAAGAAAACAGCTATTACCTTGGCTTATCTTTTTTTCCAGAAACCAAGAGCTATAGTCTAGGAAATGGTAACCCCAAAATAACCCCAAAACATTTGCTTTCTCAATTTAACCAAAGTGACTTTCACTCCTTTTTTAGAGAAACGTGAAAATTTGATGACCTTTGATTCAAGTACATTCCTTCCTCAGTTGCATCGTTTTTGGATTGTTTTTTTTTTTTTGATTGACATCACTAAGTCATGCAAGATGTAATCTGCAAACTGCCACTTAACAAATTAATTGCTCCAGACAATATGCACTACAGGTTGCCAATACATGAGGCTGCAGCCTTTTGTGTGTCGGCTGTTAATGGGCATCTGTAATGGCTGGTAGGTGTACAATAGGCCTACTCATCTGTGCTACTATTTGGGAAGAAGCTGTACCGCCCACTGAAAAAGGCTGCCACAGTTTGGGCTGCCTGCTCCCAGCTGCTTGGTCCTGTCATTGATAATAGATAGACCTTATGTATAAGACAAAACAGTTTGGCCTACTTAGCCTAGTTAGAGACACATACTAACAGCATATGGTCCTTTCAGGCATCTATTGCATTTGACAGCATGTTGCTCTCCTGTTGACTATAAATTCTAATTGAATATCCTAAACATCACCAGTTCCCTATGTTCGAATTCCCTAGACACCTCGATCTGGGTCACTGATTCGATAATATATCGTTTTTGAATGCATGTGTGAGTGTGTGTGTGTTGCGTGTGTGTGAGGCAGACCAAGAAAACAGATTGGCCTATATTTCAAGCCTAATGATTGTTAATTGAGGTAATGAATAGGAAGCTTGAGGGGCTGAATGCCGTAGCTTGGTAAAATGTAACAAAACTATTAATTACTGGAAGGAGAGGTGAAGTGCTTGTGACACAAGTCAGCAAGAGACAGACCAGCTGGTGCCATATTGTCAAAAGGGACAATTTAAATGTAATTGGCTTCTGTGTCTTTCTTTAAAAAATAAAGAAATAAAAAAAGGAAAGGTTACGCTTTGCAATCACCAAAGGGCCTTGCGGGAGAAAGCCGTCCCCTTAGTGTTTGACCACTTTGTAAACTGTTTGGTAAACATAGATGGTGCCATGCTTCCAAACACGCAACTGTTGTTTATTTGTATGGCCTGTTTTCCAATTTAAAAATTATTGTTTTACCTTTTTAATTTATGTTATATATTGTATACATTTTTTTAAATAATTGGTTTATTCATATACCGATGCAGTGTATACAAATATATTTGTATACAAATATATTATATAGAATTAGTGTATACAGCGATGTAAGAAACTGTCAATATCTTTACTGCCAACAAGTATGGGAACAAATGGTTGGAATATTTTTTGGGAATAATTGGCAGTCACCATTGCAAAAACCGGAAGATATCTGATACTGATGAAAATTATCTAATTAAAGAAAAATGAAATACAAGATGAACTGTTGTTGTGCTTTAGGCAAGAAATTAACCATAATAGTAAATTTTAAATAGATTTTTATTTTTTATTTTTTTTGTTTATTGTTACGACATCAACGGATAACACATTGTTTGAAATAATGTATTTTTTGTTCAGACAGCATACCATAAATACATTGTAGAAATATAATAGGAGCTACAGATAACAAGTCAGGCGGCGATGGGTGACATAGATAGTTGTGTGTAGCGTTTCCAGCCCGGGGAACCGGATGACTTTTCAGCCCCGTCAGCACGGGTTTGGCATAGGTATAAAACCCGGGCTGGCGGGGTTAACGGAAGTTAAAAAAACCCCTCATACTCACGTGCACAGCGACCACTTGTGTACTTCCGTGCATTTATTCATTCAGCAGGAAGATTTAAGCAGGAATGCATTTATTGTACTGTTACATTTATGTTATTGAAGCGTCAGGCTACTTGTTAACAACTAAACTTACAATTGAACTGGTTACTGGACTTATTAGTACTTGGCAGATCTTTTTTTATATCTTTTATGTGAAGTTATGTTTGTTAATTTAAGTGTTTATCATTCATTTAAATGACCTTATATAAATGATCAATACATACAGTAAATATGTGCATGAATAAATAATAATAATACAGTATAAATTAGTTCATTTTAAATTTCAGCTCAACATAAAATAAAATTGTCGACACAAAGAAAAGACGTTAGCCTACTATTTAACTTTTTTAGTTGAATTCGGATTTTGTTTTTATTGGCGATTTGGGTTTTAGTATGTGAATCAAATGAGGGGATTAAAACATAAAAGCAAAGATTTCAAGAGTTCAGTGATCTAGTAGATTTTACGTTTTTAAAATAACAGTGTGACAGGACGAGGCGTGCACCTGCAAGGGAAGGTGACACGCGCGCCGTGCTGCAAGCACATTACGCAATAAGCAGCAGTTGTTTCAGTGCGCGAGCAGCCTGGTGTGGGAGAGAGAGAGAGAGAAGCGCCGTCAGAAAAGCTTAGAGTGAGAGACCGTACGAAGCCAGTGCACCCTTAAACTGTTGTGTTCTTAGTTTTTTTATTATTATTATTATTTTTTTTAAAGTTAGTTTTATTTCCCCATTGCCCATATGCCGATGAGGGATTTTATATCAAGCCTGGGGACCCCAGGTTTGGTGAACTTTAAATCCCAAAAACCAGGGCCCGGAATTTTGTCCTGGGTTTGGAAACCCTAGTTGCGTGTGTGGTGGGAGGTTAGGGTTTTAATCAGTGCAATTGGAATCAGGAAATCTTCAGAACTGGTGACATTTCTATCATCATTAAATAATAATAGAAACATTGTACTTGTACACCGAACAGGACATATTAAAGCCATAACTTAATAAAGAGTTTGGTGATGCGCTTGGTTTTTATCATGTCACCAGAAACCTTTAGCATGTTTTGGTAGCTCTACATGCACATTATTCCTCAGATTATTTAGTTATAACAGAAACTTTACCCATTGTTTGTACCCCATCAGGAATTACACACTTTATGTTTAGTTTTAGTGCTTTTGTTCGTTATAATACATGCTGACACTGTGTCCTAATTTCTTTTTGGAAGTCGGCCATCTTGGAGGGGGCGCGGAACGACCACAATGTGATCAGCTGCGGTCCAGGCAGCAATTGGATAAGCCCTGGCGCCAGGCTGAACAAGGGGAGGAGTTCTGGTAGTACAAAGGGGACACAGCTGGGTGAATACTACCCCTTACATTTGAATGACTAACAAGCCTGAGTGCTGTGTTTTGTTTGTTTGTTTTTGCTTTACTCGCAGAGGATTAGAAGCACAAGAGCTGCAGCCAAAAAGCCAGAATCACCACTCGAGCACCAACCTCACAGCACTGGACACAACACAGCAGAGCAGAGCACGAGCAAGTACAGTACTTCACTGCATTGGGAGACGGAAAACACATTGCCGTGCACAAGACTGCTGTGACGCAGATTGTTATTGTTTATTTGGGACTGAAAACCTACCGTATACCCCCAATACCATTGATGGTTCTCGATAAGGCCCTAATGTTACAGTTCACTTGCAAATGAAAATGCACAAAAACAACTAAAGATCACAGATTTAAAAAAATACATCAGGGTATCTAAAAACTGTTTAATGATTAACTGTTAAATGACCGTAGCTTGTCTCTTTGCTTTGTTTTGGCTGCATTTTCATCAGGTGAAACTGGAGGAAGCGCTGTGTAACGGCACAATAAAAACAGACTGATTTGGCATACAGAGTAAAAAAAAAACCACAGGCTGTGACGGATATTCAAATAAATCGTAACACTGAAGAGGGGCTTTATATCAGAAAAATGTTGACAGAGTCGGAAATCGTGTTAATTTGTTACATATATATATAATAATATCTTTATATAGCACCTTTCATAGTGGCCCACCATCTCAACACGCTTTACCAAGGTAGGCGGTGAACTGCAGAGTCACTTACAATAGGACACTGATTTAACATCTCATCCGCAGGATGGCGCACAAGGAGGTTAAGTGACTTGCTCAGGGTCACACAGTGAGTCAGTCAGTGTCAGAGGTGGGATTTGAACTGGTGATCTGGTTATAAGCCCTGAACTTTAACCACTGGACCACACTGCCTCCTTGGGGATATAATGGGGACTGGTTTTATTCATCACAGATACTGTATGTTTGCAGGCTGCAGAAAGGAGAGTATTGGATGTGTATGGAGTGAGTTGCTCCTAACCCTCCAGGAGGATGGTTCCTTCAGGGCCGGCTTGAGACATGCTTGCAGGGAGGGGCCAGTTACATCCATCTTTGAAAAATAGAAAGGACTTCAGTTTCCTGTGACACAAATCCATCCAAGCAACTTTAATGAGGGTAAACCTGACAAAAAGAAGAAAAGCGTACATTTCCATTTACTGTAAAATGTGTACTAAAACATGTTGATGTTTTGAAAACATTATGATAGTTAAATCCTTCAGGCAGTGAGCCTTATGTCTTTCTGCTGCAGAAAACGACAAACATTATTACAAGGCTTGCCTTAAAATAAAAGGCACACAAGGATACACTATGTAAGAAGATTCCATCTGGAAATATAAAAATACAATATTGCTCAAGCAAGCCTCTGAAATCACAGACCTTAAATTAAAATCCCCAATAAATATAAACAATACCTACAGTAATGTGCTTATTAAACTAACACTGATATGTTGGAAACTGGGGGTCAAAATACAGCTTTTGCCCTGAAAGTGTAGCTTGAAAATGTATGTTTTATTACTTAGGGTTTTTTTCTGTTTTTTTTTGGGGGGGGGGGGGGTTACTGTCCCCTTAATTGTTATAAAGTTTACAATATTTCGTAGTGGTTTTTATTACAATTGAGGAGCTGCTCTTCAGTTTAAATGACCTGCCAACATCGGATAGATTAGCCAAAGTGCCTTTATAGAAGTAAGCGACACCGCCATCTAGTGATCAGTTACTGTTTTCCTTTCCCTTTGTATTGCTGGCAATGAGTAGCTGTGTACTAGATGATGCTAGGAACTTTCTAATATAAATACATCTAGCCTATGAACATATGCATATGTTAGGGAAATAGAGCAGCTCATGAACTCACAGTCAAAGCATGTTAACAGACTTTTAAAATAGTCATAATAATAGGTACTGTAAATTCAGTTAGTTTCTTATGTTTTTGTACCGGTGTGGTGTTATTTTGTGGTGTGCGTTAAAACGTGGTACACCATATACTGCGCTTGCCCAGGCTACACAAATGATTTTAGAAAACAAGGAAACGACCACCTGAAATGGATACGATGTACTGAGTTTGGCCCCTAAAGTTTTTTTGTTTTTTTTTAATATCATTTTTTGTTAGAAATCATCAAATGCATGTGACTTTAACTGATGAGCAACAAATTGTAAACATGTTGTAAACATATATGAATTTGTGGGTGAACTACAATTTGTCTTGTTAATTTGTGCAGTAGTCTATCACAACCAGAGTACCACTTTCTGGTACTACACCAGTATGTGAGCCTCTTAACATATACCTTCATGGTCATATAAAGCTGTTGATTCAATAAAAAAAATTGTTTGTTTTTGCATTGGGTGAACAGCAAGAGAATGTTTTTTTTTTTTGTAAACAGTGATCCTATTCAGTGATTTTCACTGTATTTGGCTTCTCTCTTGTTTCCAATACAGCGTTGCCTATCAATTGCTGCATTTTTATTGTAGTACATCATTAAGATGCAAGTATTGAGATGAGTATTGCATTGCTAATATATTTTGAAGGCAGTAACTAGTAATGTACAGTAATATCCATTATCAAAGAGCAGCCACCTACGTGTATACCACTGTATTGTACAGCAGTGGGAAAAATACTGCGTTTACGAATCCTACTGTATGTGTGTTTTTTTTTTGTTTTTTTTTAAATCTTTGTTTATAGGTTTTGCAAAAATATTCCAAATACTGGTGTTTGGAGACATTTAAAAAATCCGTTTCACATTAAAAGTTTACAGTACTGTATAGTAATATAAAAGCAAAGTACCATGTTTTAAATACGAACAGTTCTTTACAGCGGTTGGGGCACACATGTTGTGGTTACACTAGTGACTATTTGACATTGAAGCGTGTGTATAGAGTGCTCTTTGGTGGACAGTTTGAGGTGTTCCTATTTTACCAACGTCATACATAGTGGTGACGCAATCACTCGGAGACAACACGCACTGGATGTGCTCAGGTTCGGTGTACAAAGTAAAAGCCCTTTCATTTTAAACACAACAGACGATACATTGAAGATAAACAGAAGTCTCTGGACCTGATAAACCTAAAGAAGTGTATTTTTAAAAGTGAGTACCAAAATGTTACAGTTAATCATTTATACTCATATTGTGCCTGACAGTTCTTTTTTCTTAATCCCTGAATAGTGCGCTGCTGGGATCCAACTAAAGCATAGTTTCGTTTTAACTTTTAGTATCGCAATACGTTTCTTAAGTTTGGTATGTACATATTTTAGGAGTGATAATTGAATGGTTATTATTACATTGTAATCTTCAAATTTGTCTTAAAATACATACGTTTCAAATTCAGTTACAGTATGGCGTTGAGCTTAAATTTATATTCACAATCTCCGTTATACTTTATGAATATCAAACGTAGTAAACTCATCCAGTGATGGATTTTGTTGCCCGACCGTCTCAGATTTTGCCAGTTTACCATGGTAAAGTATTTTGTGTGTTTGCTATCAGTTTGCAGTTTTTAAAACGCACCTAATTGAGGTTCTGGTAATTTCAAATGTGTCACAAATCTAAGTTCCACACGCAAGTTCATAACCCCTGTGCTCCAATCCAGTGCCACTGGAAGCACACCCTGTCACTTTTTACTCTAGATCTAACCCCAGACCATGCAAAATTGAAGAATAACGCCAGTTCAGTTAGGACTTTGTGGTACTTTAGCCTCACCAAAGTGGCCATAAGCAATGCTCGAATGCATGACAAATGCAACTTCAAAAATCTGCAGATTTCAAAATGTTATCCCTCTTCAGTTCTGGGGAGGTAAACAGATGCCATTTCTAGCTTGACGTCCACTTCGTGGGCTCATAACTCAGTAACCATTTACCCCGTGACACTGACGTTGTTGTTAGGTAATCTGGAGAAACTACAGAAGGTGATAATTACAGTGGTTCTGGAGTTCTCGCAAGCACACTACAAATACTACTATTTTCTACATTTGGCCCCATCACGAATATGTTGACACAGTACTGATCTAGAAGAGCAGTTATGTGTGTGCAGCGAGTATCAAGAAGAGATATGTATACATGTGTATTTATTTATTTATTTATTTGCATTTATTTATGTATTTATTTTTTTAGGTGAAGCAATAACTAGAATGGCCTCTGCTTAAATTCAGGAGATAAAAATATGCAATTCACATTCAGGAACCATGAGGATACCAAAATTAGCCAGTGTTTTTCTACTTGTGCTTTGTCTCATTGTTTATTTGACATATGTCAAGAAGCACATTGACATTTCGACTCCTTCAGACTCTAAAGACCACATTCAGTCTAGAAATGGAAAGGATGAGCTGTGCCATTCAGAGGTCGGAGACCTTAATAAAAGTAATTTCCTGTATGGGATCATGTTTGATGCTGGAAGCACAGGAACAAGGATACATGTCTTCAAGTTCAACAAAACACCAAATGGTATGTCTTAGAACGAATTAATTATAGAATTATATCATTTATTTATTTAAATATTTTTTAAAGGAACAGTGTAAGTCAAAGTATAAACAGATATGACCAAAGCATTGTTCTCATACATATTTCCATTTTTAAAGCTGGATATCTGTCGGAGCATATCACACAGTTTTGATATAACCAATTGAAATATTTGTAATGGTATTTTATAGAGAATGGGAATCTGTATTATTGGTTGTGCTATTTATAGTAGATATAACTCGTTTTCATTTTCATTTTTTTTATTTGTTTATTTCTTAGCAGACGCCCTCATCCAGGGCGACTTACAATTGTTACAAGATATCACATTATTTTTTACACATTATTTTTACATACAGTTACCCATTTATTCAGTTGGGTTTTTACTGGAGCAATCTAGGTAAAGTACCTTGCTCAAGGGTACAGCAGCAGTGTTCCCCATCTGGGATTGAACCCACGACCCTCCGGTCAAGAGTCCAGAGCCCTAACCACTGCTCCACACTACTGCCCTATTCGCTTTGTGCCCATATTTCATATGGCGGGCACAAAGCAAATAAACTAAACGTTAATACAGAAATGGTAAGATAAGTGATGATTTTTAATTGTCTTTCACACATTTTCTTTTCTTTAAAAAAGAAATCCTGGTACTGAAGTACAATATATGTAGAGCAAATCGTATTCCCAGCATACAACGCTATTAAGTATTACAGGGAAATTAAAATATGTATTATTTCATTAATTACTTTAACAACTTTGTAAAACATTCCAAATACATTTCATTTTTTGTATACTATCATTCATTGTTGGGTTTTTTTCTTCCACAGAGGCTCCTAAATTGGCACATGAAACATTTAAAGCTATAAAACCAGGACTGTCGCCTTATGCTGACGATCCTGAAAAGGTAATACTGTGCTACACAAAGTGTGCATGTTAAATGTAAGTAAATTGTTCTGTATTCACAAACTTCTAATATTCTCCCCTGAGGATGCACATACCCAGTTATATAGTGCAGATGCCACATTTTCAAGTTTTATATGTAGCGTCCATGCGCATTTTGTATTTTGTAGGGCCACCTGGGCGGACCGCACGAAGCAGGCGTAAGTGTTATGACGGCATAAGTGATGGGCGCAAATTTTTTTGCGGAGTGCACCAAGCAGACCTAAGACTTATTCAGGTCGTAACTGTACGCCTGCTAGCGGGTAGGTGTAAAGCTGGCGTAGACAGGCAAATAACATAGGGGATAGAGGCAGAAAGTTACATTTAAAAGCAAATCAGCTTCGAATATTGTAAAATAACATTTAGTGTAGCAAAAGCCAAAGGTGGGTGGAATAGTACATTGGTTTGATGATTTACAGTACCGTAGTGCAATGCGTCGCGAAACAATCATACGGGACAGACTTAATCCATTGGATATGTTTGATGATCTTGAGCTCTATCAGCACTATCGATTCCCAAGACAGAACCTCTTTCGTCTTAGATGAAATACGGGATGACCATCAATATATGAACCAAAGGAATTCTGCCTTATCTGCTGAATTACAGACACTCATCGGGTTACGCTTTTTAGCAAGTGGATGTTTTCACAACCTGCTAATCGACATGATCCATGTGAACAGAACGACTGCTTGTAGGGCGATCCGTCGTGTGGTACTTGCCCTTAAAAGACGGATGGGTCACTATGTATACTTTCCAAGGGATCAGCAAAGGATAGATCATATCAAACAAAATATCTCCCAAGTGGCGGTTGTGTTGACTGTACTCATATACCTATTAAAGCACCATCGTTTGTGAATGGGAATATGTGAACTGAAAAGGCAGACATTCGATTAACATTCAAGTCATGTGTGACCATGAACTTAACATACTTAATTGCGTAGTTCGATGGCCCGGCTCAACCCACGATTCCCGAATTTTGATGGATAGTGAAATCTACAGATACTTTGAAGAGCATCATAGGGTTGGGATTGTCGTCGGTGACAGTGGATACCACCCCCTTAAAGTTTGGCTGATGGTACCGATAATCAATCCATCTAACAACGCTGAAACTTGCTATAACAGTTCGACGAGAACCTCGATTGAACGAAGCATCGCGGTCGCAAAAAGGTTTGCCTGTTTAAACATGATACGAATGACACCAGAGCGAGCATGTGATGTGATTGTTGCAGCTCTGATCGTGCACAACATCTGCCTTCATGCTGTGGGCATACCAGATGCAGATGAACAGCTGGATGGTGAGGGGAATGACGGTGGAAACCACAGTGATGACCAAACAGCTGATGTGGCCTGACGTGTTGCAAGAACACAGCTAATCATTAACTTTTTCTCTTGAAACATGACACATATATGCTGAATTAAGAGAAGACTGAATGAAACAGGTTCTGACATGTATTGTTTAGTTATTAGTAAATTTTACAGTGTAAACTCAATAAACTTATATGTGCGCCTAGAGCAATGCTTATCGTCAAAGCTGTTCAGTATGTCCGTTTTAATTGCATTTCGTTAATTCTTATAATTATTGAAATCGTTACAAATGAATATTTGTAGTAAATCAGTATCTTACACATGTCTTACCGGTGCTAAAAGCAACTAATTGATCATGGTTTAACAATGGGACTTTTGTTCGATGTTTGGATAGTCAACCATTTATCCTTCTTCTGACTAAATATTACTGTCGTGTTAAGCTTAGAATTAAGAATGTCCTTGTTCTCTTTATATAGAGACAGCAGTGTGTGTATTTCATGATCTGTAAAGTTTTTTTCTTGACATTTTTGCTTGTAGAATGCAAAAGCCAACACATTAAACTTTGGCAATTTCCTTTCTCTGTTGCGCCTCGGTCGTTACTACGCCAGGGATGATTTTGCTTTGGTGCACTTGGCGTGGAATTTACTTTTAAGTCGGGCTTAAGTTGGAAATAGTAATGAGAGCGTAAGCAGTTGCGACGGCGTAATTTACGCCTGCTTGGTGCACTCCGCCCCTGTTGTGTGGATGGAGTCTCAGAAACTGAGAATAGATATTGTAGATGTTTGTCTACACATACATGTGCCATACTTATATTTTAGATTTGATCCGATTGTATTTTAGAATCACACAGCTCCTGACACGTAATGTGTGATTCTTTTTTTCATCACATACATTAACCACAAATGAAGGAAACACCTCTACAGAATTTGGTCATTTTGACCCACACGTAAAATAATACTAAATTCTTAAACTCTGATGTCCATTTTCTCAATTTTATCCTTTTTGTAGGATATCCGTTTAACGATTGGGGCCACAGAATTTACTCTTCATCATATTGTGCCTGACAGTTCTTTTTTCTTAATCCCTGCCAATAGTGCACTGCTGGGATCCAAGAGCTTCTGAATGTTGCTAAAGAGATTGTTCCTTGTGACCTTTGGAAGAGCACTCCCCTGGTGCTCAAGGCGACAGCTGGGCTGCGTCTGTTACCTGGTGAAAAGGCTAAGCAGCTGCTGGATAAGGTAGGTTTTATCACATCTCGTTTGCATGACTGTTTCATATCTTGGTACTAAAAAAAGAAAAACAAACTAACATTTGTCCTCTATCATAAATCGTCATAGAAGTTTGAATAATCATATAATGGAATTAAACTGAACTTTGTTTTAACATTCTCAAAGGTGAAAGATATATTCCAGGCATCACCCTTTCTCTCCAGAGAAGACTGTGTCGGTATAATGGATGGTTCAGATGAAGGTACGATTTCAGGGTTTTACTGTATTTAACATTAGCAATTATCTGGGATATATTGCAAGTGAAGCACAAGGAAGTCAGGTTTTATTCCCAGAGTCGTACAGCTGGTCAAAGACTACAAGTTACATAAACAGGATTTACAAGCACCCACTGTATGTAGTCTGACAAGGACATGGACAGATGTATTTTTTTTCCAAGCAACTTGCTTTTGCCTTTCTATGTAATAGACTTATCTGTTCGATAAGAGCCATATGAAATGTTTACTTTCAAATCCCTGATTTGCTTAACTTAAATGCAGTTTTTTTAAAAAATACTGGTTTATATTTTATCCCCATTGATCAGAGAATGGTAGGGGTCACATGTGGGTCTGTACGATTTAATATTATAATTAATTTTAAAGATTTATAAAAGCTGTAAACCGTCATTATAGAACTCAAGCCCATAACATTCAAAGGGTCAATGAGTAATACAGGGTCTTAGCCTGTTTTGTTAATTTTATTGGTTTTCCCAAGTCAAGTTTGTTGTTTTCTTTTTTTTTTTTTTTAAATAACACACAAGAACATGTGGCATTTTTTAGGACTGATAGTGCCATGGGTACATAAAAGGACAACATAGATAGTATGTGTTTTCACACAATTATTATTTTTCTATTGTTAATGGAGAGTTTTACATTAAATGTCAGTCAGAATCAGGACTCAAATTTGACCTCAGACATAAATTAGTATAGAGATTTTCTCCAGCTCATTGTATTACACATTATTATGAGCAGAGATAATGGTCTATATATACAAAAGCTTTCCTAAAACTAAAATCAGTTTTCACTCAAAACCTAAAAACTTAAGAGAAACTTAGTTCATAATGTTTGGCATTTTAAGTGGTAACCAGACATTTCCAAGTAATCTCTGTCGGTCAAAACTAGAGCTGACTATACATATACTGTATATTTATTCTTCAGTATACTTGACTGACAGGAGGAATTGAGTCCCCAGATTATGCCTTTAAGTTGTTGATGGTGTACAACAGATTTATTCTCCTTTGTGTACTGACAGTTGCATTTCCATTACAGGAATTTCAGCATGGATCACAGTCAACTTTTTAATAGGTGAGATTTAATGTTGTCATTATACCTGAAATGTTTCCTGTTGTGTATTTTTATGCATTATAAACACAAATAAGCTGAACACAGAATTTATACAGTATGCATGATTTTCACTGGCAACCACTGTTATCTCTTTTTTATATTAGATTTACTAAATTTGGCAAAATTAAAACCCAATAAAAACTGTAGCAATCAGTTTATTAATTGTAAGTCGTATTATATAATGGCAAGGATACAGTCTTAGTCTACCAAAACAAGCTTTTCAGTTATTTTACAATATAAATCAGGTTTTTCAGAAACTACAGTGTCTCTGAGTACCCCCTGTCCTTGTTCTACAGGCAGCCTGCATGGTCTGGAGCAAAACACTGTAGGAATGCTGGATTTGGGAGGGGGCTCAACACAGATAACATTCTCTCCACAAGACGAGGTAAGACAGACTTTCTTAAAGCATAAATTAAAGCTTTAATCTTTGCATTAGTCCTCAAAATAAAAGTGCATTTTATTTGGATACAAATGCCAGAAGTTTTCATGGTGTATTTTTGTCCAATGCCGATTCTCATCAAAGATTTGATAAATAATTTGTTAGGTTTCATTCTTCAGTAGATGTATTACCCAGGGTATATGAATAAAAATTTCAGAACAATAGTTATGTTGAAAAATATATTTCAGTAATGCATATAGCTCAGGAGACAGCAATTGTAAGTTTTGCGTTTGTTCGAAACACTAAAAGGGGGTTCAGTAACACTTTAATAAAGAAAGATGTAAACAACTGGGGTATAAATGGAGCATAGCTAGAGTCTGATTTTCAATCAGTGGAAGAAGAGAATACTGCTACACTCTGTATCTGAATTGGTAGATATGCATATATTTGACCTTTTCTGTAATGCTTACTGTTAATTTAAGTTTAGTAAAGTATTAGTATTGAACTTACTCTTGTTATAGTGAGCGAATACTTTAGGTCAGTCCACCACATAACACTCACTTAGGTGAGTCACTTAATAGTGATCTTCACAAATATGCCAGAGAAACACAGCTAGCATTTTTCTTTCTATTCTCTATTGTTTTTGCAAGAGGCAATGGGAAGATGAGCTTAACCTTTAAAGGGGATAGTTAGTGTGTATATCCCTTGATTATAGATTTAACAGCACTGATTTATTCTTCTGCATTCTGTTCACAGAAAACAATCCAGACCTCACCCATAGACTACATCACATCGTTTCAAATGTTCAGTAACACCTTCTCACTCTATTCACACAGGTAAGTCTAAGTGACATTTAAAACATGAGAAACAACACACCACATTTTACTAGGGTGCTAAAAGCTATCTCTCACTATATGTAAATGCTGGTCAGGTCAAGTGACTATATAAGTATCTCATGTGAATGAGCACCTCAGCCATGGGTGAGCAGACAGATGTTGGTGATGAATGAGTTCTCATCGTTGGGGCATGTCTGTTTGGTTCAAGTGTTGCCAAAATGATTTGAACAGTCATCCCAGAATTGTAGAAACCTAATTTCTGACATGAACAGGAAAGGTTATATCCCGTGGTTTTCTGGCCACAAAAGTGGCCTGGCGATCCAGCGTGAAGGTTGTCGGACAAATCACCCTATACACGTTTTAGAAGTGATTAGCATGTGCACTTGTGGCAATCAGACAAAGTTCTGAACCCCTCGATATGTTGTTTGACCTGCCAAATGAGATGTGTCTGATTGAACCCCTTTAGGGTTTTAGATACCATATGATGGAATGACATCATCTCTCTTATTTCTCTGTAAAAAAAAAAAAAATATATATATATATATATATACACACACACACACACACACACACACACACACACTTGGGTTGCTCATGTCTAAATAGACTGCACGTAACAATATTTTAGTCAAAATTCAAATTAAAATAAGTGGAGATTCTATTCCAAAGTGTATTTCTGTGAATTCAGTATTTATCAAAATACTAAGCCATAGTTTTTTTTTATTTTTTTGCTATATCGATCACCCAGCATAGTTATCGGATCTCAACCCCATTGAGTTTTTATGGGACATCGCAGACACAAGTCAATTCAGAAATTGTTGCACATATTAAATCAGCGAAGCATGACTCAGGTCACCGCGTGTATACAGGCAAAATACAACTGGAACAGATCCATTCAGAACTAAATGCATGCAACAGAACACATTATATTTATATATAATAAATTATATTTTACAGATAATTATTATTATTATTATTATTATTATTATTATTATTATTATTATTAATAATAATAAATAATAATTCCACATGCCTTTCATCAATAGAAGTTACATTTACCACAAGATTTATTTTCTTGCAGCTACCTGGGACTTGGTTTAATGTCAGCAAGACTTGCTGTTTTTGGGGGGATAGAGGGGATGCCCTGTAAGTATTCTTTTGTTTCTATTTACAATGCTCTCCCATTGGGGTGGCAGTTGATTTCCATTCAGAAATATAGTGGTTTGGAGGGAGTGGATGTTTAAAGGGGTCAGATATGTTCTCCTGTACGTTGCATTCTGGGAAAAGGTGGTGGAAGAGAGTACCCTTGTTAACCAGGGAGTACTCTGTGTAGCCTATATATTCAGATCGACGCATTGCAAGTGGGTCATATTCACAGCATTTTGCCTTTTGCCAAAGAAAAACGCTTACGTAAAACATAGCTTCAAATAAGTAACTTGGTTATTTCTTGTGGCAAGTTCTGTAACATAAGAAGTTTATATTATTTTTTACAGAAACATGCTGCAAACTTAGCTAGGTAGTCTGTGTTGTAAACAAGGTCTCTAGTATCCTTACTTTGTATAAAATAAAATAAAATGTAAGGTTTACAAATGTTTCCTGGAAAATATATATATATATATATTGTATACACAGTATTGTGCAAAAGTTTTAGGCAGGTGTGAAAAAATGCTATAAAGTAAGAATGCTTTCAAAAATAGACATGTTAATAGTTTATATTTATCAATTAACAAAATGCAAAGTGAGTGAACAGAAGAAAAATCTACATCAAATCAATATTTGGTGTGACCACCCTTTGCCTTCAAAACAGCATCAATTCTTCTAGGTACACTTGCACAGTTTTTGAAGGAACTCGGCAGGTAGGTTGGCCTAAACATCTTGAAGAACTAACCACAGTTCTTCTGTGGATTTAGGCAGCCTCAGTTGCTTCTCTCTTCATGTAATCCCAGACAGACTTCGATGATGTTGAGATCAGGGCTCTGTGGGGGCCATACCATCACTTCCAGGACTCCTTGTTCTTCTTTACGCTGAAGATAGTTCTTAATGACTTTCGCTGTATGTTTGGGGTCGTTGTCATGCTGCAGAATAAATTTGGGGCCAATCAGATGCCTCCCTGATGGTATTGCATGATGGATAAGTATCTGCCTGTACTTCTCAGCATTGAGGAGACCATTAATTCTGACCAAATCCCCAACTCCATTTGCAGAAATGCAGCCCCAAACTTGCAAGGAACCTCCACCATGCTTCACTGTTGCCTGCAGACACTCATTCATGTACCACTCTCCAGCCTTTCGGCGAACAAACTGCCTTCTGCTACAGCCAAATATTTCAAATTTTGACTCATCAGTCCAGAGCACCTGCTGCCATTTTTCTGCACCCCAGTTCCTGTGTTTTCGTGCATAGTTGAGTTGCTTGGCCTTGTTTCCATGTCGGAGGTATGGCTTTTAGGCTGCAAGTGTTCCATGAAGGCCACTTCTGACCAGACTTCTCCGGACAGTAGATGGGTGTACCAGGGTCCCACTGTTTTCTGCCAATTCTGAGCTGATGGCACTGCTGGACATCTTCCGATTGCGAAGGGAAGTAAGCATGATGTGTCTTTCATCTGCTGCAGTAAGTTTCCTTGGCCGACCACTGCGCTCACGGTCCTCAACGTTGCCCGTTTCTTTGTGCTTCTTCAAAAGAGCTTGGACAGCACATCTGGAAACCCCTGTCTGCCTTGAAATTTCTGCCTGGGAGAGACCTTGCTGATGCAGTATAACTACCTTGTGTCTTGTTGCTGTGCTCAGTCTTGCCATGGTGTATGACTTTTGACAGTAAACTGTCTTCAGCAACCTCACCTTGTTAGCTGAGTTTGGCTGTTCCTCACCCAGTTTTATTCCTCCTACACAGCTGTTTCTGTTTCAGTTAATGATTGTGTTTCAACCTACATATTGAATTGATGATCATTAGCACCTGTTTGGTATAATTGTTTAATCATACACCTGACTATATGCCTACAAAATCCCTGACTTTGTGCAAGTGTACCTAGAAGAATTGATGCTGTTTTGAAGGCAAAGGGTGGTCACACCAAATATGAATTTGATTTAGAATTTTCTTCTGTTCACTCGCTTTGCATTTAGTTAATTGATAAATATAATCTATTAACATGTCTATTTTTGAAAGCATTCTTACTTTACAGCATTTTTTCACACCTGCCTAAAACTTTTGCACAGTACTGTATATATAGGGAGTTTGTAACAAAGTGAAGCAGTCAAACGTTTCAGCTAGTGCCTTCCTCGGTTTGCTGTTAAAAGATTATGTGGACAGCTGTAATTGTCGTTGTTACCTGTAGATGTCAGTACATAAAGTACAAAATGTTTAACCAGAACTGAGAGCGCAGCTGTACTGATAACTGTTTTGCAAATTAACCATTAGAAGGCAGACTTTTTCTAGTGTTTCTAATATAAGTCTAAGCACACAGTTACTGCACTTACTCAACTTGTTGGGGACACCACAGAAAAAAATATTTAACAGCAAAAACGTTTCTGTAACATGTTGACATTTATATCACAGACACTATTTTAATACTTCATGTTTTAACAGTGGAGGAAGGAAAAACATTGTTGAGCCCGTGCTTAGCACCCGGCTATGAAGAACAGTGGGAGCACGCTGAAGTAGTTTATACAATCAAAGGGCAGAAGGCAGGTAGGGTGGATGTTTTTGTATGTTTTATTCTGTTGATACATACAGTGATGTCCAGACGTATTGTTGTCATTCTACTATTAATTTCAATATTATTCATGCTACACAAGGGAATAACTTGGGGTGGAAACATCAAGGTAGATGGGGTTGGCATTAAATAATTGGTAGTTTCAAAATGTCGTATTTACATGGAAGGATATGTAAATGAATATTGCAATCTGATTATTTCGTTATTTGAATATGACATATACGTGACCTACCCAGTCTTGTTGCAGCTGTGTGTACATGCCTGTTTAAGCAGCTCCCTCGCTTTTTTTTTATGGAACGCATTGTGCTGTACCCTGTGATGTGATGGTGTATCTGTATTGATGGTGGTTTACCTACAGTAAAAGCGTTAACCAAGCATATCTAATTATTTTGTATGTGCTTTTGTTCAGGAGAGCCCATCTATGAGTCCTGCTATAGCAAAGTAGAGAAAATGCTCTACAGAAAAGTTAAAAAAGCAGAAGAGGTGAAAGACATGGATTTTTACGCATTTTCATATTACTATGACAGGGCTGTGGATATTGGTATAATTGGTAGGTGTTTTTGATTTTCTCTTTAAAAAAAAAAATTAAAAAAATGAACACAACAATTTAATTATGTTTATAGTAATCTGTTATATTTGTTTTGTACTATTTCTAATATATTACAAGGGATTACTATTAGACTAAAATAATGTTTTAGAATATGTGTATAAATGCATTGCAGATTTACATTTTAGGGTACCGCCAAATGATTCTTGTCAGAAACAATATAATAGTCATTAATTGATTCATATTTTAATACAAAAAAAAGTAAGATTATAAATCAGCGCGTCTTGTATCCAATTGTAGTTTGAGAATAAATCAGCTTTAAATGTTCTGTATTCCTTCTCCAGATGAAAAGACAGGAGGTAATGTAAAAGTTGAAGATTATGAAGCAGCAGCCAGAAAAGGTATGAAGCCAGTGGAATTTTATCTGTTTAGGTTGTGCATGTTTGATATAGAGTGATGCATTTACAGTACTTGTGTTTTGTGATGCAAACATTTTTTTTTTTTTTATAAATGTCCTGATTTTGACTTTTGTTATTCTTGATAGTGTGCAAAAGTATGGAAACTGATCAAGGGGAGAACCCATTCCTTTGTCTTGATCTAACATACATCGCGGCTTTGCTCCAAGAACTGGGTTTTCCAAAGGACAAAGTCTTGAAGGTAATACCACATTACAAGTTTTTCATGCAAAACATTATTTACTGTTTATTTATGTATGTGTTTGTTATTACAGCTTGCAAGGAAGATAGACAATGTAGAAACCAGCTGGGCACTGGGAGCCACCTTCCATTACATTGAATCCCTTCATAAACACTGACGAAGGACTTGTTCGTACAACAATGAGACCTCTTGTTAAGACATTTTTACATTTATGAAACAATTATGAAAAGATGCAGGATGTAACTGCAGTCATTTTGGTAATATTTTGGTTCCTTTTGTTTTTGTAGCAGTTTATATTACTATTTTTCACATCTAATTTATAATACAGTGAATTACTTTATTATAATAAATGTACTATATACTTCCTAATATCATGGTACTAAATGTAATCAACATCTTTGTTTAAGAAGAGTGTTAGTTTTATGTTTGATAGTGTGTTGTCTGTAGTTGTACCACAATAATTATTTTCGTTCTGAATTGGGACAAGGTTATCACCATTTTTTTTTTGTAATGTATTTATTTCAACCATAGTTATTTGTACCAATTATATGAAGGATATTCTGCCAAAAGATCTATAATTTATTCAGTTTAAAATGTGCAAAATGTGCATTATTCTATACTTAAAAGCACAAACATTATTGCATAATAAATACAAGTCCTTGATCCATTCATTCCAATGGCTGAAAGCAAGTGCAGATGTGTTACAAAAGCAAATTTAGAGAAAAAATATATGTTCCATACATTGTGGAATTGCAATACTTGTATCTTGTATTAGCAGGCTCAGGGATATGGCTGATTTATCTATCGTAATTGTTTACATAGTTACTACTAGGGTTGGAACAATAATCGATAATCATGATAATTTTTTTGCAGAATTTTATTGCGTTAATTATTATTGATAATCATAATTATCATCCGTGACCCAATGAAGCAGGAAGCAGCACTAATCTGTCTGTGTGAGGCATAAAACATCATCTGTGTACATTGGGAAGTATTGATTTTAAACAATGTGCTTAGGCTTTTAACTTTACGTCATGGTTTCATTTTGATAAGTTGTACACTGGCAAAGCATGACTGGTTTTCTAACATACACAAATATTGTTTATAAAATAATACATTTTAAAAAACCCGCTAGCTCACTGTAAATTTACTGTAGAAAAGTGGAACTTTTGACTACAGTCAGCACTCGGATATCCGTTACCCAGATACACGTCAGTCCCGTTTTACCACCCTTATATCAAGAATAAAATCAATCCCCATTATATATATATGTAACAATAAATGCACTTACCTGTGACATGCGATTTCTAACTCCGTCACCAGTTTTCTGATACAAATGTACTTGTTTATCCTTCACAGCCTGCGTTTTTTTTTTTGTTTTTTTTTCTCACAGGCCAAATCAGTCTGTCTTTATTGTGCAGTTACACAGCGCTTCCTCCAATTTTACACAGTTCTGTGCATGGGTAACATTTTAAATTTAATTTTGCTGTAGTTAATGGGGAATTTTACATACTGCTACAATACGTACCAGATTTAAAAGTATGTACTGTATTACAGTCCACGTGTCCACGGTCGTCTCTTTTGGCAAGTGATATTTTCAGAATCGTATCGTTCTGAATTAAAATACTGCTTCTGTTGAAAATATAGTACTGTACCAACAAAACCAACTACAGTACATCTAAATGGAAGCCTACTTATTTTAAAACACTGTCCTTTCAGCTATGTATTTTTGACATTATATGTTTTTTGTGTTCCCTGAAAAAACGGCTAAGGGTTGGAACGGGCCAGAATGAAGTAATCAGATATGCGTCACACACTGCAGCTTATGCACCGCACGGGGAAAAATAAGCGGGTGCTCAGCACCCTCGTATATACAGGGGTGTAGTGTACATTGAGACAATCGAGGCGGCCGTCTCGCTAAAAAATCAGCTCTCCATTTAAAAAAAAACAAAAAAAAACAACAACCTAAAGATTATTTATTATTATTTTTTTTTATATAAGCGTGACATAATCGACATGTATTTTTATTTATTTGCCATTTCTTAGTAACATTACTGTGATCTCAGGCTTCACTTCTCACTGGTCAGTTTCCCTAGTTACGCTGCATGTAGCTCCAGAATTGGATCAAATTTAGGGATCAGCCCAGATCCGCTTAGTACAGCACCATCACATGATCCCATCCCACTTTTTGTTCTCGATACAGTACAACTGGCCCCTGGAGCAGTGAGTAGTCCACTATTATTTAGTGGATGGTTCGGCACTGTACATCCTCAAAGATAAAATGAAGAAACCAATCGATAGCATTTCTTTCAGAAGAAGCCAACTCTTGTTGTTTAGCTGCAATACGATTTGATAAATCAATGTTTTACTTGCGCAATGGCAACGCTTTCCCCCTGAAGAAAACGCTAGGAGCATCAAAATGTCAGCATTGTTGTATAGACATTAACATCTGTCTCTTTTTACATGGACTAATTAATTAAATACAGTGCCTATAGAAAGTCTACACCCCCTTGAACTTTTTTTCACATTTTGTTGTGTCAGTGCCTCAGAGTTTCGTGCATTTAAATTAGGATTTTTTTCCACTTATCTACACATCATACTCCACACTGTTAAGGGGAAAAAAGGTTTTATTGAGAAAAAAAATTATATATTAAAAATACAAAACTGAAAAATCATAATTGGATAAGTCTCCATCCCCGAGTTAATACTTGGTAGAAGCACCTTTGGCAGCAATTACAGCTGGGAGTCTGTTAGGATAGGTCTCTACCAACTTTGCACACCTAGATTTGGCAGTATTTGACCATTCTTCTTACAAAACTGTTCGAGCTCTGTCAAGTTCCTTGGGGAGCGTTGATGGACAGCAATCTTCAAGTCATGCCACACATTTTCGATTGGATTTAGGTCGGGGCTCTGACTGGGCCACTCAAGGACATTTACCTTTTTGTCCCTTAGCCACTCCAGTGTAGCTTTGGCTGTGTCCTTTGGGTCGTTGCTATGCTGAAAGGTGAACTTCTGCCCCAGTTTCAGCTTTCTTGCAGAGGACAGCAGGTTTTCCTCAAGGACTTCTCTGTACTTTGCTCCATTCATTTTTCTTTCTATCCTGACAAGTGCCCCAGTCCCTGCCGATGAGAAACATCCCTATAACATGATGGTGCCACCACCGTGCTTCACAGTAGGGATGGTGTTCTTTGGATGATGCGCTGTGTTGGGTTTGCGCCAAACATAACGCTTTGCATTTAGGCCAAAAAGTTCAATTTTATTTCATCAGACCACAAAACCTTTTGCCAAATGGCTACAGAATCTTCTGAGTTTTTTTTGCTTACTTCAAACGGGATTCAAGGTGGGCTTTCTTGAGTAATGGCTTCCTTCTTGCCACCCTACCATACTGGCCAGATTTGTGGAGTGCTTGGGATATTGTTGTCACATGCACACTTTGACCAGTCTTGGCCATAAAAGCCTGTAGCTCTTGCAAAGTTACCATTGGCCTCTTGGTATCCTCTCTGATTAGTCTCTTTCTTGCTTGGTCATCCAGTTTGGAGGGACGGCCTAATCTAGGCAGAGTCTTGGTGGTGCCATACACCTTCCACTTCTTAATAAACGTCTTGACCGTGCTCCAAGGGATATTCAAGGCCTTTGGTATTTTTTTATACCCATCCCCTGATCTGTGCCTTTCAACAACTTTTTTCCCCAGAGTTCTTTTGAAAGCGCCTTGGTGCTCAGTCTTTGCTTTGAAATGCACTACCTAGAAGAGGGAACCTACAGGAACTGCTGAATTTATCCTGAAAGCATGTGAATCATTACAATTTAACACAGGTGGAGGCCACTTAACATGGTGTGTGATTTTGAAGGTGATTGGTTATACCTGAGCTAATTTAGGATTGCTATTGCAAGGGGGTGGACACTTATCCAACCAAGCTATTTCAGTTTTTATTTTTAATTAATTTTCTACAGATTTCTAGAATATTTTTTTCACTTGGAAGTTGTGAGGTAGGATGTGTAGATAAATGAAAAAAAAAAAAACTATTTTAATGCATTTTAATTCCAGGCTATAAGGCAACAAAAGGTGACAATTCTGAAAAGGGGTGTAGACTTTATAGGCACTGTATATATTGCAAGGTTAACGTGTGCTCTCACAGCTTTTTTCTCCCCTCTTTCTGGGGGAGTCCCATTTAGCAAAGTCGCCGAAGGTAAACAGTCTGCTTTGATCTATTGTCCTGCTATGATTGACAGTTAACTTTTAATGGAAGGATACGTGGTTTATTTTATTTAACTCTCTGTATATAAGCAGCGATGTGCAAAACTTTAAAAACCTAGTTTGATTCTCTTAAATGGCAGATTCGTCACATGTAAAAAAAAAATGCTTCTAGGTAATGTTAGCAATTTAGTTTAGTTATATGAATACATTTGGTGGCACTTTTTTATGAAAGTAAACATTCTCTAATTAACAAGTGTTTAAATTATTATTATTATTATTTGTTTATTTAGCAGACGCCTTTATCCAAGGCGACTTACAGAGACTAGGGTGTGTGAACTATGCATCAGCTGCAGAGTCACTTACAATTACGTCTCACCCGAAAGACGGAGCACAAGGAGGTTAAGTGACTTGCTCAGGCTCACACAATGAGTTAGTAGCTGAGGTGGGATTTGAACCGGGGACCTCCTGGTTACAAGCCCTTTTCTTTAACCACTGGACCACACAGCCTCCTTTTATAGGAAAACTACATAATTTATTAAAATACAAATTATAATAGGTGTATTTTTATACTTGGGTTTGTTCTGGGCACCCACCAGAAATTTAAAAACTCGGCACATACACTGTGTAGTTTTGTTTTTTTTTCCTTCTAAACTCAGATACTTAGTCTGCGGGTTGTCATGTTGCTCAAGTATAGTTTTGAAAATTACAAGAATTTTAAATATTTAATTTATTCTGCCGATAATCACGATCATCATGATAATAATTTACAGACGATAATTGATAGCTGAAAATGTTGTTATCATCCAACCCTAGTTACTACTTTGTGATGCCTGTGCCTTTTCTTTGAGTTGACACCTTACTGTCTAACTTTATATTATGATCGTGCAAGGCAATGTTTTTAAGAGTGAGAATTTGTGGAGCAAATGGGGCTCTGATCTCTAACTGATAGATATTTAGTAGGCCAAAAAAAAAAAAAAAAAAAGTCTGTTCAGTCATGATGTGAGGAATATTTATTTTAAAGTCTGTTTCAATAAATAAAAATAAGTGATCTGGTTTATTTAACACATTTTCATCATCTTTGGTCACAAGGCAGAGTTTACGTGCAAGGACAAATTTTAATATTAAAACAAACATTACTGTATTGAAGTATGTTTTTTGTGAAATGTAACTAATATTTGCATACCAAATAAAAGTACTGCCACACCATTTTGTCTACAATTTGTTTGCCACCCATTTTAAACTATACATAAAATAATCCAAGTCATATTTTTCCAGCACTTTCAATGTTGATACTTTCAACTGCAAGGAATGGTTTTAAAGTTACACCACAAATGATTGGGATGTGAATTGTTCCTACAAGTGACTACCAAGAATTAAGTTTGTATTGTGCATCTTTAATGGAACAACCATAGGTTGAGTTTGTTTGCAAAAATGAATTTGTCTAATGTCATATTCTTATTTAAATCAATGCACTTGTGAACTCTCAGTAAGGTCTTTTTTTTACTTGCTTCTATCTGTCAGATAATGCTAAACAACATACTAAAGATGAAGTTGGAGTGCATGGTCTGTGTACCTATCAATAAAAATTGTCCAAACCATGTCTTCAGTGGCAGCTGGCACCTTGCATATAGTCAACACTTCACATGCAGATAGTTACATATATATCAACCCCAAACTGCTAGAATGCAGTAATTAATCCTCTCCCTCGTCCCACACTATTTCATGCAGTACATTTTAAAACATATAGGAAAAGCATTTGACTACCTTATGTAATCTGTAGTACAACAATACCAGGTACCATAGTCCTCTAGAGCAGGGTTTCCCAATCCTGGTCCTGAGGACCCACTGTGGCTGCTGGTTTTCATTCCAACTGAGCTCTCAATTACTTAACTAGACCCTTAATTCAACTGAGCATTTGCTTAAATTAGACTTTTAATTGTTTTTAGCTCTTGAACAGCTACAGAGTTCAAGTTACTTATAAAATGGTATAGCCAATTGAAATATGCAACTGTAAGAGCTGAAAACAATTAAGGTTAATTCAGTAAATTGTCAATTCATTTAAGGGTCTTGTTATGAAAACCAGACAAAGTGTCTCCTCAGGACCAGTTTGGGAACCACTTGCTCTAGAATAGGGGTCTCCAACCCTGGTCCTCGAGAGCTACTGTGGCTGCTGATTTTCATTTCAACCAATCTGTTACTTAATTGAACCAATTATTGGCTAAATTAATCAAGATTAACAGGTGTTCCAGGTCTTTAGGATACCTCTGCTCTAGAATAATACTACCGATCGGGCCTTGCCTACAGGATGTATTTTACTGTGGCAGAGCTGTACAGACCATGTCAAACACCACTTCTGTTTTCACATTGGAACCCCCAATTAAGCAACCAATAGTCTAACTTGTGAATGATAGTAAAAGCTGTTTTTTTTTTTTTTTTTTTTTTTTTTAAATTGAATGTGTTGTTTCACAGTGGAAGCTATTGGCATAAATTGGTTTAATGTTGGAGCTGGTTCAAGTTATTTAAAACTTACACTTGAACATTGAAAGTTTAAGAACCCATCATTAAAAATCTTAAATCATGTTTTAAATCACAAGAAACAAATCAAGCTTTGAAACAGCATTCAAGTATTCTTCAAACCATACAGTGGGCAGCGATGTGATGGAATCGATTGAGGTTTTCAAAGAGTTCCAGTTAACCCAGCCAGCAGAAAATGTACTCAGGAGACGGGGGCGCAGTACATTTCTTAGAGGAAGGAATCACACCACTCTCTTAAACACATGTAACACGAGGAGGCCTGTTTGGAATTGGCTCCACAAATATCTTTCAACCATTCTATAAACAGTTCATCTTTTCTCAGAACAAGAAACTGACCCAAGACAACATATGCCTACAAGAAAAGGGGAACAGGTTTCAGTTTGACACATTACAATACACAGGTAGTACAACATACAACTATTCTTAGTCTTCTCAAAAGATGCTTCTTTCTAGATATGCAACTTCATTACACACATAGTCCTGAATTAAAATCAAAATGATGCCATCCATAGCCATTATAAAATATCATAATTGTGATGCAATTAACTTTGATTTAATACAGGTCTTAACTAGAAAATTACCCAGGAACCCTAATTTATTAAAAGCAGCTGTCCCTTTCAACTAGCCTGTTAAATTGAAAACATTTGGGGGAAAGCTTTAGGCTTTACACAGTCAGCAGAACAAAATAAATTTGTAGCACCTATCTAGCAACGACTTTCAAAACATGCACCCACACACGATCACTTTAACGAGCCATACTTATTGTGACATGCTACCAAACATAATCTGCCTTACTTTATCAAATCCTTGCTCTTCTAGTTTCTTCCCAAGGACCTCTCCAATTCCAGAGAGTGCCGTCACATGCTTGTCCCCCATGGGTTCTGCAACGAAGTTTCGGTGCTTCTGAGAGGTAGTGGACATGTCTGCGGTTCCTGATCGAGAGGTGAAGCTAATTAACTGCACAGCATTTCAACTGCTGTTTCCTGTATTATATTTCGAACACGCCGCTTCAGATGCCAAGCTTCAGACACATTCTCCATCCATTTCAGATGGCAATTGGGTATTCATTTTGTTTTAAAAAAATAAATTTAAAAAGTATACATACATACACACATACATACATACACACACCATGTGTTTTATACAAGTCCACCTCTGTCATTCGAAATACATTTCAGTTGACAAAGTTAATCATCGTCCTCCCTCCCTTCTTCCCCTCCCCTTCCTCCCCTTCTCCCTTCCCTTCTTCCCCTCCTCTCTCCTTCCCCCTCCCTTTTTTATTTAAAACGTGAGTAATTTTATAATTAGATAGATATGATGAAGTTAAAGTACATTTTACAAAGATAGAGCTCAGATCCTAAAACACTCTTCCCCTTCCTTCTTCCCCTCCTCTCCCTCCCTCTTCCCCCCTTCCCTCCTCCTCCTCCTCCCTCCCCTTTCCTTTTTATTTAAAACGTGAGTAATTTTTATAATTAGATATGATGAAGTTAAAGTACATTTTACAAAGATAGAGCTCCAATCCTAAAACACTCTTCCCCTTCCCCCTTCCCTCCCTCTTCCCCCTTCCTCCCTCCTCCTCCTCCCTCCCCTTTCCTTTTTTTTTAAAACTGAGTAATTTTATAATTAGATATGATGAAGTTAAGTACATTTTACAAAGATAGAGCTCCAATCCTAAACCTCTTCCCTTCTTCCCTCCTTCCCTCCTCTCTCCTCCTCCTCCCTCCTCCTCCCTCCTCCTCCCTCCTCCTCCTCCTCCTCCTCCTCCCTCCTCCTCCTCCCTCCTCCTCCTCCTCCCTCCTCCTCCTCCTCCCTCCCTCCTCCCTCCTCCTCCTCCTCCCTCCTCCCTCCCTCCCTCCCTCCCTCCTCCTCCCTCCCTCCTCCTCCTCCTCCCTCCTCCTCCCTCCTCCCTCCCTCCTCCTCCCTCCTCCCTCCCTCCTCCTCCCTCCCTCCTCCTCCTCCCCTCCCCTCTCCCCCTTTCCTTTTTTTTTTTATTTAAAACGTGAGTAATTTTTATAATTAGATAGATATGATGAAGTTAAAGTACATTTTACAAAGATAGAACTCCGAATCCTAAAACGCTCTCAATTTAACCAATGCCCACTACAATATTGGCGACATTTTCTGCAAATAAACTTAGCATTTCCAGTTTCAATCGGTGTACCTTTTCTAACCAGATCTCGACTAAATAGCGCGCTAGGAATCAATATGTAGTTAACAATAACCATACACGTTCTGTAATTAACTTAAATAAATTATTTCCAATCATGAGTGCAAAAAAAAACCACCAAAAAACTTTACCTTCTCACGTTGATGACCGTTTACCGCCAGAGCGAACCGCTCTAAGTTTCTCCCTTTATCTAGAAAGATCACGTGATCAGCGAATCACGTGAGTGGGAAGACATTAATACAGAATAGGTGGTCTAAAATACGATCCCATTTAAAGAAACAATGTTTCTGTATTTGTTTTAATATATATATATATATATATATATATATATATATATATATATATATATATATATATATATATATATATATATATATGTGTGTATGTATATGTATATGTATATATATATATATATATATATATATATATATATATATATATATATATATATATATATATATATATATATATATATAAGCTCAAAGAGCCAGCTGCCCAACGTTTCGATATGTTAATACATATCTTTCTCAGTGAGATCCCAAAAAAACTTAACAATACAATACAGCCATTATTTTATATCAGTATTATGAATTACAACATATCTCTCTTTACTATAAGTAGACATTTTGTCTAGGTCTGTTTGTGACAGAGAAAAAAAAAGTAAGATAACCACAAACTTCCCTGCAATTAATTTTATAAATATTACTTCAACCTTGCTTCCCAATACAAAGACAACTGGTGTTAAACAGCTACGCAGACGAGTTGAACTGAAGTTTAAATGCTTTAATAACTGCATCTACTACATATTCTGACAGTGGGGAAAAAAATACTGTCGCTTTAAATATTCTGCAGTATTGACAAGCCTACGTCAAGGGTGTTTTGCAGTTTCCCAGTCGGGTCCCCCGGTCAGTAAGCAGAAAATACAGGAGGGGGAGTGATTTGGTCCTGTTTGCTATCATCACATCGCAAAGCTCTGGTGCATTTCTTTAGATTTGTTCTTAAAAGGGGAAAAAACAACTATATCTCTTTTACAACAATGGCTACTCCACTGACAGATAGCGAGAGAAGAAAGCAGATCAGTGTGCGAGGTATCGCAGGGTTAGGAGATGTCGCCGAGATCAAGAAAAGCTTCAACAGGCATCTCCATTTCACTCTTGTAAAAGACAGGAATGTCGCAACACCCAGGGATTACTACTTCGCTCTGGCACATACCGTCAGGGACCACCTTGTTGGGCGATGGATCCGGACTCAACAATATTATTATGAAAAGGATCCAAAGGTAAAGTAGCAAAGACCGGTAAATCAGGAAGTGGTGTCAACCAGCAAATAGTTTTGCACTACCCGCTTTGCAAAACCAAACGTGTTATTTCTTTACAACTGCAAGTAACAAAAAAACAGACTAGCTACTGTATTTACACAATTGAATTAATAAAAGCATAATGTAATGCAAAAAAAAAAAAATGTTGGCAAACGCTGATAAATTAGAGGGTACAAAATACACTGTCATTTGCAACAGTGAAGGGTTGGTGCACATTGTGCTTGAATTACTGCTGTTGCCGTGGTTGGTGTTTACTGTAGTCATGAACGGCAATGTTTATACCGTACAAACGATGTATTCACAGTTGTATTGAATACAATTTTAACATATACAGTATATATATATATATATATATATATATATATATATATATATATATATGACGGGCTCCAAATAAAATAAATACAAATTGATATCATTTCGACATAAAATAGATATAATTTAATATTCTGTATTTTCAGTATATTAACACCTTTTGAAAATGCACATTGTATTTGATCAAATCTTTCATTTACAAATGTGGCAAACATTCTGTCAAGATTGTAGTATGATACGGGACATTAGGGAAAGAGCTACTAATGTTGTCTGATGCCAAGGTTGATGGTGGCTAGCATCAACTGTTTTAATGTGTGTGACACTTGCTTTATATAGCTCCTGCTACTTACCCTTTAGGGTCCATAACTAATGATTGCAATTTAATATCAATATGAGTGGTTACTTTCCTAATCGAAAGAGATAAATGGAAAAAGCAGCATATTTAGAGCGGTGCACTTGTAGTACATCCACATAGCAGCAAGCTGACGCAAGGGAACCAGTACAAAGTAAAAACTATTTTTTATTTTATTTTCTTTAAATAATTAGTTTGTTAGAGCTTTGTGAATTGGGCCGCTATATGAACTGTTTGGATGAAATATTAAAGTGACCATGACTTCCAATTTAAAATGTCTTCTGTATTTTATTCATTTGGTGTTTTGGCTTATGAATGATGGAGTCCAAATGATTGGAAATATTGGCTTTCCTATATCTCCATTGATATTGTTATTGAACATTGACATCTTATTGGCTGATCAATTTAGAAGCACCTGCCTGAATTTGCAAAACTTGTATTTTTATGTTATTCTATGGTTACCCAATCTTTCACCTGGTTCTTTCAAGGCTTTTGCAGACCTTGACAAAATGTAAGAAAAAATAATTACAATATAGCCATGACACCTAGAAAACCAAAAACATGTTTCATTTGTTTACAGCCACTGTATGTCCAGACCTTGGCTACAGGCCAGTGGAGAACCAGCAAGACTGTATTTTCTGCTTCACAGTGGTTCCTGCTTACTGAACTCCAACCTTTCCTTGCTCTGTTTGCTATTAACATTACTTTTTAGGTTCTACCCAGATTTTTCTGCTTTACTGCTGAATCATGGGGCAGAGAACAAATGCCTGGAGTTTCGTCATTTACTAAATAAAATATCCCAGGCCTTATTACAGTACAGTGGAAAATAGGGCAAAATTTTCCCAATGCTAGCTCAAAATACACCTCTAATTGGCTTTTAAAACAATCAATGCAGAAGTGTTCAGTGAAGGATAGCTTTTAATGGTTTGAAATCAACACATTAATGAATGAATGCATTTAATATATGCTGATAAATACGTCTTAAAGTCAATTACGATGACGAGTACCAGAACACCTCTACTCATAAGTGCATTTACCAATACCATCCTAATTATAGAAATAACCTTATTATCAAACTTTAGTGGCATGATAAATAACTTGACATTTGTTCATATAACATGAACATATAGGGGGGTAAATGGTCTTATCCAACAATCAAGCCAATTGAGATTATATATATATATATATATATATATATATATATATATATATATATATATATATATATATATACCCCAAACAGAGGAATAAGCAGGGCCCAGATAATATGTGTTGCCATTCTGAAAGTAATTCCTAGCAGGAATGATATATAAATAGATATTAGTTAATTTCCATTACCACCTCCCTGACCCTACTCTCAGAAACATCAATGTGATGGTCTCTCAAGCTGAGTGCAGAATGTAGCTCTTCATACAGGTCTTAAAAAAAAAACAGTTATACATTGTATCTTTCTTTTTTTATTTATGTACTGTACTAATAGAATAAATACAAATATTGGTTTGATTGATTTGAGTCTGTGTGAGGTGATAATGGAAACACACACACCAGGCCTAACATTATTACATTCATCTGTCAGCCATCCAGGAGTGAAAGCACTGCTGCAGTGATTGTAAATAAAGATGGACGAGCAGCACAGCCACTCGTAGGGAACATCAGAGGACTGCAGTGGGGTGCCATGGCTTAAAGCTTCTGTCATTGTTTACCCTCCCCCACCCCTCAGAAAGAAGAAGCCCTCTGTAATCACTAGCTTTCCCAAATGACGTTTTGTTATACAGCTCCAAATGTACATCTTTTCTAATACAGTAAAAATGCTATTTTTAAAACCTACGAGGCACACCACGTTTTTTTAAACACATAAATCCAAGTAAGCTGGTTTCATGTTCTGCACTGGGTACTTCATGTGCTCCTTATGGGTGAATTGCTGTACCTTGGAGGTTATGAGGCACTATGAGACAGAATGCCTCAGTATTTTAGATTTGCGATTTGGTATTGTTTTTAGGTTTTGGAATACAAATTATAATGTTATGAAAGCACTACAAACCCATTTTTCTTTGTGTTTTTATGTGTGTTATTTTTTTGATTGAAGCCTTTTAATGACAGGTTGTGGTTCATTTTCATTTTTTATTCTTTTTGTACTTGTTGCTTCATCGTCACCGCATGGTAAACTAGGGTAGTTGAGTTCCACAGAACTTTTTTTTTTTCTTTCCTTCATTGTTTTATTTGGGACATGCAGTATATAGTGGTTAGGGTTTTAGAGTCAGGATTAGGGGCTAGGGTTGGTGGAATCGCTGCCCAGGACTGAATTGAGAACCCCTGCTTAAAACTATTAAAGTTCCCCTCTTGGCTCTATGCTGCCTCCTGATAGCTTAGCCCTGCATGGAGCCCAGCATAGCCAGAAAAAAAAACACACTTGGTTTTGCCTCTTCAGTAACTGTTGCTTATGAAGAGTCTGAAATATGTTGCCATCAATGTCTCTTAACAGTATCTTTTTTTCACTAACCAATAACTACTTCTGTCAAAAGGAAACTCATTGATTTTATTTCTTTCACAGCGGATTCACTACCTGTCTCTGGAGTTCTACATGGGGCGAACCCTGCAGAACACGATGATAAACCTGGGACTGCAAAACGCCTGTGACGAGGCCATTTATCAGGTAGATACTGCATTTCAGGAGGAGTTTTCACCAATACATATGGCATGCCTGTTTTTCCTGTACAAAATTGATTACGCTACATCTCCATGGCTTCTTAAATAGGATCTAATTTTTTTTTTTTTCCAAACAATTGTCTTTCACATATTAAAATCTCACTAGATTAATGTATAATACATTCATTCAATAATGCATATTATAAAGTAGATTCTCGCTGAATCCTGGTACTCCATATTGACCTATAATTTTCACCATACTATCATAATGAAATGTGTTGCTGGTGTGTGTATGAACGTATGAAAAATAGAACACAAAGGCAGTCATTTTAGTAAGGTCAAAAGTAAGGTCACCAATATCAATAATGTGTGGGCAGTTAATGAATGTACTGTATGTATGGAAAACACATACAGTTTCTCATGCCCCATAAAGTAATATTGTGGAGGCCTCCTTGAGAAATGAGTAGCTTCCCATTTAACACACATGCCTGTATCTTTGGATAGCGTATGTTACTTCGTTCCTCACTACCTTTTTCATTTATGTAAGCTTCACTTCTAATATGTTTATTTCAAAAGAGCCCAGTCCCTGTTACTAGGAAGGGGAAATTAAGCTTCATAAGAAGACGATGTTTGGGAGGGATCATTGGGTCAGTAGCCCTGGTGTTAGATAAGGCATCCTTCATAAACACTGCATAGTTGACATGATATTGCATCTTTTCTAAAAGACGATACCTCTGCCAGCACTGTGTCCTCACGCATTTGTCTGGTTGTTGATGCACAGCCTACATAATGGATCTCCTCCTAGTGGCTGAAGAGTAATACTGACATCACATATTTACCTCTCGATTACAGTGCTTGCTCTTTAGTTGAATGTTAAGACATTCTTCTTTATGGTTTGTGATTCGTGTCCAGCCATGGCCTTTCCATGCAATCCACTGGGCTTGCATTCATTCTAGGACAGAGTAATTTGTTCTGCAAATCAAATACAAAACTCTGCATCTCCCTGTCTCAAATACGTTTTGGTCAGGTGCTGTCCCACATCCTATTGACAGTGTGTCTGTATAATTGATTTCCAAGTGTTAAAGGGTTTGGTTAAATGCTGCCTCTGTTACTGGCTTAGAGGTCCTCTTTGCCACCAATATATGACTGGTAATGAACAGACATTGGAAAAGAATGTCTGTCCTTAGAAATAGTCATTTTTTTCAGCTATACAGTGCTCCCTCGCTATAACGCGGGTCTCGGGGGACACACAATATGAGCGTTGTAACCGAAGAGTGTTATAAACGGGGGAAGGGGGTGGGGGTGCCAGGACACATAACACACATCTGACTAAAATACAAAATAAAATAACTCCCTCTCTATAATGCACATATAGTGAAGCAAAAATGTAACTTTCCGTGAATTAACTGTGCATAAAGCACCATGTAATCAACGCTATATTTAAAAAAAAAAAAAAAAAAAAGGTAACATTCCCACTCGTAGATCATTTTAATTAGCAGTTTTTAAAGAGTAAGTAGGCTGGTTAAATAGCGGTCGGAAGTTCAGTTTGAAGCGACAGACAACCAAACCAAGTGCGAGAAGAAGAGCAGGTCGGGAGAGGGGAAGAGGGAATGGGTTCCCCCAGGTTCGGCTGCCAGAGCGGGGCTGAAGCGTCTCATCTCCCGGAGTAAGCCTCTCCCAGCAAAAAAGTAAATACATTAGGAAAGATAACCACGTAATAGGCCTAATATTTATTTAATTATAAAACGAATGCTGAATAAGATGTCTGTGTTATAAAGTGCCAGTGCAGCTTTTCTTCAGTTCAGATACTGAATCAAAAGGGAGAGACAGAAACAGAAGTTAGACTGAGAAGTTGTTTATAGTTTGAACAACACCGGTACTGTATTTACTGTAGAAATATTGCATAAATCACTCGTATAGGAAATTGGGGGACATGCTGTAGGAGTGTTATATCCGAGGCGCGTTATAACCAAGAGCTTTATGGCGAGGGAGTACTGTATATTTGTTGTGTGACAGCCTGAAGTGCAAACCCATCGGAGCTGGTTGAATGAATTCCCTAGAGGCACAGCTCAATCAGTATTTCAACAACACTGGTCAGAAATTAATATCAATAAAACCCAGCCCCCTTCCGATGCAAGCAGTGTTTCAACAGTTACTTGGAAACCAGAAATTTCATGCAAACCCTTGGGAGGACATTATAAAACTGTGGGGCCTGTTGACATAAAAGTGTTGCCAATAACAACAATGAACTTTTGAAATTCTAATAGTTGCAACAAAATTCCAAAGCAGGCCCAGCACTTGATTTTGATCAACCACAGCCAGACATTTTATTGTTTCAGTGAACTGTAGCCCGAAACACATGTGAACAAACCATATTGGTCTATTTCCTTAAGAATGACTTGCCTGATAAGGAAATCAAAGTTTATGGACTGGAGTCCTTGCAGTATATCAGAAGTACAGTATAAGGAACAAATAAAAGCTAATGAGTCAGTGAGTGCTGTTTGGTTCAGTGGGTGCTGTTGTCCCCTAGTCCCTAGGTCTTGGATCTAGTCAGTCACTTACCACTGAGTAAGAAGATTATGTACATTAAATACAATGGTGTCAATGCAGTGCTTAATTGAAGGTTTCAGTAAGTCAATGAAAATGCTTGGCATATCATTGAATATCATTTTATAACCATAAAACACATAGTTACCAAGTTAGATTACATTTCTCAAAATACCTATGAATGGCAAAGTGAGTATAGTATGCTGGAATTGGAGCTGAAGGTAAAGTCCAGGCAAATTTCCAGATGAGAATTATTGTCCTTGACATGCTTCTGTGACTAACCTCAGATGAAAAGGGTTGAAACTCGTCTGTCTCTAATAGTGAAGGTCTCCTCACCCTCTCATGCACTGAACTGCTCTCTCTCTCTTTCTCACTTGCAGCTGGGTCTGGATCTGGAAGAGCTGGAGGACATTGAAGAAGATGCGGGACTCGGGAATGGAGGACTCGGCCGGCTTGCAGGTAAATTGGCTTAATTTGGACAGCCAGCCAGCTAGTACAAAGGTTATACATTTGCATACAGTTACAATGCTCCCCTGTATGTCAACATTCCCTTTAATGCACATGGTTAACTTGTATAAGAGAAATGAAAGAAGCTATTGAAGAGATATCACCCAAAGATCTTAGGATTCATAAAAATTGGCAAGCCGTTTGTGCACTTGTTTTTGCTGTGTGTACAGCATTTACTGTAATAAAATAAAATACAGCAATTCTATTTGTATAGTATGTTATTAACTGTGTTCTGTCAGTTTTCCATTTTATTACACTGTATTTGGAACCTGGATTTACCGGATTCTGCCGAGTCAGCTCCCCGGGAGCGTAGAGTTGATGTTAAGGCTAAAGTGGAGGAGAGGCGTTGACTCAAGACAGGAGCGAAATAACAAGCAATATTACTGTAATATTTTTAACATTAGCTAGATAGATTATGTTTAGAATTAGGCATGTTTAAAATTCAAAAGGCACGGCACACAGTTATGTTTAAGAATCAAAAAATGCAGTTAACATTTATTAACACGAGAACCGCCATGGCAGTCATTTTGACGGTTTTCACTTTTAAAATGTAAATTACTCTGCGAGTGTGAAAGATACGCGGTCGTCCGTTCTTGACTTTTCCTAAATACATGTATTAAATACCTTGATGGCATTTGAAAGGCAGGATCACAAAAATGAAAAAAAAGTAAATAAAAATCCCCTCTACCTTTGACTGCCTTTTACAATACATGGTTTTATTTTGAATATAACCTACAATATTCTATTTTATTTTGATGTACAATCCTGTTGTTATCTCTACTGGACTTGGCAGCCATCAGTTTATTCGTTTTGTACAAGGAATGCACTGGGGAAAATATCAGTAGGAGAGATTTCATCTTTAAACTGGCCACAGCGATTCGGCAGAAACATTTCGATCAGAAAACTGCAAAGCAGCAGCTGCAGCAGCTCAACCTTGATTCTGTGCTGCACCGAGTGACACACGCAAGAGAAAACATGCTTTCGTTTTTACAGTTTTGCATGTACATACACCTGTTTACACACTGGTTTCTTTTTAAATGTTTATTTTATTATAATTTTTCATTTTTTGAAGAAGTGCTTTTTATGTGGTAAGTTAGAAAATAATCTCTTCTATGTTTGATTGTTCATTTAAATACAGCGTTTGGGTGTGCAGATGTCTGATATGATGTGCTTGAATAAAACTTTTGAGTTGTTTCCGATAGTTTGTCTTTCATTTTAATATTGATGTTGTTTAAAATGTAACCATCATAATGACTGCCGGCGGTGGTTTTAGGTATGAGTATAACCGCAGCGGTACTAGTGTTGAATGGTGAAATGCAAAGTAAAGCATTTGCCTGAAAAAAGGGTGCTGCGTAAGTCCACTATAATGTAATTTTAAATCTTCATAAAACACACATTAACCTTTAAAGCTGAAAATGGATTGTAGCTTAACAGGAAAGCGTAATCAATCGGATTCAAAACGAAAAGTGCTTACAATGTATTCAATCAGTGCACAGAGCAACCTCTGTACTGCACAGCTTGTTCTACTCACTTGAAGCACGAGATTTGTGGGGCTGTAGATCAAACATGGGCGTTGACTCGGCAGAATCCAGTAGTAAATAAACAAGTTCTGTTACTTTTTCTCCTCAAACTCCCTGTGGTCTGCTGCCTCCCAGATCCTGGTTTTGTGAGTGCTAGTTTGGCTTCAGTGTCAGCATGGCCTTGTGATGGATAGTCGGCCTCGCAGATGGCCATGACAGCTCCAAGGCAACTTCCTGTTTGACTTCCCTTCTCCTGCAAGGAGCTTAACCCTGTGCGTGCAGACAGGAGTGGGGGTCTCTGCCTGCATTGTTTAGTATCTCACAAACCGTAGACATGGGTCCTCCACATACTGCAGCAGTTCTGAATAGCAGCCTTTCATTTCCAGCCCTTCAAAATTCACATTATTTTATTTTATTTTAACTTTCTAGTTTTTCTTTGCAAATCCATATCATGATTGAATGGGGTATAAAGAATGGTCCCCATACTGTTTTCACATTTGCCTTAACAGAGGATTTGGAAAACTAGACAAAGATTATTTTGTTTTCAGGGAAATGATTGCTAACCCAACGGCTTGATCCAGTCTTATGATTGCATCTTTATATTGTATTGATAACCTCGTTATCAGCGGTGAAGGCTGCTATGAGGCAGCGGGGGAACCCTGACTCATTACACTTGATGTTTGAGCAGTCTGAGAACTTTGTGTGTGTCTTACTTTGTTGGTTTTATAAAGGAGACAAAGTTCATATCAAAAATTCAGTTCTTTGAAGGGATCCTCTCTAAAAGTTTACTGCAGTATATTATGGTAAAAACCGAGTGAGTACATTGTGAACATGGTTAACCATTATAAAACTAAAATTGTCTGAACTTGTTTGTTTGCAACTTTACTGTGGGATACAGAGCAATGAGTCTTATTTTCGGGCATTTAGCCAAGGTCAACATGACTTAAGTACACATCAAATCCTGAAATGAGAGTATTGAAAGGCATTTTGTTTTAGAACACATTAAAGTTTTTAAACTTCTGGTTTAAACAGGTCGAGTCTATCCCAACTACACCCATGACTTTTGTATATTTGGTTTCCCTAGTTGTTACATTAGAAGAAGATGTACAGACCGGCCTAGAAGACCATTTTACTTTGTTCCTTTGGTGGCTGGAATATTATGTCAACAACTTTCATATTTTACGATAATTTTTTAATGCGTAGTATGTAAATATGCAAAAACTGTCTTTTGACCATGTGATAAGATAAGTCTGTGCAGACCACTAGGGGTCTTCTAATTTTACTTCCATTCTCACATTTTTTAACCAGTCAGTGTAAATTTAACAGGGAAAGCTTTTTCTTGCCATGGCCTTTACATTTCCTTTTTTTTCTGCTATCTCCAGTTATGAAAGAAGACCTCTTCAGTCAGCACTTGTCCTTATGAAATATACAAAGAGCTTTTCTTCCTGAGAGGAGTGACATTGAAATGCAGCAGGTTGAGTTCATTAAGAGGGTTTGAGTTCAATAAAGCTTGTGTGTTCCTGTGCTCAATGAAAACAGCAATATTGTACTTCTTGTTCATGTATGGGGTAATCTGTGGGATTCTTAATCAGTCATCCAGTGTTTTCATTTCCTTTTTTAGCCTGTTTCTTGGACTCCATGGCATCCTTAGGCCTGGCTGCCTACGGATATGGAATCCGATATGAGTTTGGTATTTTCAACCAAAAGATCTCCAACGGCTGGCAAGTAAGCCAATTTAGAATGGGAAATAAACACAAACTATCTGGCAGCACAGAATTCCAAATCGGGATTCTAGTTCAGACAGTGTTTGTGTGTTTCTTCTTTTTTAATGTCATATGTTAAACAACACAGATCCTCTCAATAACAGGACTCATTTTCTCAGTGTAAAGCAGCAAGCATTTAAGTGTTAGGTCCTCTGTTTTCTGTGTTTATGTTATTTATACAGGCTATACTTTTTATTGATGGCATTGTGGTACACATAATTACCAAAATAATAGAATATCCTATCAGTATTATACAGTGTCCTGTTCCTCCAAATGCACCACAGGTGATAAAACTTTTGTTTTGATATGTGCTTCCCTCCAATAAAAATGTCTCAAATGTCTCCATTTTAGTTTTCACTCCAGACTATTCAATATGCACATTACTCAGATATTACTTTTACCTGATAAAGTGACCAGGGACTTGCTGCGTGTTGCCATGCTGTGGATGGCTTTGAACTTCCACTGAGACTACAGATCCATTCTGTGTGAAACCTACATACTGTACAAATGTGAGGATCTGTATAGCTATAGTACAGTGTCCCCACCATGTTAGTCATGTTACAGTGCCACCGTTATGATTGCAGGTAGAGGAAGCAGATGATTGGCTGCGCTATGGGAACCCCTGGGAAAAGGCCCGTCCTGAGTACATGCTCCCTGTGCATTTTTATGGAAGAGTTGAGCACACCGCTCAAGGAGCCAAGTGGCTTGACACACAGGTAAGTGTCTGACCTACTGATGGTCTCTCTTTAATAAAAGTTATTAATTTGATGCAATTTGACCAATATTGTTGCTCAAACAGTTAAGATTTATTTATTTTTTTACTTTAGAAAAATACGGTTTCAATTCTGAAAAGGGGCTGGAATTTCAGTGAAACCTGAAAATTTGGTCAACTTGCTTACCTCCTACATCCAACACATACTGTGGTGTGTGTGTTCCTTGGAGGGAGTGGGGGTGGGGTGGGGGTGGGGTCCTATACCATTCAACTTCTGTTATGTGTGTTTATCTGCAAAAGCAAGACTATCTGTGCTGTGCACTACGTGAGGTGCATTTTCAAACCGTTGCCAAGCTTGTTTTGTGTGGGTGACCTATTTCTTACCCTGGCACACTTGTAGTATGTGCATGTGAAACTCTTACTCACTATCGCTGCCTTAGAAGCCAGTGTCTTTGTGTCTGTAGATCTCTTTACAAAAAATGACAGATGCACAGTTAGTGCCTAAGAGAAAGATCCATTCCCTGGTATTTTATCAGTATTGCATTTGCCTGTAGCATCGATTTTGAGTCTTTGTCACTTAAGTAAGGAATGTCTGTGAGGCCAGCTGCGAGCAATCCTTTTTATCTGTGTTGCAGATAGTGCTTGCCATGCCCTATGATACCCCAGTACCAGGATACAAGAACAACACTGTCAACACCATGAGACTCTGGTCTGCCAAAGCACCCAATGATTTCAACCTCCAGGAGTGTAAGTTATTTTTATCATCTGTATCTATACGGATTAGTTTCAGTTACAGACCTCAGCATGGTCCTACATCTTTAGAATTAGACTCCACAATCTGTAGTTTTCAGAAACTGTAAGTTTATATCCATTTCTAACATGAGTGGGATTATACCACACATTTTTCTGAGTAAAGTCAGGCTAACCTTTTTTTTTTCTTTTTACCAGAATTTTTTTCTCAGTAGGCAAAACAGTGAACAGCTGTGATTCTCATACAACAGACTGGCAGAAGTCAGACATCACACCTCTAATTAAACAGAAGTAGATCACAGGCATTTAACATAGCTAAAAACAAGCTGCTACACTTATAGTTGCAGAGGAATCCATTTGTTTAGTTTTGTTTAAAAAATAGAGCCATTTAGGGGCTTCCGAGTGGAGCATCCAGTAAAGGCGCTCCGGTTGGAGTGCAGGATGTACGCTATAGTCTGGACGTCACCGGTCCGAGTCCAGGCTATTCCACTGCCAACCGTGGACGGGAGCTCCCAGGGGCGCGCACAATTGGCGGCGCCACCTGGGGTGGTGGGGGGAGCTTAATTCAGCCAGGGTGTCCTCGGCTCACCGTGCACTAGCGACCCCTGTAGACTGGACAGGCGCCTGTGGGCTTGCCTGTAAGCTGCCCAGAGCTGTGTTGTCCTCCGACGCTGTAGCTCTGGGCTGGCTGCATGGCGGGCTTGCAGAGTGAAAAGAAGCGGTGGGCTGATGGCACACACTTCGGAGGACAGCGTGTGTTCGTCTTCGCCGCTCCCGAGTCGCAGGGGTGGTAGCGGTGGGCTGAGCCTAAGTACAATTGGGCATTTCAAATTGGGAGAAAAACGGGGTAAAAATTAATTGCCGACTACTAAATAAAAAAAAAAAATAGAGCCAATTAAACCAAGTCATAAAAACCATTTGACAAACGCACAATACAATGTCCTAATCATTGCATTCTCCACTAACATTAAGACTGATTTGGTAGTTTGATCGCAGTGGCAATGTTGTAAATGGTCCCTCCGATTCACATGCAATTTGTAGTGATAAAACACGCTGTCACACTAGCCCAATAATGGTGGTTAGTTCCCATAGAAACCAATAAAAAGTAGCTGACTGTTTACAAAATAAGTGTTAACTTCCCCTTTTAATTTTTAGAGAGATACAATGGTAGATCATAGTGTATATAGCTAATGGAGGCAGAGTTGTTTGCAGTCTTAAATATCAATAGTCAATAAAGCAGTAAAACACACTTCATGGATGACATGTTTATTGTTACCGCTCCCTTTACCATTTCATTCCTATGGAAAATTGGCTCCACTTGAACTTAGCACTAGTGATAACCCCTGGTTGACCCGGCAAGATGTCCTTATGTATGTTGACAGGCCTGTAGATAAACCAAGGCCTTTGTATTTTTGGCTCCGTTGTCTCCATGACAGTTGGAGTCATTATTTCCAGAGTAGCAACTGACTATGGAACATACTATAAGTACAATTATAAACTCTGAAAGCTGAAAGTGATTATTTTGCTTTAGATTTTGGTTCCTGAAATACTTTGGTCTGTTTTTCAGTTTAAATCTCATGCCATGTAAAAGCAAATACCAAGGCCATTACCCTAATGTCGGCTTCATTGTTGCTTTATCATGGCTTATGCAGAATATTTTACTGGGAAGGAATCTGACTGGAATATCAAGTAGATTTGGGTAGATACCACGTAATGGAGATGGTGTGAATTGTTTTGCAAGTTGCCTCTATCAAATAGACATGCATTCCTAATAACACAATTTACTACAGCTGTGTATTTCTGAGCTTTAGATCTGTGATTTTACAAAAGTGGTTTATATTAGTGAAATGTGCTAGATGCATTTTTTACATTTTTTTTTAATTTTAAGAAATTATGCTCACATCATTTTCACAGAATTTGCTTTTATTCTTGGTACCATAATCAGAATAAGGATGTTACTGAGGACAGTGAAAGCAGTTTTGTGGGATGGGTACAGTAACATATTGTAATAGTGCCTGAATGGGGCTTGAGGTTGTTATGACCGTGCTGATGACAGTGATAGAAATTGTGATAAAATGATCATTTGCATGTTGAAACATTACTGAAAAGACGTTGTGGAGTGGAAATAAATCATGGTTGGGAACAAAATCCCTGATTCAGTTTGGCACAGTGATTTATAAGAAGGCATCTTTCAGTTAACCACCATTATAGATCGTCCAACCTGACTTTACAGACACCTCTAGAATTAGTAATTTTCCCTGGTGCAATTTATTACATTTTGTCTTCAATATTTCATTCTTTTCAGGGGACTTCATTTCATAAACAAATTTTTTTTTTTTTTTTTTCAAATCTACTCTGTTGACAACTTTTTTACTAGTGTTAAATATTTCCTCTGAATGGAACACAATGTCCAGCACGGACAGTATTTGTTTCATTATATTATTAGAAGCTGAACTACTCATTAAAGGATGTTGGAGCTAATTGCTCTCTTAAATCTATATACTAATCCATTCTCTGGACTTCTCCTTTTGACTTGCAGTCAACGTAGGTGACTACATCCAGGCTGTGTTGGACAGGAACCTGGCTGAGAACATCTCCAGAGTCCTCTACCCCAACGACAATGTGAGTAAAAACCTGCAGGCTAATGCCGAAGCCAATGGCTGAAATGCCACTTCTGTTGCTGTGCTGCTAACCAACAACTGGAATAAGTGGTTTGGTCAGGGGTTGGCAAAAGTTCAGTGCACTGAATTTAGTTCTGGGTAAGGCCGACTACCTGTACAGGGAATTGGGACACTCTTGTTTGGTTTGTGCTGCTTGTTTAAACTTGTTTATGAGCTTTGTGACCTCATTGTGTTCAGTTCTACCACTAAAGGTCATGCAACATGAATGTTTTCTTCGAGCTGTTCAAATATTTGTATTTATTTATATTGTTACTTGAACCCTTCTCAGCTACAGCCCTTCCCCTACCACGACTGCAGTTGTTTTAAAAGTTGCATGAAAGTTGATTATGGTTTCATAAGCTTTAGGACAGAGTAACTCCTTCAGTTCTGCTGTATACTCATAATGGTCTATATTTTCTATACTTTAAGCAGACCAATATCAAAACGCTTAAAAGCCTTTCTGCACTTTTCTTTCCTTTCCAGATATAGTAAACCAGTTTCTTTTGAATATTACCTCAGATTAAAAGTTAAACAGATGGGGAGAATAAAATAAACTCCAACTTGTTTTTAAACTCCCACAGGTTGTATGCACAAAAATATATTTAAAAAAAAGAGTGGTAATCAGATTATAGCGATTCTGTTAATATACAGTACTTTTGTTTTCTGGTCCTTTCTACTCGTACTTACTAAAGTACAATCTAATCAAACACAAAGGTGTATAATCCCATTAAATAAGGCTTGTAAAAAGCAATTGGAGAGGAATGGTCTTGTAAAGGTTTTTCCTGTGACTCTATACCCTACTGATCTTCTGGCAGGTACAGGAGCTGTAGTGAAGATAACTGCAGTATAGTATTGTAGTTCAGCTTTTTCAATGCCAAAGGTTTCAAGTCTTTCTCAATGTCTTTGTAATTGAACGGATAACGTTTTTTTTTTTTGTCCATTAATGGAGTGCTAACCAAGGTCTTAAATAATTTGAATCGCGTAATTGCCATAATGAAAAGCCAGTCAGTGTAGCACTAAACAAATCTGTAAAAAAACTTGAATGTGCTTGAAGAAAGTATCATTGCTTGTTTAAAGAACCTGTATTTACTTGTATGCTTCTAATACACATTCCCTTTTCTGTTTGATTTAGATAAGCAGTAATAAAAGGTCGATTTAACAAAAATGTATTGAAAACGCTCTCCCACTAGGGAGATTATAGATAAGCACATACACTTCTAACCGTTGCTTCTGATGCGGCATAGAAATGCTGTTGTGAGAGAGCCTCAATAAATCACTTAGTGTAGAGCTAAACAACCAACCCTAATCCTAATCCTAAACTATTTTTAGGTTTATTCATCCAAATTAACCCGCCTGGCCTGCCAGTGTGCACATAGCACATACAGTATTGGACAAAACTTTGTCTGGAGTTTGTATGAGCTGTCCTGGGTTTAGACTTCCTTTCAATTTGTTTACTTATTTCACAATCTGCTGCCTCCAAGTTAACACTTGGGATAGATGTATTAATATATTTCCCCTTTTTTATGAAAGGAATATAAAACTGTTATGGTTTTAACTATGCAGCATTTAGCAATTAAGCATTTTTCAGCATAACCATTACCTTGCCACTGAAATGATGTGTGGTAAAAATAAGCCTTCACGTTTTAATGAGCAACTGAAATCTCAAAAGCTAACAGTGGACGAGGATTTGAAACCAAATCTCGCTCTTGGTCAATTTCTGTATTTTTTTCCCCAGTATATAAGTGTAATAGACACAAAATGCACTGTAAGTGCAAAGACAGAAAATGTTGCATACAATAAATACTGTCTGTGTTTGGTTTCTTGTGTTAACAAAATGACTAGGTGAATGAAACACTTACTGCTTAGTCATCAAAATTAAAAAACAACATTCTTAAAAGTTCAGAATGGGTGCAAATACTGGAAAGCTCTGGCTTTACCTGGCTTTGACAAGCTTTGAGTTTACTTGCAATCTCAAATCCTAATGTCTTGTTTTGTGTTAACTGGTTACAATATATTGCTCAGCAATTCTTTTGTACCTGCTGTCTCATTGATCCAAACATCCAGAGAGGTTTTTTTTTTTTTTACCTTAGTGAAACTGTGAGCCAGCTTTACAAAATCTCTTTTGTATTGAGCTGTCAAATGGGATGAGATTTGTTTACACGTATCTTTGAGAAGTATACAAAGACACAATGGTGTTTATTCATGTACCTGACTCTCTGTTTTCAAGGAGCAGTAGGCAGTAACTTGACCTTTTGTTCAGTTTTTTGAAGGGAAGGAGCTGCGTCTGAAACAGGAATACTTTGTGGTTGCTGCCACTCTCCAGGACATCATCCGACGCTTCAAGTCCTCCAAGTTCGGCTGCCGGGACCCTGTCAGGACTTCATTTGAAACATTCCCTGAAAAGGTGGGCAGCTTTAATCACCGCTCAGGAAAACTAGTCTTGTGAAACATGCTCTAGGAAATGTTGTGAACAAAAGCAGTTAATTTCATACCTGATGCATTCCAATGCACATAATATGTTCCTAAATAATTTTATTTTCTGGCTAATGGTATCTATTCAGAAAATGGGCTATGCAGGCTACAGACACACACTGAGGTAGTACCCCTTTCTTCAAACAGTTCTAATTCTAAAAGAAAGCAACACATCGAAATACATTTTCAATCGATTGCAGAGAGAAAGCCCTTAGCTCACTTTTTAGTAGAGATTCTTGTGAGAGGCATTGGACCGCAATGATTGATGACCATTTAGTACTGAGATGTTTGGCAACCAAAGAAAACAAGGTCACCAGTACAGAACAGCAAAGCCAAATGCATTTACCCACATTTCACCTCCATATGAAAATAAACTCAACAAAAATAACCCTGCACTCTGCCAAAGAGAAAGAGTTTCATAAGGAATGCTTGAAATATTGAACTGGGCTGTAAACAATCATTTGGAAATGTTCCTGCTTGTCTGTTGTGGAATATTATTAATTTACTGTGCATAATAGTATTCATTTACCATGTGGAATAGTATTCATTTACTATGTGTCAGTGAGCCTTGGGACCAAATATATATTTTGCACCACCCCCCTTCCATTTGAAATAATCCCAATATTGTCATACAATGTTCTGTAAGTGCAAACACAGATTACAATATTACATAAAATAAAAAAAAGAGGTGTATATTTTTCTCAAAATCTGTCTTTACTGGCATTAAACTTCATTTGAGCTTCAACAGCCTTCCTCATTGCATTCAAATCCTGTGACAATGTGACCAACTCTGAATGCAATGAGGAACTGTGTGCAGTCCTGGCCCCTAGGATTCTCTCAACAAACTCAAAGCTTGTCCAAACCAGATTTAGAGAAAAAAGACAATAGCTTAATAGAGGAACAACATAACCTACCAATCAGAATGATTACAAACATCATGAAATTGTAAGTGCAATGTAAAAACACGATTAAAATGACATTTGAAGCTACTCTTTTAACAAAATCGGTTTGTTTTTATTGAGGAATGTATCTGTTTTAAATTCAATATTGTATTATGTTTTCTTTCCAGGTGGCTATTCAGCTAAATGACACCCACCCAGCCCTGGCTATTCCTGAGCTCATGAGAATTTTGTTGGATGTGGAAAAGTTAGCCTGGGAGAAGGTACTGTAAGATATTCTCTGCAGCACTGGCACTGACATATATATCTGTTAGAGGAATGTCTATGCTACCATTATGTCTATGCTACCATTAAAACCCAGCAGTAAATGTACTGGCGACTACAATGTTCAATTCTAGTGTGGCTAATGATGACTGAACATTTAATAATAAGGTGAAGGTTGAATTGGTAATTTAAAGTCATGAGGTAGGATAGGATCATGATGAATTAACTCTATTGTCTTGCCAAGCTAAGGTGACATTTTTAATATAGAATGGAATTTGGCAGGCAGCTTGTATTAGCTACATGGTGTCTCAAAGTGAGCTACAGGTTAAAAACAAAATTCTGAAGTAGTGCTTTAAATTTGATTCTAACAGGTTTACAAATGAAGCCCATTTATAGCAATGTATTGGTCATTGGCTTATACAGACATGTTGTGACAATAACATTATCAATTATAATTTGGGTATGCAAATAAGAATTGTAGAGCATTCTGAACAGATTTTATTTAGTCAAGTATGTATGTATGTATTTATGTTATTTACACAGTAGTTTTTGCCCTGTTTTGTTTGTTTTGTTTTGTTTTGTGTGTGTGTGTTTATTTTATTTTTTTTCCTAGACTTCACACCCTATATATTCTCAATCAAAAATTAGGAAGATTGACAAAAAATGGAAACAAAATACTTATTGTGAAGTTGTTTTTTCTCAACCCCAGGCTTGGGACGTGACGGTTCAGACCTGCGCCTACACCAACCACACCGTGCTGCCCGAGGCCCTGGAGCGCTGGTCCGTCCACATGTTCGAGATGCTGCTGCCCAGGCACCTGGAGATCATCTACGAGATCAACCGCAGGCACCTGGATGTAAGGATGTAAATGTGGATGTAAAATGAAGTGTTCAATATATAAAATGACTCTTGGGTACATGTATATATTGAAAAGCAGATTAAAATAATTTAGCCTATATGAACTTTTGGGGAAATGTTTTTGAGCAGTTTGATAGTTTATTCTTCAAGAAACACTTCCACCTGTCTGCTCTGCAGAGGATCTCTACTATGTACCCCGGAGATGGGGACCGGCTGAGAAGGATGTCCCTGATCGAGGAGGGAGACCCCAAAAGGATCAACATGGCCCACCTGTGTGTGGTCGGCTCCCACGCTGTCAATGGGGTGGCCAGGATTCACTCGGAGATTGTCAAAAACACTGTGTGAGTCTGCGGGAGGGAGGGAGTCCCTCTCCATCATCGTTAGACCCCAGCTAGGATGGACAGAACACTGTTTTATCCAAACCCTTATATGTTCTTGAGACACGTTTAATCTTTTTCTTTTCTCTTGTCAGTTTTAAAGATTTCTATGACATTGAGCCAGAGAAGTTCCAGAACAAGACCAATGGAATCACTCCAAGGCGCTGGCTGCTGCTGTGTAATCCTGGATTTGCCGATGTCATTGCTGAGGTACAAACTCAATCCTTGATAACCATGCAGGGTATAAGTGACTTCAGACTCCTCTGTGAATCTCTTGAACAGTGATGCTGTGGTAATGCAGTGTATAAGGTTAGTTGAAGGATTTGAGGCTCAGTCCAAGTATTCTAATTGGTCAACAGACACTATGGGCTAGATTCTCAAAGCTATTTACTCTAAATTGTCATTAGCGCAATTGTTTTCTAAATGGGGGAAAAACACCAAGTAAACACCTCAAACGAATAAGAAACAGCTTTACCGTAATACTTCATTTAAGCCCTTGAATTAAGAGTTGTTTATTTCTGGTTTGGTAACTTTATTGGGTGCGTTTCTCCTTTCTAAAAAAAAAAAAATTGTGCTAATGACGAATTAGAGTAAATAGTTTTGAGAATGTAGCCCTGTATATAAACATGTATCTGACAGCATAGACATGTATCACAAAAGCTGTAAGCCTTCCCCTCTTGCCACTATGACAAATGTCTGCGAAATGTGGGAGTCCGAAAGCTCTTGAAGGTTTGGTGACAAGCGACCTGTGGGAATTAGACTGTGGCTATTATGGGTAATACAGGTGCATTCCACTTATAACGGATCCTGTTAGAACAGAGTTCCGTTTACCTTGTATTGAAGAGGCCAAACAACATGGGTTTTAATGGGGAATTACTCTGGTTAAAACTGACTCGTTTATAACGTATATACCGTTTAATGCGTACAGTTTTCCTGTTCCACTGGAAGGTCTTTTGCATTGAATACGTACAGTTTAATACATACAGTATTGTTTAATACGTAGAGATTTCCTGTTCCTCAGGTAGATATTTTGCGCAAATAAGGTACATCCAGGACAGTAAATGACAGTCATGACGGCATTTGTGACATCAGGCAGGAAAAACAGTTACTGTTTACTTTTATTCTTCTATGTTTTTGTTGGCACAGCCGTTGTACAGTTTAAACGTATAATGTATACAATTTTAATTACATTTAGTGAAACTATATATTTGTAAAATGGTACTACTAAACTCCCGTTATTTGGCAGTTAAGCTTTCTTGTATTGTTTATATTTAAGGTACTTATGTTTGCAGTTACATACAGTATTGTGAATTGTGTTTGCTACATACATCCTTTATAAAGAACTGATTTCCATGGTCCCTTGGAGTCTGTTATAATTGGAGTGCACCTGTACTACACTAAATAAAAGAAAAATAAATTTAGACAGTAGCTTTAACATGGAAATGGATTGAAACTCAAAATGTTTGGCTCTCATTTGAGAAATCGTTCAATACAGAATGCACAGCTCACCAGACATGTGCTTCATTCGAACAGGGACATAAAAGACACAATCATTGTTGGTAACTATTTCTAGTATTTGAAATTAATTCCCAGTAAACCTTTAGTAATCGCTGCTTGTTGATTCTGTAGAAAATTGGAGAAGAATTCCTCACTGACTTGTACCAGCTGAAGAAGCTGCTCAACTTCATTGATGATGACACCTTCATCCGGGACTTGGCCAAAGTGAAACAGGTAAGGTTCTGTGAACTTATATATAAGCATTTAAATCAATTAAGTAGTTTTCAGTTACTTAATAGATCAGTTTGTTATTATCCACAAGAAATGTTAGGAATGTGTACCTTGATAAAAACTGTTTAATCCACAAATCAATAACAGAACTAATGTACAAAAGAAAATCTGTTCACTGCAGTCCTGTAGGCAACAGCATTGTCCACAAGGTTTATTTTATTTTTGTTCAAATCAATTAAGTAGAGAAAGAAATGCTTAGAAACCTTATGGAGGTGATGAATTAATTTAGGAAAATGAGGCCTATTTCACAAGGCTTCGACGGCAAAGCTAGAATTAAGGTACAGAGCTCCAATCAGTACAGAAACCATTACACATTTCTTTTTTTTTATTTAAGGAAAACAAATTGAAATTTTCGGTCTACTTGGAGGAAAAGTACAAAGTGAAAATAAATCCGGAGTCTATTTTTGACATCCAAGTGAAGAGAATTCATGAATACAAGAGGCAGCTGCTTAACTGTTTGCACATCATCACTTTCTACAACCGTAAGCACAGCCTGCTTTACTTACTGCCTTAGGGTCAGACATTTATTAAATAGCATAAAGCTGCCAATGTATTACTGTAAGGTATTTTATGTATTTGTTTACAGGTAGGGTATAGTAACATTTCTGAGAATTTTACCTTTACCCCGTATGTAGTATTTGTTTATTTTAAGGTTTCTTATTTTCCAGTTCTTGGAAGGGACGACAGTAATAGCATTCCTCACTTCCATGTTGGTCCTCAGGGATTGGTCACCCAGTGACCTCTATGCTGTGAAAACTGTACTGTCTCAAATGTACAGTGTTGTTACCTCCCTAGCCCAGCACAGAAAGACATGAAATCAAAATGTAATTTTTTTCATTCAGGTATCAAGAAAGATCCAAATAAGCAGTATGTGCCAAGAACCGTGATGATTGGAGGGAAGGTATGCAAAGTGTTTTATACTGCTTCACTAGCAAACATTGCAGTGGGATTAGAGTCTTTCAATGTCTGTCATCGACTGAGAAGTTTCTTTAGATTTTATTCATATCTGTTCTATTGTTCTAAATTCACTGATGTTGTCAACAACACTACTAGACAGTAAGGCTCGAACCATTGTTCTTGTTACCAGGGGTTCATTTGTAAACAAAAAGGTATCAGATCTTATCATTAAGGAAGAGGGACAGAATGTTTGTTTATAGACCTAATGTACTGACCTGAGCCTGAGCCTTTTTGAGCTTGAACAATACCAGTGGCAGGCCAACTAATCTGATGCTGTTGTTAAGAGCGCTAGTTTTCTGGCGTTTTGATGTTTGGTGTGTACAAAATTTGTCATTTTCTTACTCATAGATGTCACATCGTAAAATATATTGTTACAGTACATGTTTGTCATTCAATTGTTATTTATATACAGCTATGGCCAAAAGTTTTGCATTAAGTATATGGAAAACTACAAAGTGGTATGCAATTCAATATGTTAAGGTAACATTATTCAGTAGGTTTCATTCAACTTTATGAAGCAAAATGTGTTAATTCTATTGGGCTATGCAAAACTTTTGTCCCTAGCTGTAGAGTTGCTTTTGCAACAATGATTTATTGTTGCATACGGCTCATCATTTGAAAATTTACAATTCTCACTTGACAGAAAAGGTGCTGGATCGACGATCCTTTGCGATCCGGCACACATTAACCCTTGGTTTTACTTATTTAGTACAGCAGGTCTTTCCAATCAAATCTGGTGGGTTACTGGCATGTACGGCCGGCCTGGCATGTAGGAGGTAACGTCTTGTTTGTTTCGTTGAAGGCTGCCCCAGGCTACCACCTGGCTAAAATGATCATCAAGCTGATCACCTCCGTCGCGGACATTGTGAATAACGACCCCGTCGTGGGAGATCGACTCAAAGTGATCTACCTGGAGAACTACAGAGTATCGCTGGCTGAGAAAGGTGAGATATCAAACAAAGAGATCAAATTATTCTGAAATGTATCATTTCTGTATCTTGAGTTATTAAGTCTGGCTCCTCTTCAGGTTGTCAAAGTGTGCGTCACAGAATGGTTTCAGTGTATATAGACATTTCTTTCATTTATAAGTGAATAACACTTTAGATCCAAAGTCACTTTTAAGGTTGTTGAGAACCACTGTGCCATAGAGAACATGTTTTCTTTAGAAAAAAACACAAAACGCAAAAGTCCAGTATACACAAGGAAACAGTGCAGAACTTTAGTGTAAGCTAAACAGTGCCCCCTGGTGAATCTCTGTCACAACAAAACCTAGAAACAGCTGCAGCTCATAAAGTTCTGGTTTTATACTGGCATTATAGACAGTGTTATTTCCCTTTCTGGAAATGGGTATATGTTTAGGGACTTTCCTTCTGTTTGTTTGTGTCACACCACTATATTTTTAAATACTGCACAGCTATTATCAAATGCATTTACTTTTAACTTAAAAAAGAGCAAATCTTGAGCAACTGACGTAATATATTTATTTATTTATGTATTTATTTTTTTTAACAATTGGGAAAGCATTTAATAAATAAGCAGTTGAATGTGTGTACCCTCATGTGTAGGATTCCACTCGTGAAGCTCACTGCTCTTATGGTTTGTGTGTGTGTGTGTGTGTGTGTGTGTGTGTGTGTGTCTGTGTTTGTTGTTCCAGTGGTGCCCGCCGCTGACCTGTCAGAACAGATCTCCACGGCTGGCACCGAGGCCTCTGGCACCGGGAACATGAAGTTCATGCTCAACGGCGCCCTCACCATTGGCACCATGGACGGCGCCAACGTGGAGATGGCAGAGGAGGCCGGGGAGGAGAACCTCTTCATTTTCGGAATGAGAGTCGAGGATGTGGAGGCCATGGATAAGACAGGGTGAGTGAATGTTGAAAACACAGAGCTGAATTACAGGAGGCCTGGGCTTGAATCTGACTTTGAATGGTGTATAATAATACTATTGCAAACTTAACAGTGAACACTGTTGAAACATATTCCACTTTTTATGTGATACTGATTGTCTGAGCTACTAAAGACATTAGCAGTTGTCATTTGATTATATGCTTCGTTCTTGTTCTTTCGGAAGCTCTGCTGTATTGTAGGATTGGAATATCATAACAATTGGTTGTGCAATGTCTTGGTGTCCCCTGTAGCTACAATGCCAGAGAGTACTATGACCGCATCCCTGAGCTCAAGCAGGTGATGGATCAGATCAGCAGTGGCTTCTTCTCCCCCAAGCAGCCTGACCTCTTCAAAGACATCATCAACATGCTCATGAACCATGACAGGTAAACCACAACAACCACGAAGCACGCTGTCTTATAAAAACTATGCACTGAATATACTGTGGGTTAACCAAGAAACATTATTATTATTATTATTATTATTATTATTATTATTATTATTATTATTATTATTATTATTATTATTTATTTGAAAGAGACCTTTATCCAATAACCTGTCAAATCCTGGTTCCACAGCTCATCTTTTTTGTACAACAAGAAAGGAAAAAACAATGTATTTGCCCATTTACAAGTTTTTTTTGTTTTTGCGATCAGCTTTGCATTTGAAATAAAATAAAAAAATGTTGGTGTATGACACCAACAGCAGAACAGAAAATGAAGACAATACAATACATTCACTCACAGCCTTTATATTCCTTCACAGGTTCAAAGTTTTTGCCGACTATGAAGCTTATATTCGCTGTCAAGAGAAGGTCAATGATCTCTACAAGGTGGGTTTGCTGTCATTTTGTGTGACTTATAACAGCAACACAAAAACAAAAACAAAAAAAAATTGCTGGAATAAGAAACAGTGATGTAATGATAACGTTTTTCACCCCCGGACGGGTTCTGCATTGGGGCTTCATGCCTGTCAGGTTTTGTTCTTCATTTGTATTGTCTTCATACTGAACGCACAGCCATCTGGCAAATGCACAGGGCCAGGCAGCAGTTCCATTCTCATTTGGAAACATTAAGTACTGTTAAGCAGGGGGTTTTAAAACCTGCTGATATTGAAAAAAATGGGCTAGGTTTGGTGGATACACTTTTAAATAGGTGTCAGTTGCTCCAGTATCTAGATGTATGAAGTTAAATACCAGTATTTCCAATTCATATGAAGTAAGCATCAATTTAGGATACATTCAATACTTAATCATATTGGTTGTTGGTGTGCACTTATGGTATTCATAAGAAATCATACATATTCTACCATAGAGGGTTTTTATAGTTAGGGTTAACATAACAAAATCTTAGTATAAAGTGTTACAGCTGGCAATAACTAAAGGTTCTCACCCCCATCAACTTTGTCATACATCTTTCACAGAATCCAAAGGAGTGGACCAAGACAGTGATCAAGAACATCGCTGGCTCAGGCAAGTTCTCGAGTGACCGGACCATTGCAGAATACGCGCGGGAGATCTGGGGAGTGGAGCCTTCGGATGTGAAGATCCCTCCTCCCAACGAGCCCCGAGAGTGAGAGGCCCCGGAGACACGGATGAAGATCTCAGTGTACAGCAGTGCTCACTTCAAGGAAGCCATTCTGCTTTCAAGGGTTCCAGTGACATCACAGGACCCCCAATGCTGCAGTACTTATCTAGTACCGTTCAGTCTTAGCTTTATAACACATGCTACTGTAGGTAGGACATTATGATATGGGGCTGGGGGCTACTTTAAAAGCACTTTCATAGTTTCAGTATGATATAAAGCACAGGGCAATTTTATGGTCCTTTCTTCAGCACAGGCTAAGTCCAAGCTCCGCTCTAGTCAGTGACTAGGTGTGTGATTGTAGTATGTGCCAAAAGAAGCAACATTCTTCTATAAGAATCATCATCTATATTGACTTAGGCTCTATTACATTTCAATTTTTCCAAACTGATTGCATTTGTAATTGAATTAGTTTATTGTGCAGTATACAGGCTGTTATATGGGATCTTATTTCAGTGAGGAATGGCAAACACTGATGCTGACGCTTGAAACTGTTATATTTAGCATTGCTGTTTTGAGAGTGTGCGTGTGCGTGTGCATGTGCATCTGCGTGTGCGTGTGTGTGTATATGAGTGTGTAGGGCATGAGATCTTCTGTTGCAGCTAAAGGTTTGCATACCATGACAGTCAAGTACTGTAGTTTGTATGTTGACAGATTGCTGTGTGCATCATTGCTCTCACTAAATTCACTGGTAATACAATTAAACTAACAAACATTTTTCACAGACTTGTCTAAACCAGATACAAGGCATGTTTCAGTACAGGCACCAATATAAAGATCTTACATAAGAGCACTTTTATGACAGTCTGCATTAGGAAGTTTCTACCAGTGGAAAATCTTTTTAATTTTAATAATTCTATGTAAAAGCAGTTTTGGGCGCCTATTAAATGTTTCTATTAAAATAATTTGAGGAAGTTACTAAGTTCATGTGGAGCAATTTTATTTTGGATGGAATTAACTCATCACGGATGAGGTATCGTGAAATAAAAGTACAATATTGCTCAACATATGTGCTGACTAGTAGACCTGGGTTCATACAACTACAGGATAAAAAAAAAAAAGTTTTTAACTCGTGTCATTTCCTGAAAAGAGAAACTAAAGCATTAAACTCAAGGGCTGTTAAGTACTGTATTGTTGTTTCTTACAGGTGTTTTCAATCATGCAGTCTGGTTGCTGATGATTACTGGTAAATCATTATTAACTCATTTGGAAATTAGGATAAGAATAACTGGTCTATATCATCACATTATGATTGACAAAACCAACTGTGCTGGACTTTCCCAAAAGTAAAAATCTTGTATGAAGTGCTTCACATGTCACTCCTTGTGAGGCAAATATGAGGATTGCTGTGCATGCTTCCCCCAGCACCTTACTGCGGTCTGTGTCTGGTATCAGTGTTTAGTGTTTTTGAATGTACGGTGCATAAATAAATCAAGGAATGTATATAACGTGTATTTGTGTATGTTTGTTTTATTCTTATATTACTATTTTTTTTTTTGTAAGCTTGAATCAAAACTATGCTTCTTGTTCCACACACAACTGATTTTTGCTATCTTTAAATCATTGCACTATTAATAAATCTCTGAATTTAATTTACTAGCTTGATGAGATGTGTGTACACTGTTTTTATATACTTATTGATTTACTAAGATGCAATCATTTAAACATTTCCCCTATTTATGTAGATTGGAAAATTCTTAAGAATGTATGTCATTTAAAAATACAGCTTTCATTAACGCCCTGTCCCTAATTAGGAAAAATGAAACAACCAAAAACATAATCTTCACATACTTATTTTGTTTATTTTAAAAACATACATAAAACAATCATTAACCATTGAGCCAAGTTTAGGTTAGCAGCTTACAAATAAAAGGAAGAAAAAACAAACAAAACAAAATCTGCCAACCGTACCCTCAAAACAGATAAAAGCTGTCCTCAAAAATTGTATTTGTTAGTACTGTTGAAGAAGCTAAAGGTGTAATATACAGTACATTGTCCAGGTTATTTAGACCTTGTTTTGACTCTGTGTTAAATTCACAGAAGACAATACACTGAAAATATATTAAAGGAGTGGTTACTGCACTTCATAAGAAAGGCTACGATGATTATTATTATTATTATTATTATTATTATTATTATTATTATTATTGCACTTAGTACCAGCAAGCATTACCTTATGAGTTCATAATCCACGTGTGGGCCAAAGCAAAGATATTAATATGTATATTGTTCCAGTTTATGATTAACTTGACCCTTTCCTTTTAGAAAAAGGATTCAGGAAAAAGACATCCCTGTTTCTATTACAAAAACTGAGAGTAGAACAGCACAGTGCCAGTAGGAGGCGATATACATGAAGCCATCATGCATCCATATTGACACGTTGACTGTCAGGCTTCTAAAAGTCTTGTGTTGGATGGTGCTCAACTATGCCAAAATACATCAAGCAAAGTGAAGGGGGTCGGCTACAGTTTTGTGAAACTGTTACAAGCGCTTTCACAATTATTTTGACATTTACCAACGTTGCTGACTGTCAGGAGCACAATCAATGTAGTTGGTAGACATCTGAGAAGTGAAGCACTCAACTTGCCCCCTAAATCTGACTATAACACATGTATTGTAGGAAACGGCTGTGGATTACCGCAAATTATTATTCAAGTTTTTGGTGAGAAAGATAAAATGGGGACTCGGGGTAATAAATGACAGATATGTCAAACGATGGCTTGACACATTTCAAATCCTCTGATATGCTAAACATTGATTACACCTTTACGGTCAGTAAACCAACCCATCCTTGTTGCAAATCCTTAGCTTAGCTTGAGCTTCATCTGGAACTAAAACCGCTTTGTCACTCTTATGCAGAATTATTTTTTCCTAAAATTAACATTCATAAAAAATAAAAAAAAAACAGATTAAAATGTGTTGCCCTGTTAATGTTAATAAACATGCATAGTTTAAAACCTGAAAGATAACTGTTATAAATATGCTCTTGCCTGCCGTTTCCTATTTCTGTAGCTGCAGGTTTCCAGTACACTCAGATATAACCTGAATTCCAGTGTTTACCCACATAACAGTATTACAAATCTAAGGCCTTGTCCACACTATGCCTTTAAACCGTATTAGTTGCTTTTAAACCGGCTTAAAAGTGCTAAATATGGTTAGCGTCCACACTACACAGCAATTAATACCGTACTCGAGAACCAGACTCAAGACCACCTCAGGGGGTAGTCTCGAGTCCGGTTCTAAATATGATCGCATCAGGTTGTGCGGTTTGTCAGAAGTATGGGCGCTGTAATACTGAACTACATTTTTTGGGTATCCTCCAATATCCCAAAATGCTTTCTGATGTGTTTGGCGAAATACTGAAGGACTTGCTATCAGTGTACACTCCGCACTGGGTATTCATTTGTATGCTTACAAAAAATCTGTCAGGACATCTCTGTTAAACTAGTGGGGAAAATAACAAAAGCACAAGATTAAAATTAGGCGTCTGCAAAAATGAAATGCAAGTTAAAAGTAGGATCAGGGATAAACAATTCACATAATTTGTCAGCTCTGTTTGAAATAAAATTAAGGTGGCCAGAATTAGGCTCAGGCAAGATAGAAGGTAAAAACAAAGATTGTTTTGTAATTAACAGCTTTTTTTTTTCTGAGAAACAGAATCAGCTCATCTGATTAAAAATAAAACCTGAAAATTTCAAGCCCTAGGTGTGTGTGTGTGTGTGTGTGTGTGTGTGTGTGTGTGTGTGTGTGTGTGTGTGTGTGTGTGTGTGTGTGTGTGTGTGTGTGTGTGTGTGTGTGTGTGTGTGTGTGTGTGTGTGTGTGTGTGTGTGTGTGTGTGTGTGTGTGTGTGTGTGTGTGTGTGTGTGTGTGTGTGTGTGTGTACGCACTTGCATTCTCTTTTTCCAAAATACTTGTTTTATTTCTTTTTAGCAATATGGACTTCTATTAATATGGAGCATAACACATTATTTTAAAATAAAATACAGTGCATGGTGGGATGCTATACTATAATACTATATTATTTCCACTGTTCATTGCGCTGCTACGAACTGTAACCAGGCTATTTTAAAAGTGTTTGTACGCATTAAGCCCAAATAAACATAAAATGGTACTTCAGTGTGGACGCTTTGAGCAGGATTAATTAAAAAGCTTGTTTGAGTACGGTTCTCGACATCGGTTATGTAGTGTGGACAGGGCCTTATACAACTCCTGTCATGGGAATGGAGATAAAGATTTGCGGGTATAACCCTCAAACAGCAGGAGGTAGGGGATTTCTTTTTATTCCTTTTTGGAAAGAGAGGTCAACAGATTTCCAGCTTATCCACAGAAGCTACTTTGTATTTAGTTTAATTTAGCAATTTCAGAATGTTAGAGGCTGCTGGAAAAGTAATGAAGTAATAATCAATTAATGGCTAGCCATAACAGTGCATAAAACAAAAACGCTTTCGATTAAGGACCTGTTATAAACAAGTAATACATCTAGAAATGTGATATTGTTTTTAGGCAAGGATAATGGATTTTCCATTCACAGCAGATGCAGCACATTAATTTCAAAGAAACTACAGTACTTTCACATTATTTAAATATGATGTACAAATAACTCCACCCAGACCCTTCTTTCTTCTTCATCTGTTTCGTGAGGTCCATGACCCTAGTTTGCAGAATAAAGCTTGTTAGTGCATTTTATCTTCTTTGTCATTTTTGTATTTATTTTTTACATTAAAAAGTACATGCTGTCCTCCTGCACCAAAAATCAAAACAAAAACAGACCCAAGTATCTGTCTCTCTCTCTTTCTCTCTCTATTTTTAAGGAATGATAGAAATCAACAAAGCGTCTTCTCATGCTGATAGGGGGTAAAAATGATCCAGACTCCGCATTGTGCAGCTATGCACGTGACTCAGATGTGCTAAGGAAGTCCCTGGAGAAAATAAAAAATAAAAACCATTGAATACAAATATTAACACAGTGCACATTAAAAAAAAAAAAACTGCACCACTCACTTCAGAGCAGTCAGTTATTAATGGTATTTCTTTGTAGCAATTACTAAAAATAACTTCTTGCAGATATTTTAATGCTGTATCCCTGCGCAGAGACACAGAAAACATTTAGTCTTAAGAGCAGAAGCATGTAGGAGTTGGCAGAAATTCAGATTTTATTATGATTCTTGAATCACTGCTTTTCCTGTTAGTCATGTAAAGGAGCACTCAGTACATTTTTCTTCACTAATTGCTAAAAAAATGAAAAAAAGAAATACCATTTGAAAAAAATCTATAATACATTTAGCATAATATTAGCATTTTTAATACTGAACACTATGAGACTACAAACTGAAGTTACTATACATCAGACAAGATTAACTGATAGATTTGAAGAGTTCATTCAGTTTATTAACATGGCAACATTTATTTTAGCAATACTATATCATTTTGTTAGCTCTATGCCCTTTAACAGCTTCCTTGTTTATGTGTCTTATCTGAAGGTTAAGTTAACAACACAGCCTCCACCCACTCACTGACAGACATAAAAATACACAACCACCTATACATGCTCACGCTCACATACACATCTCGCAGCAAAAAACTGCCAGATTGATGCTTGATGTAGAACATCCAAGATTCAAAATAGGTGACCTTGTGACACAGAAGACTTCTCAACTTACAGTGCGATGAACTACGACGAACACTACGTGGAAGACACCTACGACAGTGCGTGGCAGTTTCACCTCTTCCATATTTTATTATTAGTTTAGTCAATCAAACCTGATTTACCTACACACTGTGGCTAATTGAGTTCAAAACCTGGAATGGCTCACAGACTGCCATGCAATAGTGAGTGCTGTTTCCATTTCAGAACAATAAGCTACTGCAGGACAACACACCAGTCTGCATTTACAGTCCAATCCCCCTTCTTCAGAAGCATAGTTACCTCAATATATGTGACAACTCTGGACTCCTGTAGATGAACTTGTGTCTGTAACCGAGGGCCTTCTGGAATGGAATGAACTGAACTTTGTGTCCACGTAGGCTGGGGGAGCTAGCGGCAATTGTATAAAGCTGTGGGAACACAGAACAAAAGATTGTGAGAAAACTCACAGAATGAAATGCCCAGAAGCGCACAATATCCTCTTTGTGATTTTCAAGGAACTGGCACTCTCACTGCAGTGCGTTTGGTAAAAATATACATTACAATGCTACTACTAATTCAAGACAAATCTTTAACTTAACAGCATTACGGTTCTGTTCAGTAAACTTTTCATATAATAACTTTAGTGTGCTCAGTTCAGCTTGAGACATGCACGTTCTCCCATAGAAAACACATTTATTATTATTATTTTTATTATTTGTTTATTTAGCAGACGCCTTTATCCAAGGCGACTTACAGAGACTAGGGTGTGTGAACTTTGCATCAGCTGCAGGGTCACTTACAACTACGTCTCACCTGAAAGACGGAGCACAATCAGGTTAAGTGACTTGCTCAGGGTCACACAATGAGTCAGTGGCTGAGGTGGGATTTGAACCATCCTGGTTACAAGCCCTTTTCTTTAACCACTGGACCACACAGTCTTATTACACTCACCATACATATATAGTTTAGCCTTTCTTTACAATACGGGGCAAAGCAGAACCATGAATTAGCCTTTTATTAAGCGCCTGAAATATATAAAGAAATACCTTTTTTCCAAGATGAAATGGAACGACGGTATCGTCTTCTGCATGGAGGATCAGCATAGGACACGAGATATGTTTCACACTGGAGGACAAACAGGGAATCAATTATGTCAATGCACTGTCACTAAATACCTTTGCTGCTGATATGCTGAAATAGAATAAAACTCTTAGAACCAACTGCAAGTGATAGAAAACAAGGATATTGATTTCCCAACTTGCAAGTACTATGCTTGGCCACCAGTGTTAATCTCTCTCTGTTGAAAACATGCATATCACAGTTTGTTACTTCTAGTCCCAGTCAATCTGTGGTTTGACCGAGACAAAATTGCACCAGAAATGGGGTTTGTTGTAACTAACCCTCCAAACCCTCCCAAACAACATATAAAAAATGCAGAAAAATGTAGGTGGGGCAAAATTGTTAATTTGCATAAATCCAAGATGGCCACTCAGTGCACTATTTTCTGTCAATATGGCTCTGCATATATTATATTTAGAGGAGAATTGTTAAAATGATGCCAACAACTTCACATAAATATTCATACCGACTACTTTTCGACCTTGGCCAACTAAGTATCCAAGATGGCTACCATTTTCAAGATGGCCGCTGATGGCCGCTGCTTCTTCCTTTGAAGTATCAGTAGGTCTACCTAGGCGTGGTTGCTTGCCTTCGTAAGTGGACTGGTATGCTAATGGCGGCTGGTTCCTTGTTTGGAAGTTGATGCTGCAGACCTGGTGGTAAACAGCATCTGTTGCATGCAAATCTTGAGCGAATTCAATCCTGCTGTAAACCTTCTGTGCCCAGCTGCCACCATGCTCTTTGCAAGCATGTTTAACTGTTGACTGAAAATCTGCAATTCTTACAGGGAAAACACCACTGCCCCTCCTTGAACATTTGACAGGCTGACCGCAAAATAGACAGTGTTCACTAAATCTGAAACTAGATTCTTGCGAACGAAGGCTGCGACTGGTGGGTGGTGCTTCTTCATTTTGTTTCTTGAGGTCATGGATACCAACATTCTTGTTGCAGTACTCCTGTCAGCATGTTTGACGCACACTTTATCCTGCACATGTGTGGATGCTGTGTCCGTGTAATTCACCTGCTTTGTTAATACCACTGCTCCGCTTCTCACGAAGTACCACAATCTGTTGTCCATTGTACAGTGGTACTTTGCAAATCACACAGTGGTCCATATTCTAACAATATGTTGAGAACACAAAAAATATTTTGAGGACACAAACAATATTTTGAGAACACAGACAAAACTAAGTTGCTAAACAAAACACATTTAAAATAATCATTTTCATGGAGCAACTAAAGAATGCAGCATTACTTGGAACAGCAAGCCCAGAGCAACTTGCTCCTGTGCGATGGACACTTAACCTTGACTGTGAAAGCACGTCATAAGTAATATTATCAAACTATTAGTTTACAGAACAAACACAATATAACTTCAGTTTTCTACGTAGACCAGAAGACCAAAACCCAATTAAAATGTTTTGAGGACACTAACAATATTTTGAGGACACAAACAATATTTTAAGGATGCAAAAAATATTTTAAGAAACACAAACAATATTTTGTCTGTGTTCTCAAAACATTGTTTGTGTTCTCAAAATATTTTTTGCTAGTTTTAATATTTTTTATTAGTTTTATTAGGAGGGGTTTAGAGGTTGTTTACAGCAAACCACATTTTTGTTGCAATTTTGTCCAGGTTTGGTCATTTATTTACTGGACTATTCAGCCGAGTTAGAATACATCTGGTGACTTCTGTAATTTTCCATAAAGGACCTACATGGATAATTGTGTTAATTGCCACAGCTACTCCAATTGTTTGAATGCTACTGTTACAGTACACTAGAGATCTAGACAGTCTAACACACATGCAAAACAAGATTTTACTGTTGTCAAGAGAAAAAAAATATCAGTCAAAAAGTGGGAAGAAAAAAGAGAGAAATTGTAAAATTAGCATACTTCTCATCGTTTGCAAATCGTATACCGCTTGCAGTTATTGGATCTAAAAAGAACCAGTCGAATCCAGGTAGGTTTCTATAAATCTACAAGGAAGGACAAGCATCAAAGGACAGTGTTCATTATATAGTAAAAACAATGTTGTTTTTAAGCTTTCATTTTTCACAAAAATGAAAAAGGCGGCAAGGTTTTTGTGGTATAAATATTAATTATGATGTGAATCCTGTGCTTACTACATTGTTGAACAATTTCAATTTCTTAGGAAAGTTTGTTATGCCCTTTCCTTCATTAAAAATAAATGGCTCACATAATAACATTGATCTAAATAAATCATTATGCAGCCCCCAAAGGGGCAATGCTACACTTTACATACAACAAAGACTCTGACATCTGCTCAGTTTAGTATAATTTATAACTAGGCTTGCTACTTTCCGATATTAAAATCGGTAAAGCTTGTTAAACGTTGAATTCCTAAAAAATATGAGCTTGACTGAAATAAATTTACATAGAATAAATGTCGGTAAAACCACTCACTGCTTTTTATTTTCTTACCAAAAATAATCATTTAGAAATCATCTCTAGTTTGTACAGTTTTTATACTTTATTATTATTTATTACTTAGCAGACACCCTTATCCGGGCGACTTACAATTGTTACAAGATATTATTTTTACATACAATTACCATTTTATACAGTTGGGTTTTTTTACTGGAGCAAAGTTTTTAGCTAAAGTACCTTGCTCAAGGGTACAGCAGCAGTGTCCCCCACCTGGGATTGAACCCACAACCCTCCGGTCAAGAGTCCAGAGCCCTAACCACTACTCCACACTGCTGCCCTCGTCGATTTGGCAAAAAAATAAAAAATCGAATAGTAGCAAGCCTATTTATAACCTACAAATTGTTAGTTCTTTGTACACAAGAAGTTTGTACGGCTAAAAATATTTCTGCATACAAAGGTCAAATCTGAAGATATCCGGATATCTTTTGAAACGGCACATCCTGCATTTTTATCTTTTATTTTATAAAATAACAATGACAAAAATAATTTCAAGAATAAATCTACTTGCCACTGAAAATGGATGGCTTTTAGCTTCTTCCCGTATGTTGGTAAATGGAGACTCTAGGATTAAGGCCTCAGGAGGACTCCCTGTAACAAAATCAGAAGATTGCAACGACATTTGAAATTTAAATTACAGTAAACCCCCTTCAATACCACTAAGCAACAATTGGTTACAACAAGCAGAATCGTTTTTTAACAGGAGTCTGAAAAAATTTGCATTAGAACACAGAAGTGTGGATACAACAAAATGTCGGCCTTGTTTTGGAACTCAAAACACAATACTAGGTGTTGCATTGATTCCGTGTGTATTGATATCATTTCTTTATAAATCAGTATGGTAAATATACTGTAATTAAAAACACAAGCTGTAAACACACATTGCACTATTTCAATACTGTACAGCAACAAACCCATGTTTAATTTAAATGAATGGCACAAACTGGTACTGTAACAGATAACCGATGCAGGTGCCTGCTACTGGACAATGGCACCTTAAAATACAATGTAAAATACAAAGAAATAAATAGAATTTTAACGTGCCTCAAATCAAAACCAAACAAACTCCCAATTTAGAACACCACAGTGTGAACTACAAGTGACTCCCTATGGCAACACTGTAATAGTTACATATCAAAAGACACATCAGACAGGTGTTTCATAATGTATTGGCAACAGCAAGTGGTGCTCAGATCTGGTGAGTGAGAATGGGAGGTAAAAACAAGTGTTTATTAGTGACTTGCATATCTCAGAGAAGCAGCTCTCTAAATATATGTAAAAACGTAACATATACATGCAAATGAATGTTATACAAACTACCCCTCCTGGGATTGGCTGTTTCACCTATTTGTACACCAATAGCCAGTGACCAAGGAATGAGAAACCACAGAATCAAGACAATTATTATTATTATTATTATTATTATTATTATTATTATTATTATTATTATTATTATTATTATTATTATTATTGCAAGTAGATTTATTGCTGTTCTGCAACATCACATTTGTAATGATGCCTGCCCATGTCTCTATGTGCTGGAGAACTGTAGTCTCTTTTACAGAAAGCCCAGCAGTCCTGTCTGTGTTTGAAAAGCAAACTCTGCAGCAGATGCAGCCTAATCAGTTTGGTCTCTCTCGGCAGCAACTAAAACAGAACAGGCAGCTCCAATGCAGGGAAAAGAGAAAGGAGTTATATTTAGCTGTGAAAGATGTGCTTACATAATGAGCATATGCTTACCTCTTTCAGACAGATGTCTTGCTAAGTTTGAGGCTACGCTGAAAGAGGAAATAATAAATCTCATTAGTGATGTTCCATTTGAGGTTTTTATTCAAAAGAGCCAGAAGAGAGAAATACATAGATATTAAAAGAATATAATATACGTTAGTCTAGAGCTAATAACTCTGGAGCATAAAAGTAAGGGAAAGTTCAATTTGTAAGGTGTTCTGGCACTCAGCTCTACTGCATTGAACTTTCATATTTCAGCCATTTCAGCTCTGCCTTTCAACGAAATATTTGCATCTTATCATTATCTAAATATGAATGAATGTTTATTAAGATACCTATGAAGATGATAGCAGTCCAGGAGGCAGATCTAGGGGTCTGCACAGAGAAGCCAGGCAGTGCTCAAGACAAACCCAGCAAGGCTCCAGAAATCTTTTTTAAAACATGTCTTGCAGCATTGAATGCAATTCTTGATTTCTCAAAGGTAGTCCTTCAGACAGTATGGCAAATACATCAAATTGTATTATATATGTCTTGCAGGGTTACCTCCAGTTGTTTTAAGAGTGCAGTCTTGTGCATTCACCACAAAGGGTGCTAAGAGACAGAAATCTTAATATAAGAGGTCCCTTATAAATGTTTACCATGGTACTTTTGCAGTATTTTCCATGCTTTTCCCATGGTTATACTATGCATTTACCTTAGTTCACCTTTGTTTTCCATGTTTATTAATACGCTTTACCATACCTTGATATTATTTGCAATGCTTTATTACACTTTGCCATGGTTTTACTATGGGAAACGTTTATAAAGGTTAGCCCCACGAAACATATAAGATATTATTTCCCCTGTCAAGTTGCTACAAAAGAACACTGTAAGCAAATGAAATGATTTTAAAAAGTCAATTCAAACTTTGTATTCAAAGCCACTGCACTATATATATAAAAAAGAAACAATACAACTGTGGAGAACACAATACAATTGTGGAGAACACAATACACCTGTGGAGAACACAATACACCTGTGGAGAACACAATACAACTGTGGAGAACACAATACAATTGTGGAGAACACAATACACCTGTGGAGAACACAATACACCTGTGGAGAACACAATATACCTGTGGAGAACACAATATACCTGTGGAGAACACAATACACCTGTGGAGAACACAATATACCTGTGGAGAACACAATACACCTGTGGAGAACACAATACACCTGTGGAGAACACAATACACCTGTAGAGAACACAATACACCTGCGGAGAACACAATACACCTGTGGAGAACACAATATACCTGTGGAGAACACAATACACCTGTGGAGAACACAATATACCTGTGGAGAACACAATACAACTGTGGAGAACACAATACACCTGTGGAGAACACAATACACCTGTGGAGAACACAATATGGAACCAACTAAATGTTACCGTGCTGTTGCATATTGTGATGCTTTCAATAACACAAATCGGTGGGCAGGCAAATATTCCACTCACCCTGTTCCTAATGAGTGACCCCAGATATAAAGTGGGTGGCTTCTGCTCCTCTTTTTCACCCAGTCATACATAAAGATTGCATCGGCAGTCATACCACCTTCTGAGGGGCTTCCATCTGAATCCCCCCACCCTACGACACAGAATTCAAGAATGCATTATTAGTATTAGTAGCAGTATTTACTGGTAGTATTAGAAGTAGTTTTAACATCAACATAATAGTATACATTTTCCTTTGTTTCCCATTTTAACCCTATCATATTATTCTTTGAAGTGTTTATTCAAAATCAATATTATTCTACAATAAACCTTGGGAACCCTATGACCTGCAGTCTTACTATTTGAGATGCTTTGATACATTGCTCTTTCCCTCACCTTACACATTAAGTGATTACCTCCATCTAGAATTTGAATAATAGAATATTTGTATAGTTGTTAAGAGAATAATAAAAACAATTGTACCTAAGTTATTATTATCACCATCATTGTTCTTATTAGTTATGTATGGGTTTGTTTCAAATAAATGAAATCAATGTTAAAAAGATAGACCCAATACTCTCAAAACTACTCATCAACAATTACGAACACAGTAATAACTACAATAATAATATCATCACATTAGTTACTATTTAATATTATTCAATAAATGAAAAGCATTGCTACTCACCTCTGTAATCAAATGTGACTACATGGTACCCTAAGGAACTAAGGACCTACAAAACAAAACAAAAAAAATAGCAACTTTTACCAGCTTTCTTCACTGACTGACTGACTTCCCTGAAAGAGGAATGTCAGTATTGCCTTTTAGGGTAAGACTTGTTCAGTGATAAGCCATCTATTGGGTTACACTACTGCTTTATATTTCACAAACTACTGTATTTCTAAGCAATACTATTTGGTTCGCTAACAAACGAGCTTCAGGAATAGATGTAACAATGTAGCAGACGTACAGTACTGTGCAAAAGTTTTAGGCAGGTGTGAAAAAATGCTGTAAAGTAAGAATGCTTTCAAAAATAGACATGTTAATAGTTTATATTTATCAATTAACAACATGCAAAGTGAGTGAACAGAAGAAAAATCTACATCAAATCAATATTTGGTGTGACCACCCTTTGCCTTCAAAACAGCATCAATTCTTCTAGGTACACTTGCACACAGTTTTTGAAGGAACTCGGCATGTAGGTTGGCCCAAACATCTTGGAGAACTAACCACAGTTCTTCTGTGGATTTAGGCAGCCTCAGTTGCTTCTCTCTCTTCATGTAATCCCAGACAGACTCGATGATGTTGAGATCAGGGCTCTGTGGGGGCCATACCATAACTTCCAGGACTCCTTGTTCTTCTTTACGCTGAAGATAGTTCTTAATGACTTTCGCTGTATGTTTGGGGTCGTTGTCATGCTGCAGAATAAATGTGGGGCCAATCAGATGCCTCCCTGATGGTATTGCATGATGGATAAGTATCTGCCACTACTTCTCAGCATTGAGGAGACCATTAATTCTGACCAAATCCCCAACTCCATTTGCAGAAATGCAGCCCCAAACTTGCAAGGAACCTCCACCATGCTTCACTGTTGCCTGCAGACACTCATTTGTGTATGCTCTCCAGCCCTTCGGCGAACAAACTGCCTTCTGCTACAGCCAAATATTTCAAATTTTGACTCATCAGTCCAGAGCACCTGCTGCCATTTTTCTGCACCCCAGTTCCTGTGTTTTCGTGCATAGTTGAGTCGCTTGGCCTTGTTTCCACGTCGGAGGTATGGCTTTTCCATGAAGGCCACTTCTGACCAGACTTCTCCGGAAAGTAGATGGGTGTACCAGGGTCCCACTGTTTTCTGCCAATTCTGAGCTGATGGCACTGCTGGACATCTTCCGATTGCGAAGGGAAGTAAGCATGATGTGTCTTTCATCTGCTGCAGTAAGTTTCCTTGGCCGACCACTGCGTCTACGGTCCTCAGCGTTGCCCGTTTCTTTGTGCTTCTTCAAAAGAGCTTGGACAGCACATCTGGAAACCCCTGTCTGCCTTGAAATTTCTGCCTGGGAGAGACCTTGCTGATGCAGTATAACTAACTTGTGTCTTGTTGCTGTGCTCAGTCTTGCCATGGTGTATGACTTTTGACAGTAAACTGTCTTCAGCACCCTCACCTTGTTAGCTGAGTTTGGCTGTTCCTCACCCAGTTTTATTCCTCCTACACAGCTGTTTCTGTTTCAGTTAATGATTGTGTTTCAACCTACATATTGAATTGATGATCATTAGCACCTGTTTGGTATAATTGTTTAATCATACACCTGACTATATGCCTACAAAATCCCTGACTTTGTGCTAGTGTACCTAGAATTGATGCTGTTTTGAAGGCAAAGGGTGGTCACACCAAATATGGATTTGATTTAGATTTTTCTTCTGTTCACTCACTTTGCATTTAGTTAATTGATAAATATAATCTATTAACATGTCTATTTTTGAAAGCATTCTTACTTTACAGCATTTTTTCACACCTGCCTAAAACTTTTGCACAGTACTGTATGAATACACCAAGAACTACAAGTTTGAGACTGCACGTGCTGCGCCTGCTGTAACATCCTTATACAACTCCTAAAGCACACGGGCTTCTTAGTAAATGTGGTTTCCGGCGAATATGAAAATGTGGTTGTTTGGTGATTATTTAGCTGCTGGAGCAATAGCCAGTGCTGACATTAAAGAAAGTGAGAAAGTACCAATGTCTGGAACGTAGAATATGTATCAAAATGTGTAGCCGAGCTGAGCCTACAGGGAAGGATAAGCACCTAGTAGATTCTGAACCACAGTCTGAAGGACTGCATACCAATAAAAAAAAATACTCCTTTCCACTAATAAAGTGCCCCAAGGTTTTCCCCTGGGTTTGTAAAAACAGAGGAAGTTCTCAACAGCCAGCATGCTATAGTCTGTAAACTGATACCTACCTTATATAGCTGCACTCTGTGATCCCCGCCCCTGCAGAAGGAAAGGATTTAGTAGGAAAGGAAAGGAAAGGAAAGGATGTATTTAGTAGACATGTGTGAACTGGTTCCTTTGAAACAAATATCAGGGATCCAGTTCCAGTGAGTACTATTATGTTTTTACTAAAACAGATTATCAAAAACATGAATTTGTCAAAAATACATTTGATAGCTAGAATTTATATTTATTTCCCTGGATAATAATTCAGTCTCACTTTGACATGAAGGGATGATCAGATCTTCTTCAGATTGGCTTCGGGTAAAGTGAATCTTCTGCACCTCGATGGGATCATTAGCAAGACAACCCCGAACACGACACGATTTCGTCTGTCTAATGTAATTTAACCCCAAACCAATGGGGCCGTATTTCGGTTTGGGATCCTAACATGTACACTGACCTGTTTGCACAAACCATGTGGTTAAATATTTTTTTAATTGTAAGCTTTGTGAAATTTGCAATTAATAAGGTTTGTATAAAAGCACACAATGGTTTCACTGTTGTAATAAAACTGTTATTGTTCAAATTGAAGAGTATTGATTATTTTTTACTTTAATTATACAGGGTGATTCCAGGTTCCACAATAATGTCGGAGCATCACAAAAGCTGCATCGTTTATGTATCATATCTTACATGTACAGTTTCTGTCAAATATGTTTACTCTGCATAACATCTTTTATGTATCCTCCATTTACCCCCCCCCCCCCCCTCGCGTCCAAAAATCCCCTCAAATGCACATCACTAGTATTTAGTTTAGTTAATGAATGTGCAGGATGAGATGAATCACTCTATAATATTAAATGCAGACCTGGGACAGCACCAAAACCAAATGTGCTTCTTGCATTTCAATGCAGATTATAGTGGTAGAAGACAAATCTTACAATTTAAACATGACTTTAGGGGAGAGCTATAGTGATTGCAATAGACTGGCCTCCTGGAAATTACTTTGCGTGCGTGCATGCGTGCGTGCGTACAAGTGAGAGAGAGAGGGGGAAGCTAACACGTCATTCCTTCTTATCCACTTTAAAGATTATCTGATCTAAGATTATCAAGTTAACTGTTTCAAACGAAAGCTGACATGTTTGCAGTTAGACTCAACACCCAAATATTACCCATTTGGAGGAATCCAATACAAGCATCAGCAACAAAGAAGAATACAATGCAGTAATTCAGAGGGAACGGCATACCTGGTCCCAGCATTGCCGTGTAAATACAAGATAACGTGGTGGGAGGAGTCTAAAGTACTTTCAAACCAAGCCTGTTTCTTTCCCTGAGCCTCCTTCTGCAGAGCCTCGGGGACAGTGTGCCTGCAGGGAACAGCAATGACATCAGCAGTGTCAGAAACACCATGAGTGGTTAAACAGCCTTTTTACAGCAGGTAAAACCGTACAGTACATAAAGAAATGTGAGTTTCTGGGGAAAAAAAACAAAGCCTCCCAGTCCCAAGTGTCCTGCTGGTGATATGCATAATAAATGATTGACAGTATGAAGCATTAATCCCCTGTTAACACCTCTGATATATCTAACTGACTAACTTCACTACTCATTTAATTGCTGGGAACCCTTTTCTGAGGATAAATCGCTAAAAAAAAATCATCATTCTCTTCCTCCTGGGAGTAACCGTCTTCCCAGCATAGAACCAGCACATGCGAGACATTGCCAGTCTTGCTTCAGCCTTGGAGGATGCTGATGGTCATCCCAACCCCCTACTACAATCTTTGTCTTCTTACCAGACACCAATATTGAGCCCCTCCTCTGGTTGAAGGTAGAAGTTACAGGTGTGGTTCAAGCCTTGGTCCTGTGGCTTCTTCAAGTCAATGAAGTATGGCATACGCACTGAAACAAGACAAAAGTCTGTAATAACATAAAACGTACCTACTCCATACAAAGGGTTTAAATAAAACATTATCGCCCCCATGACCTTCATATACATCCTTCTGTATAACTTCATTATTATTATTATTATTTATTTATTAGCAGATGCCCTTATCCAGGGCGACTTACAATTGTTACAAGATATCACATTATTTTTACATACAATTACCCATTTATACAGTTGGGTTTTTTTTACTGCAGCAATCTAGGTAAAGTACCTTGCTCAAGGGTACAGCAGCAGTGTCCCCCACCTGGGATTGAACCCACGACCCTCCGGTCAAGAGTCCAGAGCCCTAACCACTACTCCACACTGCTGCCCCTATGTGATGGTCCATCTCTATCCCCCCCTCCCACCATATGGAAGGTCAGCATGTTACAGTAGTTATCCATGAGTATGTGTTGCTATAAATAATCCACAAATTTGCCTACATAAAACAAAAGAGTTATGCTATTGCATGGACACCCGAAAGGTCACAATGACATAATACAGCACGGTTTTCACAATCTACTGTAAGACTAAACTTTTGACACCTAATAAATTAAATTAGAGCCTACTGTACATTTTACAATACAACTGAATGTATCCTTTTTTCCCCTCCATGTGTGGTTAGTTTGATCTTTGAAGATTTATTTATTTTGTTTTTAAAAATAAAAATTTGGTGGGAAACTATAACATGGTTCTGCAGCAACAGCCAGGGCAGATGGCATTATTTGTTTGGGAATTTCTTCATGAAGCTGGGAGACTGCCTGGAGCACACCTTCTAGACAGGAGCAAAAAGAAAACGCCCCTAACACACACTGATATGATGCTCCATGGCAGAAATGTTTTCAGGTTGCCCATGTCCACAGTCAAGATATAACTGTATAATACCATTAAAATTTTGGCAGCAATAAATAGGTAAAAACATGATAGATTAAGAAGCGAGGGGATTTGTTTTCAGTAATATGTTGTGCTGAAGATTCATTTTCTCCATGATCTGCAAACGCATGTTAAAACAGAACCCCATCCACTCAACTATTAAACCATAATGTAGATAAAACTGGCAGAGACGTACTTTACTAGCTTTTAAAAATCATCTTGCACTGTACATGAAGCAACCACATCAGTTTCATTGTGTCCATTTCTCAAGAGACAATGGGACAGCTTACATCATCCACATTCTGTGAAAAAACACCAAGAGAACCTCAATACAGTACTTGTTGTTTGGTGAATTAAAAACATTGCTCTAGGAACCTACTGTAATAACAGGTTCAAAGCTGCAATATCATGGTATTAAAGTCTTGCTCTACCGGTTAAAATGAACAAAATAATTAAAGGATTTTCTATTTGGTATTTTCCTTAGTCAAGAATGGACTGGTAGTAGCATTCGGTATGCAAATCAATTTAAGGGGAAAGTGGCTCCAGTTTGTAATAATATTCAAGAAGTAATAATGATCGGTAATTTCCTCAGTCAGTAAATCACTAGACAAATGGACTGCTTACTGTTTGGCATGAAGTAAAGAAATATCTGGGTGAAGCATCTCAACTGTCACGTTTCTCTCCAAATTGGAGTAATGATAATTTTGCACCCGGAAAATCAGATTCAGGATTTAAACTATGAGCCAGTAGGAGAATTCGGAAAATTGCTGATTTGTATAACAATGATATTCTTAAGTGCTTTGAAAAGCTAATAGATAAATTTGGAATCCTGCACAAACATTTTTTTTAATACTTACAATTGTGTCGCTTCATTTACTCAATGCAAGGTCATTCCCTTCTCCAGCTGGCATTGTCAACTTTGGAAACTGCCACTCTTAAATCACTGCCATGGGAGGGGACAGGTTTCCAAACTATATAACATAATAGTTGCTCAATCAAAGGAGACTTCTGGAGACCAGACGAATCGCTTGGAGTAAGGACCACCACAATTGACTGGAGTGAGATTTGCTCCAAAGCCCAGTTTCAAATGATTAATACTCATTATACATTGCTGCAGTGCAATTGGATTATGCAAACATATATTACACCATCCAAACTCCATCGATTTAATTAGGATATTCCTGATAACAGTGTTAAATGTGAGTTGGAAAGGGGCACTTTATTTCATTGCCTATGGCTATGTCCTGAAATTGAGGAATTCTGGTGTGAGGTTATTGCCTCTTATTCCTAAACTATATATACTCAGTGTTTACCCTGAGGACTCTGATCTGGATACTAAGGACAGGAAAACGATAGACTTATGCTTGCTTCACGCAAGACGTATGATTGCGTTGTATTGGAAAGATATGAACAGACCAAGCGTGGGCCGATGGCTAAAGGAGCTGTCTTACAATGGAAAAGTTAACATAGTGAAGGGGAAACCACATGACTTTCGCAATATCTTGGACCCCTTCATACATTTTTTGAGTGATGGAAACTAGTTTGAGATTGTAAAGACACATAATACTAGTTAATTATAGATATCCTGCTGTATGTGAGTTATATTATTCAAGCATTGCACTACATATCTCCTATAAGCCTGTAGAAGACATGACAGTAGAACCTGAATGACTAGGATTTGCAAAATAATAATGGTGATGGAAAGTTGCCCTGCGGTCCAAACAGTTTGAATAACTTAGGAGTCAATCAGTAAGAATGTGATCTTTTTAATCAATGTGATGTTTATTTCCCTTTTGTCTCAGTTTGATTTTTGTTTGGTTTTGTTTTTGAGGGGGGTAGGGTCTTATTTCATTTATTATTATTATTATTATTATTATTATTATTAATAATAATAATAATAATAATAATAATAATAATAATAATAATAATAATAATAATAATAATAATAATAATAATAATAATAATAATTTGTCTTTAATTCACTGTATTCCAGAATTAATGTTTTTGTATAATCTGTTTTGAAATGTTAAAAGCAAAAATTGTCAATAAATACAAGTTTTAAAAAAAAAGAATAATGATCAGTAAGGGTATTTAGTGATTTAGTGCTTCTTGCTGTGTGTGTGTGAGCTTGCAGTTGCATACTGTTTTCTCTGCCTGGAGCACCACAGTGGTGCCAGACAGCAATATTCTTAATGAGCTACATTTCTTCAGTGAGAATCATAAGATGTATTACAGGCCTGGCTTTCTGACTTTCAGTCCAGGACAAATCAAGTATAAGCAGCTACTGTGACTCACTAAATGACAATTACAGTTCACGGTCATGCTTTAGCCATATTATATAATACATCCAGCCTTCCAGGAAAATGACAAACTCCATTATCACCATTTGTCACCTCTTACACAGAACAAATGGGGAAAATGACAGAAATCTCTCTCTGGTTTATCTTAGAAAACACTATTAAAACAGATACAGTGCAAAGAACAAATAAAAGTGAGATATTTTTAAATATGATAAAGAAGCTTTATACCCCAAACAAGGCTGGCAAATGCACATTCACAGCCTTTGTTAGAAAACAGTACAGCTTACACTTCAATGAAACAGCATTCATCTCATAATCCAGTAAACCAGGGATAAACAGGGAAAACATTGAATATTTAAGAGTGGGTTTTGTTCAGCAAAGTAGACTGCAGTATTGTCTAGTGCTTCACAGGTCACAATATATACTACAGTACATGTACTCTATAAGCATGTAGCAATGCTCCAAAATCTTCTTTTTATGTTGTTGCTTTCTCTTATAGGAAACATAACACTGTAGGGTAAATGATTTTAGATCACCAGCTATAAATTGCCAGATTGGATGGAAGCAGTATAACGAATACACCAGAAACTTCTTATCTGCATATATTCATTTAAAATAAGTTATCTTGTAAGATTGTCACACTTGCATTGTGACCTTACACAAAAACACTAATGCACATTGTTTTACCTAATATCTATGACAAATGGCATCTAATTAGAAATGTGTGCGTGTAGCTGGAATATTGCTGACTACAGCCATTTGTCTTTGTAACTGCAGTGAGGGAAGGAATAGCGGATCAGTTTCATTTACGGATGCAAAACAAGCATAGAGGTCACAGGCTTAAACCAGCAATGAGGATGTTTTCTGATACAAAACCAACATCTTCAGAGTTAGCTGAAAACAAAGCATCAAATCAGATACCAGTAGATAAACTGGATCCAGTAGACAGAGGAACACCAACCCAAAGGACATACAGTACTAGTGTGCAGACACATCATGAAATTCAAACGTCTGCTACTAAAATACATATTTAATGTGTCTGACAGTTCCCAAACTAAAATATACAGAACACTAAACTGGAATTGCAACTAGAAGACTAATCAACCTGGAAAAAACAGTTTTATAAATCTTAATTGCCTTGACAGCAAATACAGTTTCATTGCATCCCTAAATGTACAGTATGACATTAAGCCCACAACTCTTTTTCCTCACTATTAAATTATACAATTCTAACAGTATGCAGATCAGCATCCTCTTTGTAGTAAGATTTTGTTCTCCTGGTCTACCAGTGTTACTCATGTTACTAAGATTGTGGCAGCTTCTTCTTTTTTGACAGTCTAGTTGTGGAATGCTTACTGGATGATCCCCCACTGAAATGAACAGGATGACTATTTGTGCCATATTATAATCAGCATTAGGGTCTTAACCTGAGTGTGCATAAGTAGATGATTCACACATGCTAGAACAAGTATGAGCATGCAGTTTCCAAAATACAGTACTGTAGGTCTCTGCTGCATTTTGAAGAAATATATACGTGTCTGTATAATTGTATCTTTAAACAAGAGGTTTATATATCTACTCACCAAAGTTTAGAAATACCAGTTTGGCCTGAATGGCAGGGCAGAGTTTTATTATGAATGGAATGGCTAGGTACAGTCCAATCACCCAGATGAGAAGCCTCTTTAATCGGGAGAACAGAACATTCCTGAAGGAGAGAAAGAGAAGATGGGAGACATTAGAAGAGCTGCCCAACGTTATGCTTTGGTAGCCACCATACCAGATGCTGCCTGGAGAGGTACATTTGATTACATTGGATGTTATCTGTGCACAACAACAAATAACAATAGTGTTACTTCATAAGGTTCATTGAAGGCAAACAACACAATACAAAGTAAATGTGTTTAATAGTTAAATGTACAGTAGCAGGGATGGAAATAAGACTCCCATTGCTTAGCAGGTTCACCCATTCCAGGTTTTAATACAAGCTTGATTAACCACAGTGTATAGGTAAAAAGCTCAGATGTGTTATTAAATTCTTAACAAAAACCAGGATTGGATTAAACTGCTATGGAACTGGAGCCTTATTTCCATCCCTGAGTAGAGACTATATTTTCTGTGTGTGTGTTAAATCACGCTAATCAGGGACCTCTTTCCTCCAATGTCCATAGTTTTCCCAACAGCCAAGCAAAGATAGCAGAACATTTGCAAAACTCTGCAAGTACCACAGAGGGACAGAGGAAGTTGGCAGTTCAAGATCTTTTAAGAGTTTACACAGCTTCCCTATTCTTTCAGACAAGCAATAAATGGGTTATATCGATCACAGAATATATGTCCTTCTCAATGCTACACCCATCAGTGTCACTGCTACTTGCTTGCTTGACAAGTAAGTAGCCTTTTACTGAAGCTAGCAATGTGATTCTGCAAGTTCTGTCTTAAATGTGCAAAAAACAAACACCTGTTTGCTCAGGCAACTCGTGGAAAATGTGCTTGCAAACCTGTGGAGAAAAAGGCCCCTGGATATGAATTTTGAGAGTGGGAAAGCATTTTTACAGAACTGTGTAGCTTCCTTAAAATCTTCTTTAAAGTCATCATAGAATGAGATTATCAGGTAGCAATGTCTGCTTACCAGAAATATTTACATGAAACATGTACAATTAAAAAAAAACAGCTGCAGGTAAGCCAGGTTTGGTTACTGTACTCTGCCATTTATGCACATCTGAATAATAATGCAAATGCCGCCAAAACCTTAATCAATCGTAACTTATGATTCACCCTAATGAGGACCGACAGTATGGGGCTGTGACAGAAAGACAATGATTCTTGGTAGTAAATCTCCCTCCCGACCTGTGAGGGCGCTAAGTAACGGGAACAGAGTACCCTGGACTACTTGGCCTGACACTTCGTTCTGAGGGTTAAAAAGATGTCACTCATTTAGAAAAGGGGCAGAGCTTCGGTACACTCATTCATCGACCCGAAAGGGAAATGATGTGGCAGCCGCGGATTGGAGGAACGGCTGCAGTTGTTTACCAAGGGGTCATGAGTGAAGGTATAAGTAGGGGTCGAAGTGACGTAATCTGTTCTTTCGTTTTGGTTATTGGTAAAAGGAGGCTGTGTGGTCCAGTGGTTAAAGAAAAGGGCTTGTAACCAGGTGGTCCCCGGTTTAAATCCCACCTCAGCCACTGACTCATTGTGTGACCCTGAGCAAGTCACTTAACCTCCTTGTGGTCCGTCTTTCGGGTGAGATGTAGTTGTAAGTGACTCTGCAGCTGATGCATAGTTCACACACCCTAGTCTTTGTAAGTCGCCTTGGATAAAGGCGTCTGCTAAATAAACAAATAATAATAATAATAATAATAATAATAATAATTATAATAATAATAATAAAAGAACCCAGAAGGACCTGTATTGTGAATATACGTGAGTGTTTGTTTGTTTTGTCTATTTGTTGTTTGTTATTATTAGACAGCTAACACTTTCCGGAGCTGTCGCCGGAGGCCAGCACAAACCCGGAACAACACTGCACTCGTATCACCATAAACTGTATTTATACCACAATCACTAATTCACGCACTAACAGACTTGTGTATTTGTTTTGTGTTTAATGTGGGGATACAATAAACAGGACTATTATTTCAGGACCAACCCCAGGATTATAAAGTACACGCCAGCTTTATTGTTTAGTGTTTGTTTGCCGTCAGGCACTGGCCAGACACCAAATAAAACAAACCTTTACACATGGATTATAATTGTCTGTCTGTTCCTTGATCACCTGAACCTGCACGCTATTAACCCCATTGCCACAGGGGCTCACGTCTAACTTGCTATAGCAAAACAGAACGACATGTAGTGATCTAGTCCTGTAAGTCTTCTGATTTGTTATTGAAATTCCCTCTCTCTACCCACTCACAGTGTTAGATCTGAAACAAACAACACATTGAAATGATCACATTAAATGACAAAGACAAGCCTCCAGAATTTGTCACGGTGTTCCAATAAAGTCTAATGAAAACAAATAGATTCCTCTAAAATATTCCAAATATACACCCTAGATGTAACTGGATATACATTATCTCCATTAATTTGATTCAGCAGTTGATTTTGTGAAAGCTCAAAGTTTGAAATGTGTGTGCTTGTTCAAAAGTTCTTCGTTTAAAACTTTAGCTTCTATTCAGTTTGTGGCTTCCTGTCGGACTAGAATTATTTTCAAAATCAGATTAAAATACAAATTTCTGTTCTCCAATTAGTTTTTTTACATATATGCATGATTGGACCCATAGAATTACATCCGCTGCACTTTGTTGTTGATATAATTACACAAAACAAAGTTATTGTGGATGATGGCTGGGTCTTATCCATGCCACTATTAGACTGTATTCCATTACACATTATAAATAAAGCCATTCTAGCTTTCTGCTCCCCTGTCATGGAATCCCTGTCGCTGCTCAGAATGTAACCAAACCTATAAAAAGAGGTGCTTTTCAAATATTTAGGCACATAAAGGGGACAACATGCTACATCAGAGGTAAAGGGTTTGCTTTTAAGTCCATTTGGGGGTCAGTCAGTGTTTCATTTTACTTCTCCTGCAATGCCGGTCTTTCAATTAGTTTCAGATACTAGTTACTTTAGGATACTAGATAACTCTGTAACTTGAAATTATAAACTGTAACCTAAATCTTCTAGCTGATGTGTGCAACCTCTAAAATGAGAATCACCATATCCCGAAGGACTTTTTTCCCCCTTTCACAATATGTTAATTACCGGCAATAACAAAAATAAGAGTCAACAGAAAAGGTGAAGGATTTCTGAAAAAGCAGGGCTTTATATGAGGAACACCAAAACAACCAGACAGTCAAAAGACCCATTGGAGAACACAGCTAACCAAACACAAAACAACTATCTAAAAGTGTGTGCAAGTACATTTAACCTTCAGATCTTCATTTTACTTCATGCTGGTTGTCTAGCTTGTTGGGGTCAGCAGTTGGGAGACACAAACCAACTAGACACAAGACTCCTCTCCTGTATATTCATGGCATGGATCTGTTCTGAGAGCTTGTTGGCTAAGGTTTCAGCAGACATTATTTATGAACCCTGCGTCCAATTCGCTCTCAAATCATAGTCACTCCTCAACTTCAAACTCCTTATTTCTGTGAAAAAAGTCTGATTTGGATTTGAAAATTACAGGAAATAATTTATACCCCTGCAAAATGGTAACTTTATACTGGACGATTACCCTAATTATAGAATCACAAAATACATCTTTGAAATTAATTTCAAGCCATCTTTCAAAAGGTGAAAAAAAAAGTCATGATAATATCACCAACACACTTTGCATGAGGTATTAATTAAATGTAACAAATATATGTCTGAATTTGATGTGCTTTGTGCGATAGTTAATCAAACAATGACCATTATTAAAATGTGATCAAAAGAACAACATAATTCAGTCATCATTATCTCTATCATTCATATGGCTAGAAATTAAAACAATGTGGCACTGAAATGTTTTACTGGGTAATACCTGCAATGTGACTTGACTGATACCCCTTCTCCACTGGCACATCTGTCCCGTGAGGGCTTGGTACGGTACAGGTACGGGTGGTTCTACACTGGCTATTTGTTGAGCCGAGCGAGAACCAAACCGTGAAGATCTGGAGTCGTGAGTCAGACATGAGAAAGTTTATGCCCGAATTTCTGACGATTTGAACCAAATGCATATTAACCGCGGGTACAGTACACTTAACTCACACACTCAAACACAAAATTCTACCAAATTTCTCATCCATGACCTTTATTATATTAATATAAGAAAAACAAAATGAGGACAATAAAAAAATTCAAAACTTATTTACAAAAATATAGTAAAACAAAATACAGCTGTACCATACGTATAACTATGGCTCTCGTTACGCTCGCGCAGATTCTTTTTTTAAGTACCCAAACAAACAACTCAAGAAAAAAAAAAAAAACTATCTTTGGCAAATCATATTTTTAAAACCTTCTTTTTTCCCCTTCAACAGAACTAATTGGAACTTTATTAAGTCGATATACAAATCAGTAAAATTTGTGGATTATAAAGAAAATTCCTAAATATATTTACAAAATATAGCGATACAAGATACAGCTGTACCATTGGTCTATTCATTTTTGAACACCATTTGTTTGCGCATTTTTTGGCCAACTGAGTTAATTAATAACAATAATTAATAACAACTGTCTTTCGTTGCGTGACGTCAGTAGCACGGCTCGGCTCTGCTGTGGAAAAACAACCCAGGCTCTCCTCAAGCGCACCGTGAGGGCTCGGTACGGCCCTAGCGTGGCTTGGTTGTACGTGGAAAAGGGACATAATAGTCATAGGAAACTGCTTTTGATTATCAACAAAAACCAAAAAAAACAAAGCTGGACTGAACAAGTAACAGCAGCTAGTGACTCCAATTGTATTTCCAAACACATTTTAAACAAATAAATCTAGATAAGAAGTACGGGTATCTACTGATGCAAATAACGTGTTCCAAGAATAACAACATCTGCTATTGAGCTTAACAATCGACTTTTCGTCCTGAAAGACTGCATACGTCTATGTTATGTCGATATAGCAAAAGGTAGTACTTGTTGTTCTTGCCATGCCCTGACCTGCAATACTGTACAGCACGTCCACAACAAGTGGTTGAAAAGATCATAAGAAATACCCATGAGAGACTTTATGTAAATTGGCTTTCAGTAAAGCTCATCCAATCAGGCTAAGGATCTATTTTCATTGCAAAGGTGATGTATTGACCCCCCAAAAGCACAAAATAGCTCATTGTAGTTTACCAAATGGTTCTGGAATGCAGAAGTTGTTTTTTTTGAGTTGGTATGAATACATACTCTCCCTAAACCATTTCATTTGTGTCTTTTAACAAAATGATCCATTATTAAATGACCATTTGATCTTATTATGCTTCATACAAGTAGACCATCACAGGTATCGTGATGCATATCGTATTGTGACATTAGTGTTTCGTTATACTGCTACCCTCACTAAACACTACAGTGTAGAAAGAGTCTGCAGTAGGGTAGGTTTCAAAGTTTTAGGATTAACTTTTACTGCCATAGTAAAAAAAAAAAAACATAGACTGGAGTATCTCAGCCAATAGGGTCATGGGTCATGCTCATACAAAGGGATGCAAAAATGTCAATGTGACCTAGAGTCAAAGTAAGACTAGTGAATTGACGGACTTCCTCAGATTGATCAACCGATCACAGTTGCACAATTTGAGATGCCTTTTCCAAACACAGAGGCGCATTTAGGGTTTCTATCAAAATCACAGGCAACACACTCGATGCCAATAAAGCAAAAAAATACTGTTTTTATTCAGTTACACCAGCTTCTCAAACAGTGTTTTATCACAGCCAGAAAGCTCTCTTAAATCCTTATCTGGCAAGACTGTCAGAACCTGAGTCATCCAATTAAAGGAACTGAGGCTGAGTAACTGACTTTCAAATAACAGCTGCTGTTGAGTTGAGATTTTTAGCTCTAAATATGCTTGAAATGGAAAGTATCATAAAACCTGTTATAACCTTGACTATGTACTGTAATACACTGCAAGACACACAGATTTAAAAAATAATGAAGAAATCACATAAATCTCTGCCTCTTATAGAAGTCAGACTTCAGTGTACAATTCCCACAATGCACCAGACCATTCTGATGCCCATAGGCTTCTATGATTATGTCATTCTCTGACGTCTTCCAGACAATGCTGTCTTTTTCGACATCAATGTGCTGATAGATTGTAAATCTGAGTTGGTTGTACACAAGGTTCTGTGTGTTTAGATGAATGCCTAAGATAGATGTCATGGGCTCCTGAGTGGCGCATCCAGTAAAAGCACTCGTGTAGAGTGAAGGATGCGCCCTATAGTCTGGACGTCGCCGGTTTGAATCCAGGCTATTCCTTTGCCGACCAAGAACGGGAGCTCCCAGGGGACGGCGCACAATTGGCTGAGCACCGCCCGGGAGGAGGGAGGGTTAGGTCGGCCAGGGTGTCCTTGGCTCACAGCGCACCAGCGACCCCTGTAGTCTCGCCGGGCGCCTGCGGGCTTGCCTGTAAGCTGCCCGAGAGCTGCGTTGTCCTCCGACGCTGTAGCTCTTGGGTGGCTGCATGGTGAGTCCGCAGTGTGTAAAAAAAGCAGACAGCTAACAGCACACGGAGGACAGCGTGTGTTCGTCTTCGCCCTTCCCGAGTTATCGCAGGGGTGGTAGCGGTGAGCTGAGCTAAACAAAATAATTGGACATTACTAAATTGGGGAGAAAACAACAAAAAAACTAATTGGTGACTACTAAATTTAAAAAAAAAGAAGATGATAGATGTCATTTCATTTTTACATAACATATTAAGTGGACAACCAGCTCCCAAAAAAAAACACCAGAGCCAGACACTTGGACTCAAGAACAACTGACAGGACAATGGTATGACCAAAAGTTCATAAAATATGCTTTTTTTTTTTTCTAACTGGCGCATTTAGATCTTATTACAGTACAGCACCTCCAATTTAGAATATAATAAATTAGGTTTTGAAAAGACATATTACCTTTATAGTTAGGGTGTAGTCGTAACCACCATTCCCAATTGCTAATAAATCATTTCACTTTTCAGAATGCGTATCTAATAACTCTGAAATTTACTGTATTACTGATCTACATTATATGGTCATACTTCTAAGAATATCATACTATTTGTGCTGTGCATGATTCCCTATTTTTTCTGGTAAGATTATTGTATTTCTGCAAAATGTATTTGGAAAAGACACCTCAAGGGTTATTGTGGGGAAGGAGTGCAGGGAAGCATATCGATGTAGCACAGGTTTCAGTGCACAAAGCTTTTTCAATGGGCTCCGGTGCAACACCAATATGTTATGCTTCCCTGGAACAGAAAGTAAACCAAGCAAGAACACATATAACAGGCTATTAAACAGGTAAAAATGAAATACTAGCCAAATAGTACATGGTATAAATCATCCCTTTAAGAACTCATAAACCCCAATTGTTAATATTTCAGAGAAAGTAAATCAAGTGGCAAAATAGAGCAATTATTTTTACCAATTAGGTTACAAGTGAAATCAGTCGTTAGCTGGTAGTTATACCTTGCAACAAACCCAGTGCAGTTGGCATCATTTTGCTAAGAAGCAGTCTAGGAGTCTAAGACTGACTTAGTATAGGGACTGTATTGCCATCTCACCTTCAGCTGACATCCAAGATTCCCTGGCTTAGGCAATGTGGGAGGCTTGGCACTGAAGATTCCTAATCTGTAGCCAACAAAGGGATTGTTTCCAGCACTGTCAAACTTTTATGAACAGTTAGTAAACTTACTAAGCAGAAAGGTGTCTACCAAAAGAAACAATCACTTATAAATCCAAACGACAGTCAGTCACTCACAGACAGACCATGGCTCTTGTGTTTCCCGGAACTGTAGCCTGTGCATTAAGAAGTGTCCCAAATTCAAGGTGATGTCTCCGTGCTAAGCCTTTGGGACAGTAATCAGTGCCAAGGAATCAGACTGCAGTAGGATCAGGAAGAGAAAACGAATCTACAGAGGTCACAGTAAGTTGGAAGCAAGATCACAATGACTTACAAATGGACTTCTGGGTTACGACTGCATGTTATGACTGTTTTTTTTTTTTTACAAAATGACAGAACCCACCAGCAAGTTTCACTACGATTGTAAAATGGATGTAAAAAGGCAAGTTTTAACTGACGTATGCAGTAGCCATCAACTACGTCGCCCATGGTGTAATTTACAGGGAAGCTTACTAGTCTCTTGGTGAGTTCCCCAACTAAATTTATGAGTCCATTACAGCATTACTTGCTAGTTTTTTTTAGATGTTGCCTCTCGTGGATAAGTGCTGTAAGAATACGGGATAGAACAAAGATTTAAGCTTGAGGAGCAAACATAACCATTATAGGGATCAGAGCAGATAATACCAATATCAATGCTGTGATAATGAGCAGCAGATAAACAATTTTTAAAAAGACAATAAAAACCATGGCTATCCACGATTCATTTGAATGTTGTTGTTGTTTTTTTTAATTTTATTTTATTAACACTTGTCAGGAACTGCTTAGGGTTTATTGGAAGGATAAACAACACTGCACCTGAGGTTGTGCTGGTAATGCAGACAGATTGCAAGTTTAATTTAGGGGACCTAACCCGATGACATTCTACATGTCAGTCAAGTTCAAGGGTCTTTGTCGTCGATGTTCATGATGGGTGGGTTGCCTACTGAGAGGTATAGTTTTGAAAACAGAAATATCCTTGGTTTACATTTGCTAATTAAACCACAGTTTCGACTTGTGTTTTCTCTTCCTTAGAGGAAAGCTTACATCGTTGTTTACATTGCTCCCTCAAGTTTTTACAATTTCAGCGTTTCTAACAAACAGTACCAGCTTGGACAGATCGGAAATGCTGATCAGACCCCCGTATTTTTTAAATGTCAAGCAATACCACAGTTAACAAACTGGGAGAAAAACAGGTGTGAGCAATCACGACTGGAAATGAGAAGCAACACATTACTATAATGCTCTGTGCGATAGCAGATGGCTGCAAAATGCCTCCATATGCATAACTGAAGTTGTATCTTTGTAAATGCATATTTACTTGATGTTTTATTTTTTCCTCAAATTGAGGGTGGGAAATTTGGGCTGCATCTTAAATTCGAGGGCGTCTTAAATTCAAAGGAATACGGTTTGTATCTGTATGCGGCTGACATTTTGTTCAATTTAGCTCTTTATTGTACCAATGAAAGGTCTTTATTATATGTACAATACAAACAGGCTAATGAGGTCCCCATCGCATTTCCCCCAACAGGCTTCTTGTGTGTCATATTCCCCAGGCCATCAAGGCAAAAAAACAAAAAGCGATCAACTGCATCAAAAGCAAACCACAAAGGCAGTGAAAACAAAGGAACACATGCTTTGCAAAGCATGGTAAACAAACCCAGAAAATCTGTTGTTTTGTCATGATGTTGGTTCTTTTGTCTTATCATAGACATGTACAAGCAGATCCCCGCTAATACTGAATATACAGTACGGGCAGGTTGACAATTACAATTGCACTCAATAAAAAAGGAAACGACAGTAGCCAAACACTTATTATTTAGATGCTCTAAAATGCAGCTGAATAAATGGTGTTTGATTAGAAGATGATTTACAATTGGTCTTGTTCATTCAAGAGACTAACACTGGTTATGCTGTTTCAAGGAAAAAAAGTTCCTATACCTTAAAATGTTAAAGTCTATGGTTGTTGTCTATACTCTTAAATGCATGTAGTTGCTGTTGTTTTTAATAGCATCTGTGTATCCAGTAAGGAACCAGTAAATGTGTGTTCCAATTCCCCCTCTTACTGGTCACCAGCAACATACAGGGTGATCTATCTACAGATACAGTGCCTATAGGAAGTATTCACCCCCCTTGGTCGTTTTCAGTTTGTTGTGTTACAACCTTAAATCTTGATGCATTTAAATGTTTTTTTTTTCTTTTTTTTGATTTACACAACCTTCTCAACATTTTGAAGAGGCAAGAGAATTTTTTTATTGTGAAACAACAGTTAATGAAAAATAAAAAAACTGAAATGTCTTGGTTAGATAAGTCTTCACCCGCAAGTCAATACTTGGTAGTACCACCTTTGGCAGCAATTACAGCTGTGAGTCTTTTGGGGTAAGTCTCTACCAGGTTTGCACATCTGGATCGTGCAATATTTGCCCATTCTTCTTGGCAAAAATATTCAAGCTCTGTCAATCGTTGGTGGACAGCAATCTTCAAGTCTTGCCATAGATTCTCAATCGGATTCAAGTCCGGGCTTTGACTGGGCCACTCTAGGACATTCACTTTCTTGTTTTTAAGCCACTCCAGTGTCGCTTTGGCTGTGTGCTTGGGGTCATTGTCCTGCTGAAAGGTGAATCTCCATTCCAGTCTTAGGTCTTTTGCAGTCTGAAGCAGGTTTTCCTCAAGGATGTGCCTGTATTTAGCTCCATCCATTTTGCCCTCTACCCTGACAAGCTTCCCAGTCCCTGTCGATGAAAAGCATCCCCATAGCATTATGCTGCCACCACCATGCTTCACAGTAGGGATGGTGTTACCTGGGTGATGTGCTGTGTTGGGTTTGCGCCAGACATAACACTTTGCATTTAGGCCTTTCAGAGTTGTCATTGGCCTCTTGCTGGCTTCTCTGACCAATGCCCTTCTTACCCAGCTGCTTGGTTTGGGAGGATGGCCTGCTCTAAGCAGATCCTAGGTGGTGCTGTATACCTTCCACTTAATGATTGACTTGACTGTACTCCAAGGGATATTCAATGCCTTTAAAATCTTTTTAGCATAACAAATAACAAAATAACAAAATTAAGGAAATAGGAGACCTGATAAAAGCGTTGGTGATGTTGAATGCTGCACAAAAAGAGGCCAACGGGGTAATGAGACAAGAGTTGGGGTTGCACAGCCACAAGTGTAATTGTTTTATTTAATTTAATTGATGTCACCTGCCTGTAATCAGCAGACAGGTATTTAAACAGTAATCAAATGCTTGAACTAGGCAGTCTGTGTGAAGGCAAGAGGTAAAGGAACAAGGTACTGTGTACACGTTTGTGTGTGCTGTAACATGTAAGTGTTTTGTAATCGGAAGCAAACCTTAAAACTAGTGAAATCCTTCACTGTATATATAGGGGCAGCAGTGCAACACTCCGGACTAATGGATTTAATCAAATATTTTAAACATAGATATCAAACAAAAAACTGCAAATGTGAACAAAAATACAGATCAAAGACTCATGATAAGTTTTCAATATGAAACGTGACACCCTGTCAAAATAAAAACATTACAAAGTTAGTATCTGGTATGACCTCCCTGAGCATTAACACAATCCTGGCAGCGTTGACGCATAGACCTCTGGAGAGCCTCTGTGGCATGTTCCGCCACTCTTCCTGTGCAGCTGCAGCCAGCTGCCAAAGGTTGGCTGGTCACGGTTGTCTCCTGTGGATGGCACGAGTGATTTGGTCCCACAGATGTTCTATTGGTCTCAGGTCAGGAGAAAAAGCTGGGGCCACGGCAAGACCTCGACATTGTTTTCTTGAAGTCGTGCAATTGTAACCCTAGCACTGAGTGGTCTTGCATTGTCCTGCTGGAACATTGACACTTCCGGATTGGCTTGCAGGAACGGAAAAACTGTTGCCTCAAGGACTTCGTCAATGTATCGCTGAGCAGTAAGGTTGCCCTCAATCTGCACCGAAGGCGTTCTTGTGTTAAAGGAAATTCCTCCCCACATCATCACACTTCCACCTCCCCACTGGTTGGCTTGAACAACGCAACAGTCAGCATTACGGTCCTGGGCCAGTGTGGTGACCCTCTGCATTCCAGGACGTGGCCTGTCCTTCACAGAGCCGGTTTCTCTGGACTAATCTGCTGATTGTTGAAGCAGAACATCTCATTCTCTGGGCAACTTCTCTCACAGACAAGCCACCTTCAATCATGCCAATAGCAACCAGGCAATCTTCGTTACTCAAGCGGGCCATGGTCGTATCTTTTGCTGTTCTTGAGTTAATTAAAATCATGTCTTTTCGAATGGCTATTTAAGATTCTTAATCAACTGATTTTGGCAATTTTAACTCAATTCAAATTCCAAACACTAAGCATGTGGTGTTTTTATGAAATCATATGACTTGAGCTCAGTATTTTGTTATCCCAAGGAACAATACTATTCAAACAATCAACAAACCTATCTGCGGGCTCCCGAGTGGCGCATCCGGTAAAGGCACTCTGTGTAGAGTGCAGGATGCGCTCTATAGTCTGGACGTCGCCGGTTCGAGTCCAGGCTATTCCACAGCCGACCGTGGACAGGAGCTCCCAGAGGGCGGCGCACAATTGGCCAAGCATCGCCCGGGGGGGCATAGGTGGGCCAGGGTGTCCTCGGCTTACCGCGAAATAGCAACCCCTGTAGTCCGGCCGGGCGCCTGCGAGCCTGCCTGTAAGCTGCCTGAGAGCTCACTATTTAAAATGTAAATAACATTATGTATGTGCCCAATGAGCTATTGATGTAAAGACTGTTGGGTTGTCATTGTGCATCAGTATATATAATATAATTAGGGCTGTCGCTCGATTAAAATTTTTTATCGGTTAACTTATGGGCATTAGTTAATTAACATCGGTAGATTAATCCGTGCACATTTTTAATAAAGGTAACAATCTTATAGCGGCTGTCCTGCATAGTAATACTAAAAAATTAATAGAAAAAACTAATGGGAATTTGGTCTTTTCAAAATAATTAGCATTATTATTATTTAAGTAAACGTAACACATTTTCACAGAGCAACGCTCTTTTGGGCCTGTCATTCACATACCTGAAAACACAAGACAGCCGAGATGCATTTCCATCGTCTTAACATACCATTACAGCTATGTACTTGGCTTCCTGTAATTCTGCTTTTATTCGTTCTGAATCTTGTTAGAGGTACCCGAGAATACTGTGGCTATTGACAAGCGATTGTTTAACATGCTGTTGTAGTCAGAAATCAGAGAAAGTAATTCCACATTAGTCTCTATTTGAGCAATTGGTGCCTTCATTATGCCTCTGAATGCCAGTTCTTGCTTGCCAAGGTAAACAACAGAATCAATCAAGCGTTTAAGAACCTCAAAATGATTTTTTCTTACTTGCTTGTTGTGATGTATTGTATCCCTAAGCTTCTGCTCGTCCAGTTGATCAACTGAATGAACAGAAGCATAGGGATACAATACATCTCAACAAGCAAGCAAGAAAAAAAACGCTTGATCAATAACAGTCTCTATAATATTAGCAATATTGCGTGAAAGTCAGCTATTCTTACACCGCGCATCCTACCACATTTATGTCCCGCCTCTGCTCACTAATGATTGGACAGTTGCAAAACCAGTGCAGATCTTTTACGTTCCAATTGGTTAAACTCACAAGACCTTCAACGGTGTATGTCCCACCTCTGCTCTCTCATGATTGGACACCTGCATAACAAGGGGCAGATCTTTGACTCTCCCATTGATTAAACCTACTCAAGATCATCAACTATTTATGTCCCGCCTCCGCCCACTTATGATTGGACTGCCGTGGAGAAAATGCAGATATTTTATTGGTTGATTTTATTTTATATAAAAAAAATAAAATTCTGCACGATTAAATTGTAAAAAAAAAAAATGAATCTGCGATCAACTCCTTAGTTGATTAATCGATCTGATTAATCTGACCAAACAGAAGGCTGTGGTCCAGTGGTTAAAGAAAAGGGCTTGTAACCAGGAGGTCCCCGGTTCAAATCCCACCTCAG